>CAUYUJ010006870.1:7500-12500 GCA_963575745.1 Prorocentrum cordatum | reverse complement strand
CCCACCGAAGCGTTCAAAATCGTGACCCGGTCGTCTAGGGAGACCGTGGCTGGAAGTGGGGTGGCCCGAGGAAGCCCCCTGAGGCCCCCGGGAGGCGCCCTCCTCCAGAATGTCCCAGGAAGCTCATGCAAATTTTGGTGTGCCCCCGAGGAGGCTCTCGAGGGAGGAACCACCGCACAACGAGCTGAGGAGGGTGGGGACCATTTTTCAGGGTAAGGCGAGAATCAGTAAGAGCGAGGAGACATGAGGGAAGGATCGCGAAAAACAGTATGATCACTATGATGCCGGAGAAAGCAGCAAGGAGCTATCGCTAAGCAACACGTTTTATCCTCCTGCCCTTCCGCCTGCATGCTAAACTTCAAGGTCCAAGGTGCATGGCGCGAAGCGCCAACGCAGTCTTGTATATGTACATACGTACCTAGATAGGGACCCGGGGCAGCCCTGATTTGGGTACAGGGCATCTTGCCTCCCCCTTGGCCGACTTTCGGCTTACTAAGGCGCGTGCGGTGGGCTGTCGAATGCCCCCAGTGCAGTCCGAGGTGTCTCCAGGACGGCTCAAAAGGGGTCCCAGACGGCCTGAGAGGGCATCTCGGCTGCAACAAATGGCTTCAAGACGGCCCCAGAAGCCTCCAAGACGGCCAAAGAGGACCCACAGAGAGCGTGCAAGAGGGTTTCCCGAGGACAGATATGGTGGTCTTCCATCTGTAGCTGAATTGTAGTTGTGTGTTTGGTCTTTGTGTTCTCGGGCATCTGCGCGCCCAAAGGGCTCCACACTGGCCCAGGAGGTTGGGATCTGAGTTGTTCGGGTTTTACTTCCGATTGGGATCTGGACCGTCTAGTTTGAGTCTGAAGCTTCCAGATGGGATTTGGACCTGTCTCGAGTGCTCCACCTGCGGCCCCAGCGGCAGGGTCCACGTGGACCCTGCCACATGCGGCTCCCCGCCAGCCGCATGTTCAATTTCGGCACACCGCTCACACGCTTCGTTGCTCCACTGGGAGCTTCACGGAAGGCCCCGGTGGCAAGGTCCACATGCGGTTCCTTGCCCACCGCATGTCCACATCGGCACACCCCTCACACGTGTCGTTCGGAGGTATATCGACCTCCCAATTACCCGGACACGACGATTAGCGAATTGGCTGCTTTCGGTTCGCGAGAGGGCGTCGCGGCCGCCCGGCCGCCTTTCTTGCAGGCCCAGGTCCGTCGGTTTCGGACCCAGGCCCCGTTTTCACTAAAGGGTGGTTTACTGAAGGGAGGCTGTTCACGAAAGGGTGGTTTACGAAAGGGTGGTTTCCTAAAGGGAGGCTGTGGCCCAACAGAGGGAGCTCCGCCTGTGGCCCCAGTGGCAGGGGCCACACGCGGCTCCCCGCGCACATCTCAGGAGGGGACAAAAACACACAGACACAATTAGTCGTCGATCCCCCAGAAAATATATGGGAAAATATGGGAAGTGGTGGGGAAGACAAAACCCCAGAAAATATCAGAACATATGGGGAATCTGTTTTTATTTGTGTGTATTCATTCGTGTGTCCCAGGGCCCCTTCAACATCGGCACACAGCACGCACGCATCGTGGCCCCACGGGGAGCGGCACCTGAGGTCCCCGTCGCAGGGCCCACACGCCGCTCCCCGCCCACTGCGGCACCCCCGCTCACCCGCGCCAGTGCCCCTTCCTTGGTCCCACGTGCCCTGCGGTATTCCCAGCTGCACATGGCTGGGTCCTTCGCCTCGGGGTCGTTCTGCGACCTCGGGGTGCCTCGGCTCTTCCACCCGTTTCGGCCGGTGCAGCTACTCGGCGTGCCTGGGAGAGGAGAGGCGGCAGAGGGTCTGCAGGGGCCCCAGGGCTCCCCCGGAGCGCCACCGAGACTCTGCAACATCTGGCCTGGCGCCCAAGTGAGCTAGAACTGGAGCGCGCGCGAGCGGTACATCGATATTGCCGCCCCCCCCGCGTGTGTGTGTGTGTGTGTGTGTGCTGTGTGGTGTGTGTGTGTGTGGTGTGTGTGTGTGTGTGTGTGTGTGGTGTGTGTCTGTGCTGTGGTGCTGCAGGGAGCGGGCGGGAAGGGAAGCGCCCTTTCCAGCACGCGTGGTCTTGGCCTCCAGGGGAGGTCTAGATGTCGTCCTCGTCCTCGTCCTCGCTGTCATCTTCGACGTTGTCGTCGCTGTCCGTCCTCGTCCTCGCCGTCAACTTCGACGTCGTCGTCGTCGTCGTCGTCGTCCTCGTTGTCCTCGTCCTCGTCCTCGGCTTTCTCCTTGTCGTCGCCCCCCCCAGTTCATCTCGGAGGGGGTGGGGGTGCGTGGGGGCCTGGGGCCAGGGAGGAAGGTGGAGCAGGCGGAGGAGGAGGGAGGAGGAGGAGGAGGAGGAGGGAGGAGGAGGAGGAGGGAGGAGGAGGAGGGAGGAGGAGGGAGGAGGAGGAGGAGGAGAGGAGGAGGAGGAGGAGGAGGAGGAGGAGGAGGAGGAGACGGAGGACAGGAGGAGGAGGAGGAGAGGAGGAGGAGGACGAGGAGGAGGAGGAGATGAAGAGGAGGAGGAGGAGGAGGAGGAGGAGGAGGGAGGGAAGAGGAGGAGGAGGAGGAGGAGGAGGAGGAGGAGGAGGAGGAGGAGGAGGAGGAGGACAGGAGGAGGCGGAGGAGGCGGGGCAGGGCGCGGCCCTGGAGCCCTGGAGCAGATGCCCTCGTCTCTCTTCCTGTCGGCTGCTGCTATTCATAAGCTGCAGCATGCTCGCTCACTCCCCTTTTACCTCTCCCGTAGTCGACGTCTGCCGCTCACTCCAGCTCCCTCTTTCTCGCACTCTTCCCTCTCTCTCTCTTTCTCTCTCTCTCTCTCTTCCTCCCCCTCCCTTTCTGTATACGTGTATAAAGATTTCCTGTTCTCTCCCTCTCTCTATATATAAATATATAGTTGTACGACCCGCGCTTCTCTCCCTCCCTCTCGTACCCTCTCTCTCACGCTCGCTTATCTTCCGTTCTAGTTTCTTGTTCTGGTTCACTTTTCTTATGTGCACTTCTCGTCCCTTCTCTTCTCTCTCCTCTTCTCTTCGTTTCTCTTCTCTTCTAGTATCGTCTTCTCGTCAATTATCTTCTAGAACATGTCTACGTTCTTCCCCTCTCGTCGATTGTTGGATCTTCTCTCCTCTTCTCTTCTCTTCTCTTGTCTTCTGTTCTCTTCTCTTTTCTGATCGTTCACTCTTTTCTCCTCTGCCTCACACTCATTCACTGTTTCTCTCTCTCTCTCTGTCTCTCTGTCTGTCTGCCTGCCTGTCTGTCTGCCTGCCTCTCTGTCTGCGTGTCTGTATCGCTCTCTCTGGCACTCTCTCGCTCCCTCCGTTAATCCATCTCGCGCTTCTCCCTCATTCATTTACTTCTTTTTTTGTCTCTCTCTCTCTCTCTCTCCTCTTGTCCCCCCTCTCCTGCCGCAGCTGCCGCAGCTGCTGCTCCCGCAGGCGTACGACGAGGACGAGGACGACGACAGGGGCAAAACGGAACCAGAGAGCAGGAGCCCGGGGAGGGCTGGGGAATGGAGATTGGTCTGGAGGTCGGGGAAGAGACGGCGGAGGAGGCGGAGCATAGAATATGGAGTATGGTGATGCTGATGACGAGGAGGAGGATGAGGAGGATTGAGGATGATGACGATGCCGACGATTATGATGATGAGGATGATGATGATGCTGATGGTGATGATGATGCTGATGATAATGATGATGCCGATGATGATGATGGTGATGATGATACGGGTGATGCTGATGATGATGTTGCTGATGATGCTGGCGATGATGATGCTGATGATGATGATGACGGTTATAATTCTGCTGCTGCTGCTGATGATGTTGGCGGTGCCGATGATGATGATGATGATGATGATGATGATGATGATGATGATGATGATGATGATGATGATGATGACGATAACGGTAATGGTGATGATGGTGAGGCTGGTACTGGTGATGATGATACCGGTGATGATGATGATGATGATGATGATGATGATGATGATGATGATGATGATGATGATGACGATGTTGATGCTGATGATGCTGGCGATGATGATAATTATGATGCTGCTGATGATGAGTATGATGCTGATAATGATGATGCTGATGATGCTGCTGATGATGAGGCTGATGATGATGAGAATGGGGATGATGCTGCTGCTGATGATGATGATGATGATGATGAGGATGATGATGATGATGATGATGATGATGATGATGATGATGATGATGATGATGATGATGATGATGATGATTGTGATGATGAGGATGATAATGCTGCTGATGATGATAATGGGGATGAGGATGTGGATGAGGAGGATGATGATAACGATGATGAAGATGATGCTGATCATGCTGATGCTGATGGTGATGATGCTGGTGATGATGCTGCTGATGATGGTGATGGTGGTGGTGGTGATTACGGTGATGATAATGCTGCTGATGATGATGATGAGAAGGAGGAGGAGAATGAGGGTGATGCTGATGATGATGCCGATCCTGACGCTGCTGCTGATGGTGATGGTGGTGATGCTGATGATGATGATTATGCTGATTCTGATGATGATGGCGACGATGACGATGATAGTGAATGTGATGCTGATGCTGATGCTGATCCTGCTGCTGCCGATGATGACGCTGCGAGGATGATTCTGATGATGATGTCGATGATGATGCTGATGATGCTGCTGATGATGATGCTGCTGATGAGGATGCGGATGATGATGCTGATGATGATGATGATTATGATGATGATGATGATGATGATGATGCTGATGCTGATGGTGATGATGCTGCTGCTGATGATGATGCTGATGATGTTGGTTCTGATGATGATGATGATGATGACGATGACGATGTGGTGGTTGTTGTTGATGATAATGGTGATCATGATGCTGATGCTGATGATGATGATGATGGTGATGCTGCTGATGATGATGCTACTGCTGCTGCTGCTGGTGATGATGATGGTGGTGATGATGATGCTGCTTATGATGATGGTGATGATGATGTCGA
>CAUYUJ010006870.1:0-5000 GCA_963575745.1 Prorocentrum cordatum | reverse complement strand
AAGATCTACACATTCTTCATGTCTAATTCTTCGAAAGTTCTTCGATTTTTTTGGGGGCCAAGATCCTTTCATTTCTAATTGCTGTATCCTGGGCCTCTTCCTGGCCACTAGGGGGCCATGAACAATTAGAAACGAGCACAATTAGAAATGAGCACGATTAGAAATGAACGACGTGTACCTCATGAGGCAGAGGTTGCAGGCCACAGCGGTATTGAGCGTTAGGGAAATGGTCGATATTCTGATTACCAGATGTCGGTCTTCGTCCGTCTCATGGGAGCAAAGTATCCAATGCTGGCGTTCGATATGGGCGTGTGGGGGCCTCGCGATGGCGGGAGGCAGCAAGCCGCTGCGTTGTCCGCCCACGTCCAGAGCGCAGCCGGCGAATGGATCACGCATGAGTCCAAGGGCCCGGCCAATTTCGAGCAGTGGACGGAGGCGTGGGAGTTCGCGGCCGCGGGGTTTCTGATGGGCAACGTCGTGGCGCGCGGGGTGGCAGAGGGCTGCATGGCCTTCTCACAAACGTGGTGAAGCATTACCTTGGCACCGATGCATGGGCCATTTGCGCCGAGGCGGAGTGGGCCTTCTTGTTCGAGTTCGCCACCTGACGACCCCACGAGGCAGTGAGACTTCCACGGTGAGGGTGAGGATGAGGAGGATGAGGATGAGGATGATGAGGAGGATCATGAAGCTGATGATGATGCTGCTGCTGCTGCTGATGATTATGATGATGCTGATGATGAGGATGATGATGAGGATGTGGATGATGATGCTGCTGATGATGACGAGGATGAGGATGATGATAGTGAGGATGAGGATGAGGATGAGGATCATAATCAGGATGATGTTACGATGATGGTGGTGATGATGATGCTGATGCTATGCTGATGATGATGTGGATGGGGATGAGGATGAGGATACTGATGGTCACGAGGATGAGGATCAGGATGAGGATGAGGATGATGGTGATGATGCTGCTCATGCTGATGAGCATGATGATGAGGATCTGGTTGATGCTGATGATGATGATGCTGGTGAGGATGATGAGGAGGATGAGGATGAGGCTGAGGATGAGGATCAGGATGAGGATGATGACGATGCTGCTGATGATGATGATGACGATGATGATGATGATGATGATGATGATGATGATGATGATGATGATGATGATGATGATGATGATGATGCTGATGATGGTGATGATGATGCTGATGATGCTGCTGCTGCTGATGATGATGACGATGATGATGATGATGCTTGTGGTGCTGATGACGATGATGATGCTGATGCTGCCGCTGCTGGTGATGAGGAGGAAGAGGAGGAGAACGAGGAGGACGAGGAGAAGCTCCTCCCCGAATGCCCAAGCCCGATTTCTGGCTAGAACCTTCTTCTGCTCTCCTTCTCTCCCTCTCTTTCGCCCTCGTCCTCCTGGAGGAGGCGGAGGCGGAGGAGGCGGAGGAGGAGGAGGAGGAGGAGAATGAGGAGAAGGAGGAGAAGGAGGAGGAGCCTCGCCTTGGCAACGCCTTCGAGCTGACACCCCTGGGCGGCCTCCGCAACATCGACATCCATGAGGGTCGCAGTGATGCCGAAATCGAAGAGCATGGGGTCGCACATGCACGGTTTCCCCTGGGGCCGTAGGCGACCCGAGGAGGAGGAGGAAGGAGGAGGAGGAGGAGGAGGAGGAGGAGGAGGAGGAGGAGGAAGAGAAGGAGGAGGAGGAGGGGAGGGTGAGACCGTGACGTCCGCCGCCCTCCAGGACCATCGAGTACGACCCGAGCGACCGCGCGTCGCTCCACAAGACGGTCTTCCGCATGCTGGGCCAGCTCAAGACGGTGCGGCACGGGCTGGAGGAGCGCTGTTGCCGCTCGTTCCCCGTGTCGGGAGGTTGAATTCAGCATCGGCCCTTTTTATCCCGCTTGCTTCGGCTCACCCCCCGGCTTCATGCGGTCTACTCTGGCTCACTGGCCCCATCATCGGGTTTAGTAGCCCCTGATCTTTTTTTTGGGGGCGAAGGCCTCCCAGGAATTGCTTTCTGATCCGAGTGGGCTTCTCGACGGCCCGCGTCGCCAGTTCTGGATCAAGATATCGGCTGAATCGGCCACGGTTGCCTCGGCGACTGCGGTTTCCGCGCTGCTTGCCTCGCCGCCCTGACCCGTCGCGATGACGGACCCGTGCGGGGCCAGCAAGTGGCGTCCGGAGATCTTTCTTCCTACTTATCCTCTTCGTCCTCCGTCTCCTCATCCTGCCTCCTCCATCTCCTTCCACTGCCGCATGTCCTCCTCCTTCTCCTCGTCCTCCCATCCTCCTCCTCCTCCTCCTCCTCCTCCTCCTCCTCCTCCTCCTCCTCCTCCTCCTCCTCCTCCTCCTCCGTCTCCTCCTCCTCGTCCTCCCTCCTCCTTCCTCCTCCTCCTCACTGCGAGAATGCGACTGTCGGAGGCTGGCGCTCTTGCTCAATGTTATGCTTTGCGCGCGCAGCTGACACCACGAACCCTGCGCAACGCTGCTCCTTTCGTTTGCACCCCTCCCCCAATTCCCTGCAGGGGCTCTCCCTTGGGCCCTCGTGTTCTCTTGGGCTCTTGGGGTCATGCTGGAGGTCATGGACCAAACACGTGGGCGCACTCAGTCAGGGCCCCCTCCCGGCACATCACCCCTCGGGGCCTTCTCGGGGGGCTCTTGAGGCACTTTTTGTTGTCCCACTGGGCCCCACGGGGACCCTCTGGGGGCTGTCTTGGGCCATCGTGGACCATCTTGCGGCCTCGGATGCCACTCGCAAGCGAAAAGGTGAAACGACTACATCATTGACGACGTTCTCGGCTCGTGATGCTTCTGCTTCTCGGAGAGGCATTCTTAGGAAACTCCGAGGCTATCTTGAGCAGTCTTGTGGCGTTCCTCGGGTCTGTTTCAGGTATGCTGGAGGCCATCCTGAACCGAGCTGGGCCATATTGCGCGATCTTGGGGACATCTTGGATGCCATCGACGGCCATCTTGGGTGCACTGATGAGTCGCGCACCTCCCGTCTGGACCCGCGGGGAGGAAGAAAAAGGAGAAGGAGGAGGAACAGAAGGAGGAGGAGGAAGACGGAGGAGGAGGAGGAGGAGGAGGAGGAGGAGGAGGAGGAGGAGGAGGAGGAGGAGGAGGAGGAGGAGGAGGAAGACGACGGAGAGAGGAGGCAGCAGGAGGAGGAGGAGGAGGAGGAGGAGGAGGAGGAGGAGAAGGACTCCACGATCTGGAGCAGCATCATCCGGCGACGGAGAGCGCCGATGGCCTGCGGAAGCGGGGCTCGTCGCCAACCCGCGCGACCCTCCGAGAGGGCCCCCGCCTTCCCTCCTCCTCGCCTTCCCGTGCCTCCTCCTCTTCCCTCCTCCTCGCCTTCGTCTTCACTTCCTCCTCGCCGTCCCGTGCCCGTCCTCCTCGCCTTCATCTCCATTTCCTCCTCGCCTTCCCTCCTCCGTCCTCCTCCTCTTCCCTCTTCCCTCCGTTTCTCAGCCTCGTCTTCCCTCCTCCTCGCCTTCCCGTGCCCGACCTCGCCGCGCCCGCTCCCGCCTGGCGCGCCTCCTCCACCTCCTCCTCCTCCTCCTCCTCCTGCTCCTCCTCATCCTCCGTCTTCCTCCTTCTCCTTCTCCTCCTCCTCCTCCTCCTCCTCCTCCTCCTCCTCCTCCTCTCGCCGATGCATCAGTGCATCGGCGCACTGGCCTCACGTTTCGTGCTCCAGATCCACGGGTCCGTAACTCATGTCACAGAGTGCCCCGCAGGGGGCAGAAGTGGGGAAGCCGACGGTAACGATACCGCTGCTGCCAGAGCCTCTCTTGGGGTGCGTTCTGGCCAGAACTTCGAGGCGGATCCAGCGGTGGCGACGAGGACCTCCTAGGAGACCCAGAGAGGGCGAAAGCGAGGCCAGGGTGGCCGTATCGATACCTTCGCCTCCTCTGGAGAAGGGGCTGCCCTGGAGGAGCCCGCGCCCTCGACCACCGCCACGTCCGGGGGGAGGCCCGTGGGCCTTGCGCTGCGCGCCTGTCGACTACACCTAAGAATAACGCTTCGCCAGAGTGCCCTTTCGTGGGGGCCCAATTGGGCCCCCCCGATCGCTGAACGCGATGCGGTAGTAGCGCCCTGCGCGCTCGTATTTGGTCCCCCCGCGGTCCCCCAAAAGGCCCTCGCACCAAAGGTCACTCTTGATGCCAGTGTCACTCTCGTGTGTTGTCGAGGCTCGCTCCGCAGCCATCTCGGCTCAGGCCAGCCCGGATTCTGGCTCCGGGGCGGCCTTCGCGGCGGCCCCCCCCCCCCCACACCTCCTGTCGGCGTCGCACAAAAACACAGTGGGGGCCCATGCCAAGGCGCACCCTGCTTGCCTCCAGGCGCCCTGGGTTTCTTGGGTTTCGACGCTTCTGCCGTGGAGAGCGCGACGCTCCCACGCCAGAGCTCCATATGGACGTCCTGGGGTCTCAGGGCTGGGTTTCTCGCGGGAGGTGTCCTGTGGACTGGCCTCTGCTGCAGTATACAGTCGGGGCCCTGAAGAAGGAACCCTTTTCGTTGGGGAGGGGCTCCGCGTTCCTTAAGTGTTTCACAGCTTGCCTCAGGCTTTCCTTATGTTTACGACAGGAAATCGAAGGTTAACTTATGGAAAAAGGGGCCTCGTTCCTTATTTAGGGTTCCTTAGGTCAACGCCCCGACTGTACGCTCGGCGGCGGGCGCTTTTCGGCCATGCCGCTCGGGAAGTGGTGCGCTGCAATCTTTTCGGGCGGGCGCCTCCCACACGGGCACGTCGCATCCGTATGTCCTTCAGCTCCCCAGCCCGCGGAGGGCGCATGGATCTGTTTCCCGTGCGTGGCCCGGACAGTCCCGACCCTTTCGTTCCCCAGGGCCGGGCCTAAGGCGTTTTTTTTGTTGCTTCCTTCCAGGGCCCCCTGAGGCCGCAGACGGCGAAAGACCTCCGCACTGCATTCTTCAAGGCGTTGTGGAGGTCTGGGCGCTCGCCCCGACCCTTTCGTTCCCCAGGGCGGGTC
>CAUYUJ010006869.1:366550-525774 GCA_963575745.1 Prorocentrum cordatum | reverse complement strand
GATCGGGTCCTTCGCGCTCCGTGCCAGGGATGCGCCCGCCGCTGCCCCGCGCCCGCAGAGGCGGATCGCATCAGTGTCTCCGCCTACATCGAGGTGGGCCTCAGGATGGCCTGGCGCTCCGCCCACTCGGCGGCGAGCGAGGGGGGGGAAGGGAGAGGGAGAAGGCCTCCTCAGAAGGCTCGGATGTTTCCCGTCCCTGCAAGAAGCTCTCCACGCCTTCCCAGAAGACGCGGAACATGTCTCAGAAGGCGCGAGGGTTTCCGAGAAGTCCTGCGCAGCCTTCTGAGAAGGCCTTCTCTTTCCCCTTCCCCTCCCTCGCCCGCCCAAGACGCATTGAAAACAGAAACGCCACGGATACCTCTCGCCGTTTGGCGAACCTCTTTTTTGCGGGCTCGAGCAAGTCAGGCTACGCACTGGAAACACGGGCACGGCCCCAGCTGATGCAGAGAGAGTCCCACCCTCGCGCTCGAGTCAGGATCGTTTAACCGATCCCCATCCCCATCCCCATCCCGACCCCCACCATCTCATCCCCAGAGTTGGGGATAGATCCTTTGAAATCTGGCAGCAACTGCCTACATCCCCATCTAGGGGGACAAACCGGCCAGTGGGGCCCAGGCCACGCGAGTGGGAATAGGATTAAGTCGGGACCGCCCCTCTACAGGGGGAAAATTCGAAAATAGTAAAGAAATAGTTCGGGGACGGTCTTTCCTGACATGTTTTATGTTTCGTCCAAAATCCCCCTGTAGGGATAGGGATCGGTTGCCGACGTTGGCCGACCATGTTCCAGCGGCGCGCAGGTCGCGTCAGACTGCAGGCTGGGGTCGGCAGGCAAGCGCGAGCCCCCCAGCTTCACCAGAGACAGAAGTACCTCTGCCACCAGCTAGGGTTAAGCCGGGCCTGTCCCTCTGCAGGGGGGTATTTGTTGCAAACAAGACTTGCTATTCGCGCGGCCTTGGCGTATTCTGGCGACGCGCCCAGGGGGGTCGCGCAACCGGGGCGGCCCTCTGAGAGTGCGGGGGGTGTTCTGGGAGGGCAGCGGCCCTCCTGGAGGAGCACAGATGGTTATGAGAAGGCCGTTTGCGGTAGGCTCGTGCGGCGATGGCGCGCCGGCGACGCAAGCGAAGGCGTTCAAGGTTGAAGCCTTGGCCGTAGAGGATTGGGTCGGCGCATGTCTCTCCCTCCTCCTCTTCCTCCTCCTCCTCTTTCTCCTCCGTCCTCCGTCCTCCTCCTCCTCCTCCTATCCCTATTCCTTATTAGAATATACTCCTACTCCCCCCTCAGGCCGGCCATTAGGGGCCGCATCCGGGTGGTCCCATCCTAACCTGTAAAAAACAATACAAAATCAACATTTTTCTTATTTTTTCCTCTCGACATGGACGTCCTGTCGTCCACGGCGATAATCCATTGCAAAAAATACCCCAAAGAGCACACGCGCGCGTTCATGTCAGAATCCTACCGAACACCGTGTGTTTGCAAGCATTTCAACATAAAAACATCAAAAACCCAATGCTTTTTCACAAAAATTGTACAAATTTCCCGCCCGGGCTCTCTGGCTGAAATCATAGGAAAACCATAGGAATCTTAAGAATTCGGTCAAATCCAGCGATTTCACGTCATCGCGCGGTGCACTCGCGATGCTCTGTCATGCACCCAGGCCGCGAATCCTGTGCAAAAAATACCACAAAGAGCACACTCGCGCGTTCATGTCAGAATCCTACCGAACACCGTGTGTTTGCAAGCATTTCAACATAAAAACATCAAAAACCCAATGCTTTTTTCACAAAAATGCTTTGGGGTGTCCTGTCAGACCGTCGGGCTTCCTCCGGCCACCTCTGGCTTCCTGCGGTGTACCGGGCCATTCTCGACTCGTCTGGCAATGCGTGCGCGGCATTCAACACGCGCTCGCCAGTTCCCGTCGGCAACCGCCATCGCGGCCGCATCAGCTGTACCAAACCGGCTGGCCGGTGTGACTTCGGCCGCCAGTTGTGCCAGCTTTGCTTCTTATGTTGTGGGAGGGCGGGTGGGATTGGGCATGCCATGCTTGACTCGCTCGAGCTGGCTAGCTTGACTCCTACTCCTACTCCTACTCCTACTCCTACTCCTCCTCGTCCTCCTCCTGCTGCTGCTCCTCCTCCTCCTCCTCCTCCTCCGTCCTCCCCTCCTCCTACTCTCCCTCCCCTCCCTCGTCCTTCTCGTGCTCCTTAGCCCCTGTGCCTTCGAGATTCCACCTTGATCGGGCCGAACGAAATGGGGGGATAGGGAAAGGGGCGTTACGAAATCTGCTGCATGCAGCTGGTTTCGGCCCCGCCGCCGGGCCCACTACTCGATACATGGGCGCCTCCCGGCGCCAGGAGGCGCTGGGAAAATCAGCTACGTGAGCTGATTCTCTACCCTACCTTTGCTATCCCTCCCTTTCGATCCCCCCGACTTGAACGATCGGGGCCGCGATCCGTTCAAGGTGTAACGGTCGACGTGGTGCCACAGACTTCTGCACGCGCCGACGCTGCGCGAACCCACCGTAGGCGGCGATATATAGAGGCTTGGATGTCCCCCGGGAAGCCCCCCCCCGCTCCGCCCCCTGAGCAGGCCGCTGCCCATCTCAGAACTTCTGTCTCCTTGCTCCTTGTCCTCTTCGTCGTCATCCTGCACTTTCGACCACCGTGCTCTCCGGGGCAGTGGAACCAGTAGGACGGGCCCAAGGACGGGGCCACATGCGCACCCGAGCAATCTGTAGGGTCGTCCCTCCGGCCCTCCGGTCTTCCTCCTCCCTCCTCGGTCTTCAATCCTCAATCCACGCCTCCTCCTCCTCCTCCTCCTTCGCCTCCTCCTCCTCCTCCTCCTTCGCCTCCTCCTCCTCTTCCTCCTCGACCCTCGACCACACTCGTCCCTCCTTTCTCCTCTGTTTGCCTCCCTCGACCACCCATCCTGGGCATTTTTCTACGGACTGACCGTAAAGATGACAACTTGGAGGTCTGCGAGGATTGCTTGGATTGGCGCTGGACCTCCTTCCGTGGCGCGCGGCGCCGCCAGGGGCCCCCAGCGCCGATCCAAGGAATACGCGCGGACCTCTGTTTTTTATGTTTATGGGATTGTTCGTTCCCCTAGAAGAAGCAACAGCGACGTGAACCAAAGGTGTTGGAGCTCCGCGCGGACCTTCTGGTTTCTGTGTTTGTGTCAGTGTTGTTCCTTCCCGACCCCATGCAATGGCTTCTTCATGTGCGATCTTCCCCGAGTTAGGTGAGCATTATGATATTCCAACCTACTTTAGCCTTGATCACCAGAGAATTTCAAGCACCAAGAAGGTACCGAAACTGGAGGGTTTTCGCGTGCCGGGCCCTGCGAGGCGATACTCGTTCGACACTGTTATGATACTTCTCTGGGTGTTCGAATTATTGCGAAGGCCTGACGGCCGGTGCCGCCGACCCTGTTCGCAATGCGCAGCCAGAGGCACGGGCTGTGGGATGGTTTGGGGGAACGGGGAGAAGGACGAGAAGGTGGGGGAGGGAGGTGTCGTATCTGACCCGGGACTCCCCCGGGACCCCCCCAGGGACCTCCTCTCCCCCCCCCGTCGGGGAAGGGAAAGGGAAGGGGCTTCCCTTCGACTCAATGACGACGTTGCTCAAGGTCGGTACGGGGGGGGGGCGTCGTATCTGACTCGGGGGGGGGTCGCTACCCCCCCCGCTACCCCCCCCCCCTCCCGGCGGGGGAGGAATGAAAGGGAAGGGGCTTCCCTTCGACTCAATTACGAGGTTGCTCAAGGTCGGCTTGGCTGGAGCCCAGGGGAAGAGGAGTCCCAGGGGGGGGCGTCGTATCTGACCCGGGGGGGGGGGTCGCTACCCCCCCCCCTTCCCGGCGGGGGAGGGATCAAAGGGAAGGGGCTTCCTTGACTCAATTACGAGGTTTCAAGGTCGGTTGCGGAGTCCAAGTTATCTCGTCGCTTGGCTCAAGGGAAGACTCAATACGAGGTTGCTCAAGGTCGGCTCGGCTGGAGCCCAGGGGAAGAGGAGTCCCAGGGGGGGCGTCGTATCTGACCCGGGGGGGGGGGGTCGCTACCCCCCCCCCCCTCCCGGCGGGGGAGGAATGAAAGGGAAGGGGGTTCCCTTCGACTCAATTACGAGGTTGCTCAAGGTCGGCTTGGCTGGAGCCCAGGGGAAGAGGAGTCCCAGGGGGGGGCGTCGTATCTGACCCGGGGGGGGGGGTCGCTACCCCCCCCCCCTCCCGGCGGGGGAGGGATCAAAGGGAAGGGGCTTCCCTTCGACTCAATTACGAGGTTGCTCAAGGTCGGCTTGGCTGGAGCCCAGGGGAAGCGGAGTCCCAGGGGGGGGCGTCGTATCTGACCCGGGGGGGGGGGGTCGCTACCCCCCCCCCTCCCGGCGGGGGAGGGATCAAAGGGAAGGGGCTTCCCGTCGACTCAATTACGAGGTTGCTCAAGGTCGGTTTGGCTGGAGCCCAGGGGAAGAGGTCTCCCAGGGAAAGGGAAGGACAGAGACGACGAGTACAAAGAATGACGGAGATGACGGCTCGAACGGAAAAGCCCCTCACACACGCCGACAGGGTCGGCGGATTTCTGGGGTGCGGTCCTCGGCTCGAGTGCGATGGGAGCAACATAAAGGTGAGCACTGACGCCACGGTGTGCGCGGCCCCCGCGTGCCCCACCCCACGCTCCGCGCGGACCCTCGGTGGCCCCCGCTCCCTCGCATCGGCGCACGACGCCGCTTCCTCCCGTGCGGCCTTCGCTCCTCCTCCTTCCCCCCCCTCTCCCTCTCCGGGCCCTGGCTGCCCTCCGCTCGCTCCACCTCCACCCATTCCTCCTCCCCCCTCCCTCCTCCTCCTCCCTCCTCCTCCTCCTCCTCCTCCTCCTCCTCCTCCTCCTCCTCCTCCTCCTCCCCGTCCTCCACCTCCTGCACTGGGCCCTCCGTCTGACCCCCCTCCTCCACCTCCTTATCCCCTCAACCCCCTCCTCCTCCACCTCCGCCTCCTCCTGCTCCTTGTATTTTCCTGTTGAATATCTCTCTGTCGCACCCCGAGGCCAGCCGGAAGGGCGGGCTGTGCATGTCACATGAGACTTCCTTAGCATCATCTACGAGTCTCAACTTAATCAATTGGCAATCGCGTCACAGCCGGAGGGCGGTTCCTTTTCAAACTAGCTTTCGCCTTAGCGCCGCGCACATCCGTTGCAGTGTTTGCAAGGGCTGCTCGGATTGAGGACATGTGGTTTTCAGAATGTGGCTATCACCTTCGCCCCGTGCGCATTCGCTTTCAAGATGTGCAAGACTCATTGTCAAAGTTTGATGTCCGCTTCTGTGCCGCGCAAATTCGTTTAATCATGTACAAGGTTTCCAGTGATCCCTAAAAATAGTGTGCCATATTATGTGTTTCTGAAAGGTTCAGGCTTGCCAGGGCTTCTCAATTACCATTTTTCGTGGTTGAGGATTCAAGATCGCCAAGACGCAACAGTGAGGTTCACTTGTGGCGTTGAAATCATGATACTGGTGTTTTGGTACGCTTCAGAATGTTCACACGGTTATCCCCCAGCGGGGCGCTTCTTTCTGTGGAAACGAATACGTGCAGGGGTTCCGAAGAGGGCGCCTGGAGTCAGGGTTTCGCCCAGTTTCGTTGATTGGCCTCGGGTTTACATTGGTCCTCTTCATCCTCCTCTCCTCCCTCTCCGCTCCCTATCCTCGGACCTCCCCTCCTCTCCTCTCCTCCCCCTCCCCGCTCCTCCCCCTCCCCGTTCCCCTCTCCTCTCTTCCTCTTGCTCTTCCTCCTCCCTCTCCTCCTTCTTCTCCTTCCGTAGCCATTTTGGCTCAAGGTACTTGTGTCCCCTGGGACCAAAGTCGATACCGCTAGTCCGCGGCCAGCTTTCAGTGATTTCTCACAGGCCACCTCAGTCGAGCTGCGCGCTGTTGGGGGCGAGCCTCTCTTTCCAGTGAGCTCCTGCAGGAGCACCCCACGGCAAGTTCGTGTGACGGGAAGAAGATGCGCCAGCAGAGGGCAGGCTATATCGCCTGGAGTGCTCGCCATTACCAATGGAATTATCGCAACCATACGGTGTGCTGGATGTGCGGAGGACGTTTGCAATCCGCACGTGGGCCACTTCCTCGGTTTCAAGGATCGTGGTCACGCGACAGCGCTCCGCAGTGGTGGACCCACAGCAAGAAATCCCCCACGGCACTTCCCAGTCCTTTTGCATCAGGTCATCCAGAAACGTGGGCTCCGAGCGCTACAGTGCAAAGCGTCCAGGACCCGGATTTTCCTTTCGCGCCTACGTTGGAGCAGATTCTGCAGCGCTTGGAGAAGCATGCTCCTGAGGCAAAGGACCATATCAAAAAGTGGTCACGGAAGCACACGCCCCAAAGGAAGTACCAGCCCGACCAGTTTTATTTCGAACGCAGCGTCTTCAGGGACCTAGCGTGGCGGCCCGCAAAGGCAAGGACGCACTTCAGAAAGCAGTCCAACATGAGCAGCCATGCCAATAATGGATGGATCAGGCCAAGGCCAATGCCCATCGCTTGGCCATCGACGCTGCTACGGCATAGTTTGAGCATCCGCAAGTTGTTCAAGAAGAGCAGAATGCTCCGGGCATGGGCGAGTCCTCGGGGCATCCTGAGCCTCAGCCAGCAGCGGGCGCCATCAATCTGTCCACTCTGTCTCCTCCAGAACCACTCAGACGAAACTGCTCCTGAGGGTCTACTTCACTTTGAGGACGCATGCGTCTTCATCTTCGAGCGGCTCGAGCTGAGCACGACAGATGTCGAACAGTGGAAGAACTTCGAGGAGGGCCTCGCCAAATACATCACGCCCCTAATCGTCCAAGCGGTCGGCCCGTCCGCCCAAGTCATCGCCGCGCGCAAGAAGGAGTTCGAGCAGTTCCAGCATCGCACGGCCAGCGAGCGACGGAGAGCGGAAGCAGGAGGTTTGCCTGGAGAGGCGGAACAAATTCTTGCAGCCGCGTCTGCCCCAGCCCCTGTTGCAGCGGACGACATGGACGACGATGTGGACGCACCTACACTTGTTGAGGCTGCTGCGAGCAGCTCGAGTGGCGCTACGGCGCCAGACAAGGACGCCGTGGAGCGCCTCCTCCAAGAAGCCAGGTCCTCCGCCGCCGCAACTTCCGAAAGGGCCATGCAGAAGTCGGAGCCGAGAGTTTAGGCATGATGTTATACGTTTACATTGCGCCAAGAAACACAAGCACGATAATCCGATTGAGGCCAACCCGCGCACAGCGATTTTACACCATCTCTCCCCGCGGGGCGCCAGGGCCAGGCCCGCGTTCCAACGGCGCGCGGGCGACCTCGTCGGGCTGCGCCAATGACGCCCTCTTCTTTTTTTTAGATCGGCACAGACGCGCTGGCATTGTTTCCCCGGCGTGCCCCACGAGCGCGCGAGATAGAGCAGGGGGCATAGTGATGGGCATCCGCAGGAATTGTCTGTTCCATGATTTTCGTCACCTGGCTGCCGACGATAGCTGCGCTCGCGGGATGATCGGCCCAACGGCGCCTTCTTCGTCAGGCCCTGTCAAGTTTCGTGGCATTGCTGCCGCATCTGGAGGACAACGCATATTCCACTCCTCATCGTTGGTGCGTCCTTCAATGCTTCTACGGGCACCCCCCAGGGGCCCAATGTCGAGAAGCTGCTCACTAGTTCAGCTCCTATCGCGCCCCATGCAGGGCCATGGGCAATCTTCGGAGATTTCAACGCCGCCTCCCAGGAGATGCGGGCGTGGATCGAGAAGTGGACCGCGAGAGTCTGCTACCCTGCGAATGCCGCGCACGCATCCACGAGAGGAGCTGGACAGAGGATTCTCGACTATGTCATCGCGTCACAGAGTTTCGCAGATCTGCGCCAGTCCCCAGAGCTGCTCTCCCCCGACGGCGGGGGCCACTACAGCGTGAAGTTCGTTTTGCACTCCGCGCCACTGTTCAACCGGCGCCGGGCGCTGAGCTCGCCCAGGCCGCGTTTACCACCGGCGCCCCGCCGCGAGGAGGCGGGCCCCAACATCGGGCGCATCATCAAGCGACAACGACGTGAGCTACTGCCACCAGCGCAGGAGCAGGCAGATCCCACGACAAGTTCATCGGGGGCACACACACACACCCCGCGGTCCCAGATGGCGACAGGTTCGGTTTCACAGGCTCCCCCTGCACCTCAGATTGCGAGAGCGCGAATTTCCAGCTCTATGGACGTCGAGGAGACGGATGTTCTCGAGATGCTAGATAACGAGAACGACGCGAATTCCGCGCAGTCGGTGGTGACTGAGGCCAAGAACGTCGAACCAAGGAGCGAGGTGATGAACCTAGAGGTTCAGCGCGCCGACCTTGCCGGCGCCATTTACCCGGAGCAGGCCAAGGAGTACTTGATCGAGGAGTTCTACGACTGCGACCAGGGCGCCTTGAACCTCCTGTGGCAAGAGGGCGCGTGCCCCGACCTGCAGGAGGAGGTCGCCGAGGGGGATCAGCGGGGCCAGGCCGGGTTCTTCGGCCCACGGGAGTCGAGCCAAGTGGGCCAGCTTAGGCGTGAGAGCAGAAGCGGCATTTTGAACGACAGCGCATGGCCCGCACCTCCCCCTTGGGTTTCGAGCTCTCTTCCCTGCCAAAATGAGCCAGACGCGCCCGGGAGACTTGGGAGTACGTTCGGACGCATGTTATTGTGTATGGATTTTTTTCTTTGCAGAGTGCTTGACATACCGACATCAGCGCAGCGGCAATGCTGTGGGCGGGGAGAGGCGCGCTCAGGCAAAAAGTCGCGCTGGCACGCCCCTCAAGTGGTGGCGCGTATTCAAGGGTGGCCACGAGGTCTTCTCGCGGGGCAATCCACGAGCCCAGGCCGACTCCATCGCGGTTGAAGCAGGGTGCTCGAGGTCGACGTTGCGCGCGACTAAACTTCATGGTGCGGCAATGGCATCGCGCCGCGGTCAGCGTGCCACCGCAAGGTCTCGGAGTCGCACCAGGTCAAGGCCGAGCACGCTGGCCTACGAGCTTTGTGGACATTCGCAACACCCCCGTCCATGCAGCGAAGATTTTGGCCGGCAGCGCCGATGCCATTGTCGGAGATTTAAAGAGGGACGCAGCGGCCAAGAGCTACAGTTCTTTCCGGGACTGGATGATCACCAACCTGAGCAGCAACGCGGGCAAACTACACCGCCTTGTAAAACAAAGCCAGGGTCGATAATGACTTTCATCGACAAATGCAGTCACGCCACCTACAGAGAGATGTTGCAGACGAAGAGAGGGATCTAGGCTAAGGGATGGACTTCGCAACGGTTCGATTCCAAGAATGTTGAGCGGTATGTGAGGTGGAGGTCGGATCCTCTTCACCTCAGGCCTGGGCGATCTTGATCACAAAATTTGCTTCAGCCAAACGTACAAACGTGCATGCATGCAACACTTCATTATCCTCGCGCGGAACCCCTCGAATCTCTGCGCGCCCCCTGAGGGCGATGTCGGAGGCTCTACGAGGCGGCTGATCAGACCGCTCAACGAGGAATCCGTATTCAAAAGTCAAAGAAACCTGATCTCGCGAGCCGCAGGCAAAGCACGCTGCTGCGGTGTCGCTCAAGCCCTTCCGCTGGTGGTCCTCTCGACCCCTCCAGCGGGATACCGCATCATGTTGCTCGCTTCGCTCAGCCCAGGCACCCTGAGCTCTATCTCCCAGTGGAACAAACCTAGGTCTCTCTCGATGCCAAGAGTATGTCACCTGGCTCTGGGTCGAGACGGTCCTGTACTCGATCTTCCCCTTCTTGGCCTTGGTAGCCCTCTGGGAGAGCTCCACTTTCTCCTTCATCTGCCTGCTCTCCTCTGTGCGGTTCGGCCTCATGAAGTAGCCGACGCACCAGCCAGCACAGCCGCCGACTGCGCATGCCACGATCACCATGGAGATCATGGCCACGATGAGCATCATGCCCTGGAGGTGCACGCCAGTCCCAAGACGGGTGTTTTGCAGGATGATATCCTTCCTGTCCTTCTCGTAGCCGTAGACGTCGCACTCACCATCTGCCTTCACCGAGCCCAGGCTGTCCAGGAGAGCGACCAGGGCCGCGCCGGCCCTCGCCATTTTGGACGTCGAGTCGCTCACGAGGTTGACCCGAACAGCCGTGCTCTCCTCCATATCATCTGCGCCTGCCAACGGCCGACGTCCCATCTGTGCCCTCAGCCAGTGGAACCTCTGACTCGTCAGCGCCTTGGTGTCCACGTCGGCCAGGTTGGTCTCCCCAGCCTGCTTGACCACCGCCAGCTTCTTGTCTCGCACCTTAGCCTGGAGCCACAGGGTGCGAACCTCAAGATGGCGGATCCCCCCTACTCCAACGCGGTGGCAGACCGCCTTCCCCGCAGAAGAGTCCATGCGGATCCTGATATTCACGTTCATGTCCAGGAAACTCATCGCGCTCTGGAGATGGATCGCCTCGGCAGCGGCCGTTACGGATGCGCAGTATTCTGCTTCCCCTGAGCTCGACGCTTGGCTGCTCTGGCCGCGCGAGTACTCGAGAAGCGTGCAGCCGCCGCAGCACAACACTCCGCAAGAAACACACTTTCTGTCAATGGTGTCTCCAGCCCAATCCGAGTCGGCGTAGCACTCCAAAATATCTGCCTTTCCATCCCTGGGAAAGAACAGTGCGTAGTCACGAACTCCAAGTAGATACCTGCCGAGGTGCTTGCGCCTCTTCGTGTCATTGTCGGTGGGCGCAGCCAGCCTCTTGCTCAGCACGTGAACAGCGAACGCGACCTCCGTGACGTAGTTGACCATGTATCTCGCGATGCCCACGCACTGTCTGTAGAGACTGGTCTCCTCGGCGTTCAGAGGGTGCTCGCTGTCCTCTTGCAGCAGCTTCGTCACGATGGGCGTGGACGAACTCTTTGCCTTGCCGAGGTTCAGTAGCTCTATGATCTGGTCCGCGTACTTCCTGTTGCCCGTCAAGAACATGCCATCCTCGACCTCTCACTCGCCCTCCTTTCAGATGTTGGTACTTCTCGCCCACCTTGAGTAACTTGCTCACCTTGATCTTGACCTTGCTGCTGAGCTCGGTCGTGAATGCCTGGAGCTTGATGTCGTCGGCGGTCGCGTAGATGTCATCCTGATGAAGCTCCAGGTCCACTGAATCCCGCTCTCGACGATAGAAACATGGCTGGTCAGGACACTGCTCAAACTCCATATCTAAGACGAGTGTGCGGTTCATGAAGTCACTGAAACCTCTGCTCGCATCCCCCTCGCCATAGAGCTTCTTCTTCATCCTCCACATCGTCCTCGTGGTGTTTCCCTTGAGTGCCTCTGCCTCGACCCACTCCCGAGGCGGTACCACTGCCACGAGCCTGTCTTGGTCAGCGTGGAAGTAGGCGTTGACAGCATCGATGATGATGGTGGGCTGGTCCCGCTTCACCGCCTTGAAATCTATGAGCCTGCCAGTCGTGGGCTCGCTGGCCGGAGTAAACAGCCCCTCGCGCTCAGGGTCCATGCCCTTGAACTCCCTGGCAACGAAGCGACAGCGAATCTCTTCGCCCTTCTCCTGGTACACCCACTTGGTCGACAGCCTTGTCCAGGTAGAGTCTATCTCGTCAGGCGACACGGCTTCGAACACGTCGATCTCTTGCATCGCGTTGATATCATTGCACTTGCCTGCCTTGATGAGGTCAACGTCATACTCGCCCTCGTGCCAGTCGATGTCCATCTCTGGATCCATGGCGGGCATCAAGTCGATCTCATCCATCACGAAGCCGCCGATGCCTGCAACGGTGCCCATCTCAACCTCTGGGACCTCTGACTCCCCAGTCGGCTGGGCTGGACGAGATGACGAACTGCCGCCTGCCTCTTGCCTCGGTGTGGGGGGTGCCACATCCTCCATGTAGCCGCTGCCTGTCCTGCTCCTGGCACTCGCGTAGCTGTTCCCGTCCTCGGCAACTCCCCTCTCCACCGTGGCGTCTGGAACCTTCTCTCCTCTTTAGTGTCGTCGACCCTTGTCTCCTCCTGCTTGTTCCCAGGCGGGGCAGTCGGAAGAATGACCACCCTCTTGCCTTTCGGCCTTCCGATCTGGCCGATGCCTCGGTCCCAGGGGGCTCCAACCATCTTGGCCACGAGCTCGAGGTCGCATTGGTCTTCCTCTGGGAGCCTGCGAACGGTCCTGACCAAGTGCACCCCGCTGCTCGCCCCCATGAGGAACTCATCGCTCTCGTAGGTCTTGCCCAAGAAGATGCCCTTCTCCCACATCGACTTTGACTTGCGACTGCGCCTGCCTCCAGTCATGTGGCCACTCGACGACATCGGATGCTTGAGCATGGCGGTCTCTGCGAACCTCAGGACGACGCCATGGTACTTGGTACCAGTCGCATCTTGATGATGAGTCCGTCCATTTGACTTTATGTGGAACATCTCCGTGATGAAGCCTACGTGTCTGACAAGCCACGACCACAAAAACATGACCTGGTCCTATCTTGATACCCAGCATCTTCTCTGTTGCAGCCCTGATTGTTCTGGTCTGGCCCTGCAAGATCTTCTGCTGCGCCCCCACGGCCCCGAGCGACTGCGACGAGTACCTGGGGGTCTGCTCCGCCGTGACCTTGTAGTTGTCGAACTTGAGCCTCTTGGCCGCCGCTGCGTTCGCTATGCTGACGATTCTCGGCTCTCCGTCGCTCCTGAGCCTGAGCTGCGTGGCGCCTAGCCTCCTGAGGAAGCTCACGATCGAGGTCACCGTGTAGTCATGGTTGCCTCCCTTCTCTGGGAGGCTGAGCTGCAGAGGGACACCCGTGTCGCAATCGATGACGGCCAGCGTGGTGGAGAAGCGGTTGGCCGCATCCTCGGTCTCCTCGCCGTCGTCCTTCAAGAAGTGGTAGTCTATTTGCACGACAGGCACCTCTGGCTCCTTATCCGTAAGAGCTGGACTCCCCGATGGGGTGCGGCATGTCCCTTTCCGAACACGCACTCCAGGCACCAGGGCTCGAACTTCGCGTGGGTGAGCTCATGCTGCCTCACGGCCTCCGCGTCCGTTCCCTCTGGGATCTTCAGCGTCCTCGGTACTTCGGGATCGACGCCTTCCTGGAGTCGCCGTTGGCGCTCCTCGAGGGCCTCCTTTACCTTCATCTTCTCATCCAGCTGGTGCTCGCACTTGACGAGCCTCTCCCATAGCTGCTTCTTGGTGCCGTAGATGGCCGCATCGATGGTCCCAAGCCTCCGCAGTTCCTTCAGGCGTGCCCTCAGCGCCTCGACCGACGACTGGGAACCTAGGATCTCTCGTGGTTGTCCTGCCCGTGGTGGTGCAGGTGCAGCTTGAGGTTCTGGTGGTGGTGCTGGTGCTGCTTGAGGTTCTGGTGGTGGTGCTGGTGCTGGCTCTTGCTCTTGAGCCGCTTGGTCCACCACAGGTGCCACTCGATGTTTGTGAGCACCCGCCTCCAGCACCCGACACCTCGCGTAGAAGCTCGTCCCAATGATCGTCAGGGGTGTCCTCCTCTGAACGCCATTCACGCTCGGCGGGGCCATGTAGCTGTTCCCCGTCTCAAGGAGAATGACAGCCCCTCTGACTCTGATGCCGCAGCTGAGCACAGGCTTGCTGAAGTCACCGATGCGAAATCGGTTCGTGGCCATCACCTCGTGGCCAGTCTCGTCCAGGAACGCGATGCCAACGTTCCGCTCGCCGCAATCCTGGATCTCGTCGTTCGTGGCCGTCCTCAGATCCACTCTAGTGGGATCCTCGACGTCGTCGCTCGGGTGACCGAAGCCGAGGGGACACCCATCAGCGTCCGACCCGCTGTCGTTCGAGACCCACACATACTTGCTGCCGCCGTTGATGGTGTTCACGCTCTCGGCGACGCCCATGACCCACAGCTCGTCCTCCTCGTTGACTATCCTCTTGACCTCAGCACTCTTTGGCTTCGATCTGCACTCCGAAGCCTTGTGGCCCAGCTTCCCGCACTTGCCGCACTTGGTGTGTGGCCTGCAATCCTTGGCCTCGTGGCCTGGCATCCCGCACTTGTCGCACTTCTTCTTCTCTTTGCCTCCCTTGCCGCCTTTCTTATCCTTGCTCTTGCCCTTATCTGGTTGGCTTCTCCACCTCCTGGGGCCCAGCAGTCTCTTGACCAATGGCCTCGCTTGCCACAGTTCTTGCAGGTGCCGCGATCCGAGTCCCGACCCTTTCCAGCGTCGATCCTCGCCTGCTTGCCGTGCCCCTTCGGAGGTTTGAAGATGCCACCCACGTCTCCGTTCTCATTCACCAGCCCGGCGTCCATGGGCATGGGCCCGTCGTGCTGGATGCCGCGGGGCGCTCCCGTGGTCTCGTAGACCTTGCCGCTGGCGATGTAGTCCGTGATGATCTTGGCCAGCCTGTTGTAGTCATGGCCGACCGCCCCCAGAGCTTGACGGACCACGGCCTTCACGTCCTCTGGAGCCCATCTGACCACGACAGCAATCCTCGTGCCTTCCGTGGCCTTCTCCAGGGACTGTGCTTCGTAGAGCGAGACGTTCTTCTCCCACTCCTTTCAGGCGGCCTCCCAAGTGCGGACACCGCCCCTGATGGCCGTCTCCCACTCGGGCTTGAGCACTCCCATGAGCATCGCTGTCAGCCTTCCGCCAGACTTCGGCTCGCACTCGTCCTTCAATCTATTCCAGCCTATGGCGCCATTGTTCTTCGGCCATTTGGAGAATCGTGAGGGCCTTGCCCCTCGTCGTGGCGATCAGCAAGTGATACAGCACCTTCATTCTAAGTTGGACCCTCTCCGACTGTGTTGCCCAGCCTAGCTCGGTCTCCTCTGTGATCTCGCAGTGCGTCATGATCTGCTCTAGGTCGACGAGCCCTGCCGTCGACTCGAACACGAAGCACCATTGCCTCCACTCCTCATCCGCACCAGAGCTTCATGCCTCTGGGCGCCCTGGGCGCCCTCCGTCAGCCTCTGGATCTGGGCGGCCTGCTCGCCGACCACCCGCTGCAGCTCCTGCAAAGCTGCCTCCATCGCAGCTCTGGCTGCAACTGATCACGCTCCGCTACCATGTTGAGCGGTATGTGAGGTGGAGGTCGGATCCTTTTCGCCTCAGGCCTGGGCGATCTTGATCACAAAATGGCTTCAGCCAAACGTACAAACGTGCATGCATGCAACACTTCATTATCCTCGCTCGGAACCCCTCGAATCTCTGCAAAGAAGATATTTCGCTTGCTGCGAGAAGCGCACCGACGAGCACGATAACAGCCACTACCGCCTGTGGCTACCGATCAGGCGCGAGAGACCGCCGGCCACATCCACTCCGCGAAGGCTGCGGGCATAGAACAGATCTGTGAACCCTGCAATACCTTCTTCCGAAAAGGCGTTTATGATCTGGCGCGCTTCCTCAACTGTTGTGAGATTGAGGGTGCTTGGCCCTGGCAGTTGCGCGCAGCGTTGATTGCTTTGTTGCGCGCAGGCCCCAGCGCGGATCGCTCGACGCCATCAGGCTCTGGAGTGCTGCGCGCAAGTGCTATCCCGCAGAGTGGGTGGATCACGCCAGGTGGGAGCAGGGCGCGGCTATCAGAGGGTCGCCCTGCTTGCGAGCGGGGCCTCTGAGGGCCTTCGTGGACGAGTCCGCAGGAGCAGGGCCAGAGCGCGCTATTTCAGCATCGTTGTTGTGGGACATCGGTGGCTCTGATGGCGCGCTGGAGTTTGACAGACCCTCCGAGCAGGATCTCGCCAAGCATTTCCCCCAGATCAGATTGCTCGGGGGATTCGCGCGCCTCGCCTTCAGCATCTCCAGAGGCGCCGGAGCTTTTCGGAGCCCGCGCAGGAGTGCATGATCATCATAGCAGGGTCCCGCAGAGGCTTCGATTCCAGGAGAACCTACACCTGCTGCATCCTGGAGTACGTATACGACCCGTCCACGCCTGCGGTCTACGCGTCCTCTTGGGTCGATGACATCACGCAGAGCTCCTATGGGTCCGTCAAATTTGGCGCCCAGGCTCTCATCAAGGCGGGCAGCTCCCTCGGCAGGCTCTGCAAGAAGCCTCGCGTAGATGTTGCCTCCAAGTCCAAAGTCACCAGCACCGATCCGAAGGTTGCCAAAGAAGTGGCCCAGGAGATGGCCCTACATGACATAAGAATAACTGTCGCTAAGGAGGCAGTATAGCTGGGCACAGACAGAGGCGTCAACCTGAGAGTCCGACTGAAGGCTGCCGCTCGACGGAAGGCCGCTTGGCTACAAGTCCGTCGTAGCAGCAAAGTTTGCGGCGGCAGGTCGACGAGGGCGGATTGCTGCGCGCCGTGTCGCGTCAGCTGGGAAGCAGTGCGTTGCCGCCGTGCACGGACAAGCCCCATCCTCAGTTCTGGCGTGGAGGGGGCCATTGCACGCACCTTGTCGCCCTCTGTCCGAGGTGGGTGCCTCGACTCCCCCCTGCAGACAGAGCTGGGCAACAAGGGCCCAGAAATCGCCGAAGTGTGGAGAATGGTCGACTCTTGGATGGCCATCATCGCGGTTGGCGATAGAGAGCGATCCCTCGCGCTTCGAGATTAGCCTGTTCATGTACGTAGAGCCCGCAGTAAACCAGGACACAGATGGAGGAGAGCAACAGGACCCACACGGGCCAGTATCAACGCCCTCCTGGAGATCGACTGGGACCCCGCGGGACCTTGTGACTGGGTTTCGGACCAAGGGGAACGATTTCGAGCCTCCGAGGATGTTCCGGCTCTAGGACGTTTCGGCACCTCCTTTTTGAAGGAGGAGATGGCCGCCATTATTTGGAAAGGGGATGCGGTGGAGATCAGCGAAACATTTCGGGGGCGAGGATGTAGAAGGAGGAGTCTACCTCGATGATGTTCGCAGAGAACTTGTTGCAGCCAGAAGATCCCAACCGTTCCAACGGGCAGGAGTGTTCTTTCAGTCGTTTCAGAAGGTAAATGGCCGAAGAGTCGCGTCGCCGATGTCTGCAAGCCGCCTGATTGTTCTGTCCTGCGTGATCAGTGCGGGGAAGAGGAGGCGCTTTTCCGCGGAGTTTGGGTTTGCAGCTGCAACGAAGAGGTGTCGGCGACGAAGGCCACCTCGAGCTGACACGCAGCGCGAGGCACACCCTGCTGTTTGGTTTCGAGGTCTAACCCCGTCGAGTTCGATCGACCCCCCAGAGCCCCCTCAGGAGCAGGAGGCCGAGATCATATGCCAGGGCCAGTGGCCGCGAGATGCCGCCTTTCTCGTCGGTGCTGGAGATGCCTCAGGTGGACAGCACACAGAGTCCAGCCTCTTCCACAAAGTGGCTTGGGCTTATGTTGTTTTTCAACCCTTCTCCCTCGCCAGCCCGACGCCTAAACTCGAGCTGGCGACGTTGCCGGCAGGAGTTGTTTGGTGCGCCCAGACCGTCAACCACGAAGAGTTGCTGGCTTTCCCGAAGTTCCTGGGGGGGCCCCCTGTTGCCCCAAGGTTGATCTATGTCACGGCTTACAGGTGCGTGTTTTTGAATGCTTTCAGAGTTTGTCATAACCAGCTTCCAGGGCAGTGGGTCAATGAGTGGAGCAGGGCCGAGGAGGTAATGAAAAACAGCGAGGTCAGGGTTATACATACTGAGTCACACATGAGCCCCGAGAGGGCGGCGGAGAAACACGCGCAAGTTGTTGATTTTGTATGGAATCATCTAGCGGACAGATTTGGCCGACGAGACTGCCAAGAGAGTCCAGCTGGAGTTAGCCTCCTGGCCCTCGCTAGGGCTGTGAGATTGTCCCGGGTAGGTTGCAGATGCCCGGCGAGAAACCCCCCGAGAGCCAGACGACCCATCGGCGACAGATCCATGCGCAAGCCGCGAGCCTCGGCTACTGTTGGTCTGGCCCAGTGGGACAAGTTCAAGCGCGTCAGGGCCGAGAGCGCCTATGATTTAGTTCCCTGCGAAGGGTTCGATGCTCTCGGTGTTTTTCTGTTGTGTCTGACAATTCGTATAGTAGTAAAACCGCGCAAGCCTTCCTGCCGGCCGTCTGTGTTCCCGCTGGCCCCTGGCGCGGTTCTGCGTCGGTTCCTGGCGCCCGTGCTGTCGAACGAGCCTTCATAGGCACCTCCTACGTTCACCACCCACCAAATGGTAGTCACGAGCGAAGGCACCTTCATTTGTCCGAATTGCGGCGCCCATGCCGCACGCAACTCCCAAAACCTCAAGAAAAAATGCGCTCCAGCCGCAGGAGCTGGGAACACTGCACTTTCTAAATCCGTGAAGAAATCCATTTTTGTTTGCAGCGCCCCGCTCCCAAGGAGCGGGCGTTGGCCGATTTTTGATACGACCATTGGTCAGCATCGGGGTCTTCCTCCTCCTCCTCCTCCTCCGCCTCCTCCGCCTCCTCCTCCTCCTCCTCCTCCTCCTCCTCCTCCTCCTCCTCCTCCTCCTCCTCCTCCCCCTCCTTCCCCTCCTCTCCCTCCTTTCGGGGGCGGCAAAGAGGGGGGTGATGACTAGGGGGGGATATCATGGCGGGGGCCATGAAATTTCCCCAGATTTCATGGCGCCCCCTTTTTATTTGATTACGTCCCTGGCCCCGCTGCTGAGCCGCGCACCTGCCGCCAGTCATGATATGCACCCCCCTTTCCTGGACACTCCCTTTTTGGCCGCTCCCGATCTCCAGGCTGTCCTCCTCCGACCTCCCTATCGACCCCCTTCCTCTCAGGCTGCAGCTCCTGGGAGGGGTCCAACTCGGCATCGGCGCTGGAAACCAGTGGTCGGCAACCAGCCACATCAGTGTACAGTCAACCCGCATCGTCAGGATGAGCAACTATCAACGGCTAGCCTTGCATCCTTGCACCTTCGGCCCATCCGTAGCGATGTTCGTTGGCCAACCTCCACAGCCATTGCATCCTTTCCGCGCATCTTTATCATACGGGTTGACTGTATCGTCCCGCTTAATATGGCTACATCTCGCTGAATCCGGTTTCGTCTGGCTTATCCCAGACCAGTCCATATCCGTGGCTCCAATCATCGGGTTTACCTCTGGCTCCCTTGACGGAGACCTTCCCAGGATTAGCCTCCCAACCCTTGTTTGGAGATCGAAGGACGGTTCTCGACCCTCGAACCTCGACAGTTTCCCTCCTCCCAGATCCTCCCAACTCCTCCCTTCTCTTCCTGACGTCAGCCATACATGAAGCTCGAGCTTGTCGCGTCGATCTTCATCCTCCTTTTCCTCCTTCTTCCTCCTCCTTCTCCCCTTCCTCCCCCTCCTCCTCCTCCTCCTCCTCCTCCTCCTCCTCCTCCTCCTCCTCCTCTTCCTCCCCCGTCGGCCCTCGCCCCTCCTCCCTCCCCCCTGGCACCCCAGGCTGCCCTCGGTGCCCGGCCTGGAGCAGCTGATGAGATTCTTCGTGAGGAGAGCCCGCCGCGCCGTGCCCCGCGACGGGGAGGGGTTCAGCGGAGGAGAATGCACCCCTACGGGGAGGCCCGGAGATGGACACCAACGCCAATGTCGGCGGTGTGCTTCCGCCGACGGATGGCGATCCCGATCTCGGTGACGGTGGTAACTGTCGGGCTTCCTAGGCGGCTGGGAGATTGCCAACGATACCAACGTCTGGGATCTGCTTCCCCCGGTGGAGGCAACCCCTTGTGCTGGTGTTTGGTCCCGTTCCCAAGCCTCCAACATACCTCTGCCTTTTGCTCGTTGTTCTCTTTGTGAGCCTCCTGGGCGGCCCTCGTCACCACCGCCGGATTCGCCTCGAAGTTCTAGTCAGAACGCAAGCGTGAGAGATCCGGGTAGTAGCGGTATCCGAACCTGCGGCTCTCCCTAGAGGGGGATGGGCCCGCTACAAACAAAATACACCGACACCCTCCAATGGATTGTTCTTGTGCCTAAGGAAAAGGTGGCGGCGTATAAATCACCACTGGGATCCGGCGACGTCATACGCCGCCGCCCTGCTAGAGGGCACGTGCAAGGGCGATGAATGGGGGGGCCAGCGAGGGCTGCAGACAATGGGGCTCTGTAGGGCCCCCCGGAGGGGCCCTTGAGGGCCCAACGCTAGCGGGGGTAACTATCGGCGTCGACGTCACTCAAGGAAGGGGGGGGCAGGCCTAGGGGGGCAAAGTCTGGCCGCAGGTATGTTCGGGCATTCCCGCAGCAAGTTGCTGGAAGCTGCAGCGTGTCCGGGCAAGCTGTGTCCTACGCGTTCCCAATGCTGCATTACGCGTGCTGGAGGCCTTCGCCGTCGAGGCTCGTTGGAAGCTCCTGCGCAGCTTCCTTTCAAGAACTTGCAAGCTCCCCAGGCATTCTTTTTCCAGCGTGCCTGCAAGCCTTTCCCGCAGGCGTTTCTCGGCGTTCCAGCTGCCAGCGACCTGGGTGTTTTGCAGCGGTTGAGCCTCGCCGAGACAGCGCTTCAGGGGTGCTCGGCTCGTTCCGAGCTGCCCTTCGCCAGCGGAGTAGTAGGAGGAGGAGGAGGAGGGGGAGGAGGGAGAGGAGAAGGAGGAAGAGGGAAGAGGACGAGGGAGATGAGGAGGAGAAGGAGGAGGGAAAGGAGGAGGAAGAGGAAGAGGAAGAGGAAGAGGAAGAGGATAATGATGATGCTGATGATGATGATGATGATGGTGGTGGTGGTGATGATGATGGTGGTGGTGGTGATGATGATGATGATGCTGATGCTGATGCTGATGATGCTGATGATGATGATGATGCTGATGCTGATGCTGATGCTGAGGATGAGGATGAGGATGACGATGAGGATGAGGATGAGGATGAGGATGAGGATGATGATGAGGATGATCAGGATCAGGATCAGGATCAGGATCAGGATCAGGATCAGGATCAGGATCAGGATCAGGGAGGAAGGAGGAGGAGGAGGAGGAGGAGGAGGAGGATGAGGAGCAGCAGGAGGAGCAGGAGGAGGGAGCAGGACGAGGAGGAAAAGGGGGAGGAGGAGGAGCAAAGGGAGGAGAGGAGGAGAGGAGAGGAGGAGGAGGAGGAGGAGGAGGAGGAGGAGGAGGAGGAGGATGGAGGAGAACGAGGAGGAGGAAAGGGAGGAGGATGGAGGAGAACGAGGAGGAGGAGGAGGAGGAGAAGGAGGAGGAAAAGGAGGAGGAGGGAGGAGGGAGGAGGAGGAAAAGGAGGAGGAAAGGAGGAGGAGGAGGAAAGGGAGGAGGAGGGACAGGGCAGGAGGAGGAGGATTTGGGAGGAAAGGAAGAGGAAGAGGAGGAGGAGGAGGAGGAGGAGGAGGAGGAGGAGTTGGAGGAGGAGGAGGAGGAGAGTTGGAGGAGTTGGAGGAGGAGGAGGAGGAGGAGGGAGTTGGAGGAAGAGGAGGAGGAGGAGGAGGAGGAGGATGAAGAGGAGGAGGAGGAGGAGGAGGATGAAGAGGAGGAGGAGGAGGAGAGGGTGGAGGAGGAGGAGAGGAGGAGGAGGATGGAGGAGGACGAGGAGGCGGAGGAAAGGGATGAGGAGGAGGAGGAGGAGGAGGAGGAGGAGACCCCCTGAGCGCATCGGCCCTTGAGGCCAGGCACCCAGAGAGAGAATGGGGGCCGACGGCCCAATCCGCCCGGGAGCGTGCGGATTTGCCATCGACGGCCTGCCGTTGTCGGGTTTATACCCCTACGGTGCCACCGTCAGGGTATACATTTTCCAGCCGCCTCGGGACAGGCGCCCCCGACAGCGAAACAGATCATCGTATACCGCTCTTCGCCTGTGTAAGGACGCTGGAATAGGGTTCACCTACGGCCCTGGAGGGGCTCGGGTTTCCGGGCGGCTTCTTGGACACCATGAGGTCCGGGAACCTGTTCGTGGCCGAGGCTCGTTGTGGCCAGAACAACACATTCGTTGCTCATTCAGCGTTCCTTCTGGCAGCTCGTTCGGCTTCAGCTTGCACAGCAGTCCTCTAGCTCACATCACATGGACCACACAGAGTATTTGATAGCTACAGTACCAATCCTACACACTACGTATAGCTAGCTCAACATAGCTGGCCCAGTACAGCCTTCGCCTTCAGCGTGCAACACCGCACTCTTTGCCGTCCATGGTGGCTAGCATTGCCAATATGTGTATGTACGTATGCATGCACATACACATATTCTATGTGTACATGAACATGTACACTATATACACAGACGTGGAATTGGTGATTGTTGAAGCGTCATCGTTCGATTTAGTCAGTCGACAGCGTGGACCTCAAAACGGAGTCATGACATTTGTAAACAAGCGTTATGCGGACAACACTTGCCCACTGATAAAGCGACGTTTCGGCTAAGCCTGAAGACAGTATGCACGCATACACACACTTGCAAGTCTCTAACGCGCATTCGAGTTTTAGGACATCGGACCATGCACACGCAATATTCATGACGCATCTGGTTATGAAAGGGAGCGCACGGCACCAGCAGAGAAGTAAAAGAGAAGGAGAAGACACGGAAATTGATAGGAATGGGAAAGGAAGAGGAAGAGGATCGGAAGCGGTGATCCAGGATGCCATGTCCATGCGGCCGAGACAGCGGCGAAGAGAAGAGGAAGAGGAACGAATTGGAGGGCTACGCACATGCAGAGGTCGCGCAAGTGTTGACCAATCTCCCATCTTCGGAATGGAGGATGCAAACTCTTCGAGGACGCATTGCTCGTTTTTTTATCGGGAGGGGGGGGAACAACGGTCCCAAATGAAGATGTTCAATCGTTGGTCAGGGGTTTGTGATTAGGTTGAAGATGGTCTAAGTCGCATTACGTAGGTGACGGGGGTCGGAGAGTGACTGACTAACAACGCACAATATAAAACATGCACGTTCGCTGGAGAACGGTATCTCTGCCATGTGCAGCCCATGCTGTCTGCAGTTTTTCCTTTCGGCTCCTACTGATCTGCTAGTACTTGCGAGTAGACGTCCATCGACACAGCGTTCGATATATGCCTGACCTGACGTTGATCTAACCGACAAGTCTGGAGTGTGGCGGAGGTGTTGGACGGACACGCACAACAATTGCAATGAGACCATGTGACAGCACAAGCTTCGAGGCGAACGCTGCTGACGACGTTGTTCTTGGATTCGGGGAAACGAACGCCCACAGTTATTGAAAAATCACGTCTCGCATACACTCCAAGGCCTCCCACGATCGCCGATCGCCGTTGCCACGATAAACGTCGGAGCGTGCGTGCTCGTGTGACAGTGGTGCTTGCCCAAACGCGTTTTGGTCTCTCTGCTCCGCGGCTGGGCCACCGAATTGCTGGTACTGTCGCAGCCGATGACGGCATTGCTATGTGTTGTGCATGTTTGTGTTTTTATTTTCATGCATGCGTGTACGCGTGTTCCCTCTCGGACTGGACCACTGCTCAATTTTCTTAGGGCTCGTTCACACAAAGTAGTCCGTGAGTTTCGTGTGCGTCCTGTCTTGGTTGATGCTACCCGCTGACTGCCGTCATCAGCGCGTCGAAGGCAGCAATGCCTGCGGTGACCGTCGGGAATGGACGCCTCCTCGTGAAACATCATATTCTCTTTGGAAGCCTGCTCCAATGACAGAGCCCATACCTACGACTGCAATCGGATCGCTAACCGTTGGGCCGAATCCCAATCGTCTTTTCTGTCTGTGTTTGAAGCGCACTCTGCCTTCATGTTCCCGTCTACTCCGGGCCGGCATGCAAGATAGCAGCATCACCGTGCGGGGGTTGCCGGGATTCCCGTGCCGAACGAGGAGGATGAGGAAGAGCAGAGTCAGGGCCTCCGTGCTCTCCAGCGAGGGCCGCACTCCCCGCCCATCCCTCCTGACCCGCCCACGCCCTCCTTCCCTCACAGCGCCACCCATCCTAGGTCTGCCCTTGGCTTAGAGCCTCTCCAGGCGTTCGCTCCACGAGAGCAGGTCAGGGACCAATGCGGTTTGACTGAGGGTGGCCTCCCCCGGGTGAGGGCTCGGGGGGAGGTGCTGACTCGTCTCGCGCCCCCTCCTTGGAGAGGAGTCGGATCGAGACGCGTCGGATTCCGTTTGGTCTGAGATCGCCCTGGCTTCAGGCACGTCCCCAGCAGCCTCCCATGGACACCCCCTATCCCTATTTCGGCGCCAGTCGTCGCCGCTCGAAAAGGAGAACCCCCCCCCACGCCCCAGCTTCTGCCTGCGGGGGTCCGTGCGGCTCTCTTGGATCGGCGCGGGGGGGCCCTCCCTGGCGCGCGAGGCGCGCCACTTCCTCGTAAGGGTGGCTCTCAGCATCGGACATCCTAGGAGGAGGAGGAGGAGGAGGAGGAGGAGGAGGAGGACCAGTGTAAACCCAAGAGTCATCAACCATGGTTGAATTAACCCTCCCTCCAAGCTCCCTCTTCGGAGGCCCCTACAACGGTTCATGTCCATTGAAGGAACTGCCTCGTTGGAAGACAAACGGTTGAAGATTCTGAAGCATGCCAAAATATTGATCTCGGGATTTCAACGCCACGTATCAACCTGACTGCTGCGTTTTGGTGATCCGGAATCGTGCCATAACGTGTCTTTACGTGTGGGGATCTCAATACCGCGAATCAGCACAATTGTTGTACCCGCATAATCCTGAATCCGTCCAAAACACCATTCCTGGTACGGTGATCATGGGAACCCGGGAAATGTTTGCAAATGTTTCAAACGAATGTGCGCGGCGCTTAGGCGAAAGCCACAGTTTGAAATGGAACCGCCTTCAACCCGTTGAACAATTTCAAATGTTTAACACGAACGTGCGCAGGCTAAGGCGAGAGCCACATTTTGAAAACGACCCGCCCTCAATCCGTGAAGTTCTTGACAACGTTTAAAAGAATGTGCACGACGCTAAGGCGAGAGCCACATTTTGAAAACCACCCGCCTTCAATCCGTGAAACCCTTGCACATGTTGAAAGCGAATGTGCGCGGCGCTAAGGCGAGAACCACATTTTGAAAGCGACCCGCATTCAATCCGTGAAACCCGTGCAAGTTTAAAACTAATGTGCGCGGCGCTAAGGCGAGAGCCACATTTTGAAAACAACCCGCCCTCAATCCGTGAATCTCTTGCAAATGTTTAGAACGAATGTGCGCGGCGCTTCAGGCGAGGGCCACATTTTGATCATGGCCCGCCTTCAATCCGAAAAACTCTTGAGACTCTTGGAATGTTTTAAAACGAATGTGCGCGGCGCTAAGGCGAGAGCCTCATTTTGAAATCGACCCGCTCTCCATCTGTGAAATTGTTGCCACTGTTTTAGCTTCAGCGTCATAAATGGTGAGGAGGTCTCAGGAGAAACGCCCGGCCCGCCCTAAAAGCTGGCCTCGGAGTTCGACAAGGAGGAGTTATCGAAAAGGAGAAGGAATGGAGGAGGAGGAGGAGGAGGAGGTGGAGGAGGACGAGCAGGAGGAGGAGGAGGAGGAGGAGGAGGAGGAGGAGGAGGAGAGGAGGAGGAGGAGGAGGAGGAGGAGGAGGAGGAGGGGGGGGCCTGGGCAGCAGACGCCTTCGGGAGCGCCCGGCGCCGGAGGAGGGACGAAGGGCGGGCGCCGCCAGCACCACCACCCGGGGGGGGGCGTCGCCTCACGCGTGTGGATGTCCACGGTGTGCTTCTCTCTCCGAGCTGCGAGCGCCAGGGGATGCCGTGAGCCAGGGGCGGGACCACACCACACACACATGATGAGCTTGTTTCCACCACCGCCACCAGAAGTTGGAGGGGGCGGGTGTCCTCATCATCCTCCTCCATCTTCTCCTCTCCCTCCTCCTCCTCCTCCTCCTCCTCCTCCTCCTCCTCCGTCCTCCTCCTCGTCCTCCTCTTTCCCCCTCCAACTTGTGGTGGTGGTGGAAAACAGGCCCATCAACACACACACACACAGCTTCGCTGGCTGCTCCGAACGGAAAGGCTGAGCACATAATCCCACGCTCGACAGCGGGGCTGGGAGGAGGAGAGAGGAGGAACGAGGAGGGGCATGAGGAGGGGGAGGAAGAGGAGGAGGAGGAGGAGGAGAAGGAGAGAGGAGAGAGGAGAGAGGAGGAGAGAAGATGGTGGTGGTGTTGGTACGGTCAACCCGCACCACAAGGACTGACCACCTTTCCAAGGGTGCCCTTACATCATAGCCTGCCCGGTCCGTCTTTCGCCACTTCCGCTGGTCGCGCCCCGCTCGAAACGCTCCGGAATGAGCGTTCAATGCCCTTGCATCCTTATCGTGCGTCCTTATGATGCGGGTCGACTGTACCGCTAACCTCATTCCTAAACCGACTGCACCGCTCGAACAGCACACGGCCTCAACAAACATGTTGCGTCGGCGTCGGGTCCCTGTGGCGGCGCGTTGTGCGCAGCCCCTTGCGCGCGTCAAGAAGGATGGTCCAGCGCCGATCGGATACATCTGCGATGACCTCGGGCCTGACGCTTTTTGCTTGTTCTTCGTTGGGAGCTTCTGGCCCGCTCCCCCCCCCGTGGTGTTGGCGAGGTCAGATCGGTCTGTTCCCAGGCAGGCCATTCTTCATCCCGCCCGAAGAATGTATCGATACACCACCACCGTATCCGGCCAGGACCGCTATGGTATCCACGACGATGTATCGACCCTCGTGGCCTCGGCCAGGCGGCGGATGCACCATGCCGGACCCAGGATGACCCTGGCCAGGCACTGTGGCGGTGTATAGATGCCTTCGGCATACAGTGGGAGCCCCTGCCAAGAGACACCCTGCTTGCCTCCGGAGTGCCCTGGGCTTCCTGGGTGTCGATGGTTTTGCTATGGGAAGCGTGACGCTCCCACACCAAACGTCGATGGACGTCCTGGGGTCTCAGGGTTGGGTTTCTTTTGGAAGGTTTCTTGTGGTCGAGCCCCGAGTGTATCCCGTTCCACGAGACCCACGAGCTCCCGCCGGGCCCTCCGCTCTGAGCCGCGCGCGTGCCTCTTTGGTCGCCAGGACGTACGGGGCCGAGTCCACCAGCCAGGCTCGGCGCTCCCTCCTGTGCGGAGGAGGAGGAGGAGGAGGAGGAGGAGGAGGAGGAGGAGGAGGAGGAGGGGGGGGGGGGGGAGGGGGGGGGAAGGAGGAGGGGAGGAGGAGGAGGAGGAGGAGGAGGAGTTTGGAGGACGAGGACGAGGACGAGGAGGAGAGGAGGAGGAGGAGGAGGAGGAGGAGGAGGAGGGGGAGTGGGAGGGGGAGGAGGAGAGGAGGAAGGAGGAGGAGGAGGAGGAGGAGGAGGAGGAGGAGGAGGAGGAGGAGGAGAGGACATCTGGCCTCCACTCGGCGTCCCCGCCTGGGCGGGCCCGCGGGCACCCCCGCGGGCGCATTTGGCCCCAGGGGCGGCGGAGAGGCGAGGAGAGGCAAGGCATCCTCCTCGTCCTCCTCCTCCTCGTCTTCCTCCTCCTCCTCCTTCTCCTCCTCCTCCTCGTCCTCCTCGTCCTCCTCACCGATCAGATCTGGTGGGGGACACGGCAAGGAGAGGCAGGGCATAGTGATGGGGGAGGGCGGGGGAGGAGCAGGGGGCGAGGCGCCTCTCGTGCCTTGCCGTCGGCGCCGGGAGCCAGCCGGACGATTCTGATGGATTAACTATCAGTCAAGCAGTGGCGAAGCGTCCTGGCTGCCGTCATTTCTGCGTCCATCGGCCCCAGGCCGTTTACAGTAAGGGCAGGTTCACGAAATGGAGGTTTGCCCACCGCCGAGAGGCGGGGGCACAGCAGCGGGGGAGACGGGGAGCGCCGCTTTCCACGCTTGGCTGTGTCCCCGTTTGGGGGGCCGTGGACGCCGTGGACGGGGGTACACGCCGGTCGTTGAAAGTATGTATTTTTTGATTCCCAGATCCCTATCTACTTCAAGCGCCTTCCGACTTCAAGAATCGACACGCTTTTGTTGTGTTTTGTCATTATTTGGGGGGGGCTAGACCCAATCAACTTAATCCTCCTTCCCACTGCATGCTTTTACCTACTTCTTCCGACCGACGTGTAAACGGCGGCATATGGAAAAGCCTGAGCCCCCTTTTAGCTGAAGCCCCGTTAACGAAACCCCGAAACTACCTGTGCGGCGCCCGTCGATTAGGGATTGCCTGGCGTTCCGTGGTCGCTGCGGTCGCCAGGGTTGGGCCTGGGGGGGGCGGGCGGGGATAGCAGACAGGGAGGGGGGAGGGGGCGGGGAGGGCGGAGAGTTCCGTGTGTGGGGGGGCCTGGTGGCGGGGCCCAGCTCCACGCCATTCGGCTCAGCCCCGAGGGGCGCTGCCGCTACCGCTCGCCGCTCGCCCCGCCCCTTTCCCCACCCCCCTGGAAACTTACACGTTCTGTTCGGGGGCCCTCCTCCTCCTCTGCCTCCTCCTGTTTCTCCTCCTCTTCCTCCTCATCTGCCTCCTCCTCCTCCTCCTCGGCCTCCTCCTCCTTCTCTCCTCCTCCTCGTCCTCCTCCTCCTCCTCCTCCTCCTCCTCCTCCTCCTCCTGCTGGGTCACCTATCAGATCTGGTCTATGCTTGTCTGGATCTGCTCGCGTAAACAGTTTTATTCTGGCTCAACTCAAAGTCGACCCAAGTCGACGGACGATCGACGCAGCATCGACGCATGATTGGAGTGAGTGGTTCCAAGAAGACCCCCAGAGCAAGCATTTCAGGAACGTTTGCCTGGAGTGTCGTGCCGCCGTTGGCCCAGCACTTCGCGTTGGGGGGGGCGAGTGGGTGCAGGGGGGGCCATCCCGTCGGTTTCTCTGGCGTCGTCGGCGTGCTAGCCTCGGGTGGCTTCCCAGCAAGTGCGCCTCGCCGAGAACGTTGCCGGATCGTTCCGAACGGCTGCCAGAGACCCGAGGCATGGCCCGAAAGACAATAGGTAATAACAGGAAGGATAACTAGGCGCAGGGGATTATGCACCGACCCCAGATCACCCATTCATCGCCGGCAGGGGCCCGATAACTTTCCACGCCTGGGAGCGTGCGGTGTTGCAGTCGGCGGCCGTTAGATGAGCTATCGGGTATTCGTCGCCGATCTCAGCTCGATGTTTCTCGCCCTGAGCTGGTCCGCCAGTACTGTTCCCCCTCATTCGGATGCATTTCCTGGGAGGTCGAATTCTGATCTTGCCCTGGCCCGACATCCGGCCTAATCTGGATTTATCCTGTTCAATCTGGCTTGATCCCGCTTAATCACGCTTAAAGTAGCTTAGTCCCGCTAAGTCCGAGGCCCACTCCAGCGTAACAGCCCCGCAGTGGGGCTTAATCCTCCTTAATCTTTCCGACGAAGACCTCCCAGCAGTTGCTTCCTAGCCTCAGGCACGCCAAGCATCGGCCATCTCCACTTTTTTCCCCAGCCGCCCGTCCCGCGAAGCCGTGCGGCTCGCCGTCAGCGTGCCAGTGCCGCAGGGGCCGCCGCGTCGACGGGCTGAGCAGGGGTTCCTCGCCGCTTCTCCCGCTGCTGGGGGGGGAGGAAGAAGAGGAGAAGCAGGAGGAGGAGGAGGAGGAGGAGGAGGAGGAGGAGGAGAAAGAGAAGGAGGAGGAGGAGGAGGAGGAGGAAAAGGGGGAGGAGGAGGACGAGGAGGAGGAGGAGGAGGAGGCGAGGAGGAGGAGGAGGAGGAGGAGGAGGAGGGGGAGGAACAGGAGGAGAAGGATGAGGAGGAGGAGGAGTGATAATAATACATATAAAATAATCAGACGAAGAAGAATAAGCAGACGAATAACATCGCCAAGACATATAGTAGGATGATAATAAGACAAATGCGACTAATAAGGATGATGCTGCGAATACTAATCAGACTCATACTGATGGTAATCGTAAAAACAATTGAGAATAATAATGCGCACAGCAATAAAGTAACAATAAACATAAGAAGAAGAAGAAGAAGAAGAGGAGGAGGAGGAGGAGGAGGAGGAGGAGGAGAAGGATATCACCACCCACCAAACCATCCCAACCCATCCCGAAGGCCCTGGTTTGCCCTTCATTTTTCCAAGGGGGGGGGGGTCGGGGAACATTGGAGAACACATCCGAGGCCCGTAGCCACCCACCGACCCGAAATTCGGTTCTTCGGGTTGGGTTGGAGTGGCCGGGTAGGCAGTCAGTGCCATCCTGCAAGCGCAGAGGGCGAAAGGAGGAATCGAGGTTCGAGGTGTGTGGAAGCTTCTCGCCATGGGTCACCGGGTGGGCATTTTCGTCACCACGGCTGCATCGCCTTTTGACTTTCTGGTCAGAAGGTCGCGGGGGGCGAATCTTAAGCCGGGCATGTCCTTCTACAGAAGGAACAGTAACCAATAGCGAAATCAGGTGATGATTTGTCGTGCCTCTTTTGGGATTATCCGTAAAGGCTTCGCCCCCTGCCGCCGGCCCCCTCTCTCGGAGAATGGGCCATGGAAGAGCTAAGTCATGAGGTCTTGGCGCTGTCGTGCAGCAGTATCGAAACTTCATGCGAAGCCGATTCGCAATCAGCAAAACCAACTGATCACAAGAGGGGTTACCACACCTGGCGATTGGTAAGACGTGTATGGTTTACGGGCTTGGTTACCACACCTTGCGATTAAAGGGCCGAGGGAGTTCTCGCAGTTTGGGTTACCACGCCTTGCGATGGATGTGCATGAAGGGTGGCGCCGAATTTCAGAAATGTGGCAAATCCTTTGTGTTTTGGGACCCTGACCCCGCGGATCTGCGTGAGGGGTGGCGCCGAATTTCAGAAATGTGGCAAATCCCCTGTGTTTTGGGACCCTGACCCCGCGGATCTGCGTGAGGGGTGTCGATTTCGAGCCTGCTAAAAAGCCGGTTTGGGCCTCCCCCCCCGTCGCGCGGTCAATCAACTAGTTACAGTAACCAGCAATAAGTCAACTAGTTACAGTAACCAGCAAGAAGCAGAACTGTAACACTGGAAACTACAACCTACGACTGGTACAGGAAACTGCGAATCACAGGCCTGCAGCCTGGTGGCCCCACAAGGGGGCCGGCGGATTTTCCACGTTTTGAATATTTGTCATTTCCTTCTAAAATCCACCTGTAGGAGGCCATGCCCGACCTCAAGCGAATCTGGAGGGATCGACCTCAGACTTCGTCGCGCCGTGGACGAAATCAAGCTGAAGGTGTTCGGTCGTCTGTCGGCGTCCAGGGGGCCTTTTTTCTGGGGCCCGGCAACTTTACAAAACGACTCAGGGATGGAACGCCGGCCTTGGGGAACGGATCAGCACATCTGGGGGTCCACGATCGGAACCAAGTCACGACGTCGAAGGTGCGGAGGAGGAGGAGTAGGAGGAGGAGGAGGAGGAGGAGGGGAAGGGGAGAGGGAGTATGATGAGCGAGAATGGTCGCGCCCCCGTCTGCTTGGTTTTCTTCCCGTTTCCCGTCTCGTTGTCCTCATCCTCACGCTCCTCTTGCTCTTCATGTTCATCTTCTTCGTCTTCCGCATTCACTCCCACCTCTCAACGCTATAAGCATAAACTCTTGGCGCTCCGCGCGGATTACTTGGATCTGCCCCTGCGGCGCTCCGCGCGCCAGGGAGGTGCGAGCGCAGATCCAAGAAATCCGCGAGGAGCGCCGAAAGTTTATGTTTATGGCGTTCTTTCTTTCTTCTGTCAAAGCAGGTTCGCGCGGCCGCGCGACGACCGTGTAAGGGCTGCGCCGGCCCCTGGGATGGGTCGGGTCTGTTGCCTTCAGACGCCCAAAATGGCGCCGGCGGCCGCCGCAGACCCGCTCTGCTGGCCCCCCGCGCGGTCCTCAGCAGCGCCGCGCAGGCCTCACCAACGCCTGCGTCTTCCTCCGCGCGCAAGGAATGCTTGCTTGCGCCACGAAGCGCCCTCCCCATCCTGCTGCGTCCTCCTCCCCTCCCCCCCTTCTCCCCACGCCTTCGCCTCAGACGTCCTGCCTCCCTCCTCCTCGTCCTCCTGTCGACAAGAATCCAATGACACCATCCCACCTCCCTGTGGCGGTGCTGCCCATCGGGCGCCGTAGCGTATAAGACTTGTATGCCACGTAACCACCCACGCCAGATCTCCTGATATACGCCCCCTGTGGCCGTCGGTGGGAAGGGTTCGTTTGTAGTCTGGTCCATCATTGTCCTCCTCCTCCTCCTCCTCCTCCTCCTCCTCCTCCTCTCCCTCTTCCTGCTGCTCCTCCTCCTCCTCTCCCTCCTCCTCCTCCTCCGCCTCCTCCATTCCTCCTCTCCCTCTTCCTGCTTCTCCTCCTCCTCATCCTCCTCCTCCTCTTCCTCCTCCCTCTCCTCCTCCTCCTCCTCCTCCTCCCTTCTCTCTTGTCCGTCCCTTCTCCCTCCTTCCTCCCCCCCGGCCGGCGGCGCCGACGACCTCCGACGACTGCCGGCGACGGCGGCGACGTCCCCCCCGCCGCCTCGGTGGCGAACTCGCTGGCCCGGGGCGCCGACGACCTGCCGCCGCAGCCGGAGGCGCGCCGCCCCCCCGCGCCGCCCCCCCGCGCGCGCCAGGGGGCACCCCGGGGCCAAGCATTAGGTTTAAGCACCAGGGCCAAGCAAGATTCAAAAATAGAAAAAAACATCGTCTGGGGACGATTTCTTGATCATTTTTGTTCTTCAGCTTTTCGTCCAAAATCCGCCTGTAGGGGGGCATGCCCGACCTAACATTAGGTCGGGCATGTCCCCCTACAGGCGGATGTTGGGCGATAAATCAAACATCTTCAAAAGATTTCATTCCCAAATCAGGAGACAATAGTAGAAATTTCGTTCCCATATCATTGGTTGGCTATTTTTGAATCTTCACCCTGTAGAGGGACAGGCCCGACTGAAAGCCAAGCAGCGGCGAAGCGTCCTGGCTCAAAGGAGAAAACACAGAGGAGACCCATGCCAAGAAACACCCTGCTTGCCTCCAGGGTGCCCTGGGCTTCTTGGGTTTCGATGGTTCTGCGATGGAGAGCGCGACACTCCAACGCCAAAAATCAACGGACGTCCTTGGGTCTCAGGGTTAGGTTTCTTGTGGAAGGTTTCCTGTGGTCGGGCCTGTCCCTCTACAGGAGGAGTTGAATATGCAAACTTAGTCCAAAAATACTCTGGGGACAATTTTCCGATTATTTCTTGACCATTGTGGGGTCTTTTTAACATATTTTTCATTTTTCGTTCAGGATCGGCCTGTGTGGGGGACATGCCCGACCTAAGCCAATTAGCCACGACGCGCCCTGGCTCGAAGACGGGATTGCGCCATAAACATGGATTTCTTGGATCCGCGCTGGGGCCCCCCGAGGCGGCGCCTCAGGCGCCGCCCTTGGCGGCCTCCGCGCGCAAGGGAGGGGGAGGGCTAGCACAGATCCGATCCAAGGCATCGGCGCGGAGCGCCACCAGTTTATGCTTATGGCGTTAGCTCTTCTTCTACCGGCCTGCCTGCAGGCCCACCAGAGAAGGTTCTCAAAGATTTTCGCGGTCTGCACGAGATGTTCCTTATAACGACGCTATTGCTGGGGCGGTCTGCTCACGTTCTCGGGACACTGGTTCTGTGATTCGGGCCCCTCTTGGTTCTGATTAAGAGCGCGCCGTGGTAGGCCTAAAGGACTGCCCAGACGGTCGATCCCTGGTCCACGGGTCCCTCGGAGACCCTCCGGCCTCGAGGGCGGCCTCCAGCGGCCTGGGGACGGCGGCGCAGAGGCTCGAGCAGTGGCGAAGCGTCCCGGATTGCCTATAGGCCCACCAACGAGTGATCTCAGAACCTCTCGTGGTCTGCGCGAGGTGGTCTTAGAACATCGGGCTTATGTTTTCAGGGCATCGGCGATGCGGCGCGATATTCCGACCTCATCTACTCGGACCCCGCAGGGGAAGCGCATTGGTTTTGCGCGGAGGCTCAGGAACGATGAGGAGGAGGAGGTGGAGGAGGAAGAGGAGGAGGATAGGATGAGGAGAAGAAGTAGGAGGAGGAGGAAGAGGAGGAAGAGGAGGTGGGGGGAGGAAATGTCGGGTGGGACCATAGTTATTTCATTCGAGGTTTGTTCCTCTAGAGGAGGAATAATCTATAATAAATTAGCCTGGCGAAGGACCCAACCATATGCAGTTGTGAATGCCGCAATTGTGCTGGGTGGTGGCGGACGCATGCGGGCGGTGCCACTGGGACTTTCGGTGGAGCTCCCTATGGGGCCACGAAACGCTGTACTGGGTGGGTGAGACGCGGTCAGCAAGGGCTGTGCTGCGTGGTGGCGGACGCATGCAAGCAGTGCCACTGGGACCTTCGGTGGAGCTCCCTATGGGGCCACGAAGCGCTGTACTGGGTGGGTGAAACGAAGGCAGGGAGCAAGGGCTGTGCAGGGTGGTGGCGGACGCATGCGGGCGGTGCCGCTGGGACCTTTGGTGGAGCTCCCTATAGGGGCTACGAAGCGCTGTTCTGGGTGGGTGAAGCGCAGGGAACAAGGGCTGTGCTGGGTGGTGGCGGACGCAAGCGGGCAGTGCCACTGGGACCTTTGGTGGAGCCCCGTATGGGGCCACGAAACGTGCGAGGGGTGTGCCAGAATGGGGTGTAGAACCGCATGCCAGCGCAGCCACTGCGGCGTTCGGTGGAGCTCCCTATGGGGCCACGAGACGTGTGAAGGGCGTGCCGAAAAAGGGGGTGGAACCGCATGCGAGCGCAGCCACTGGGGCCTTCGGCGGAGCTCTCTATGGGCCCACGAACCGTGTGAGGGGTGTGCCGAAATGGGGGGGGAACCACATGCGAGCGCAGCCACTGGGGCGTTCGGTGGAGCTCCCCATGGAGCCACCCACGAAGCGTGTGAGGGGTGTGCCGAAATGGGGGGTGGAACCGCATGCGGGCGCAGCCACTGGGGCCTTCGGTGGAGCTCCCTATGGGGCCACGAAACGTGTGAGGGGTGTGCCAGAATGGGGGGTGGAACCGCATGCGGGCGCAGCCACTGGGGCCTTCGGTGGAGCTCCCTATGGGGCCACGAAACGTGTGAGGGGTGTGCCAGAATGGGGGGTGGAACCGCATGCGGGCGCAGCCACTGGGGCCTTCGGTGGAGCTCCCTATGGGGCCACGAAACGTGTGAGGGGTGTGCCAGAATGGGGGGTGGAACCGCATGCGGGCGCAGCCACTGGGGCCTTCGGTGGAGCTCCCTATGGGGCCACGAAACGTGTGAGGGGTGTGCCAGAATGGGGGGTGGAACCGCATGCGGGCGCAGCCACTGGGGCCTTCGGTGGAGCTCCCTATGGGGCCACGAAACGTGTGAGGGGTGTGCCAGAATGGGGGGTGGAACCGCATGCGGGCGCAGCCACTGGGGCCTTCGGTGGAGCTCCCTATGGGGCCACGAAACGTGTGAGGGGTGTGCCAGAATGGGGGGTGGAACCGCATGCGGGCGCAGCCACTGGGGCCTTCGGTGGAGCTCCCTATGGGGCCACGAAACGTGTGAGGGGTGTGCCAGAATGGGGGGTGGAACCGCATGCGGGCGCAGCCACTGGGGCCTTCGGTGGAGCTCCCTATGGGGCCACGAAACGTGTGAGGGGTGTGCCAGAATGGGGAGTGGAACCGCATGCGGGCGCAGCCACTGGGGCCTTCGGTGGAGCTCCCTATGGGGCCACGAAACGTGTGAGGGGTGTGCCAGAATGGGGGGTGGAACCGCATGCGGGCGCAGCCACTGGGGCCTTCGGTGGAGCTCCCTATGGGGCCACGAAACGTGTGAGGGGTGTGCCAGAATGGGGGGTGGAACCGCATGCGGGCGCAGCCACTGGGGCCTTCGGTGGAGCTCCCTATGGGGCCACGAAACGTGTGAGGGGTGTGCCAGAATGGGGGGTGGAACCGCATGCGGGCGCAGCCACTGGGGCCTTCGGTGGAGCTCCCTATGGGGCCACGAAACGTGTGAGGGGTGTGCCAGAATGGGGGGTGGAACGCATGCGGGCGCAGCCACTTCGGTGGGCTCCCTTCGAGGGAGCTCCCTACTGGGGCCTTCGGTGGAGCTCCCTATGGGGCCACGAAACGTGTGAGGGGTGTGCCAGAATGGGGGGTGGAACCGCATGCGGGCGCAGCCACTGGGGCCTTCGGTGGAGCTCCCTATGGGGCCACGAAACGTGTGAGGGGTGTGCCAGAATGGGGGGTGGAACCGCATGCGGGCGCAGCCACTGGGGCCTTCGGTGGAGCTCCCTATGGGGCCACGAAGCGTGAGGGGTGTGCCAGAATGGGTGTGGGAGGGGGACGAGGGGGGAGGAAGGGGAGGAGAGGGAAGGAGGAGGAAGGAGGAACGCGGGGCGACGTCTCTTCAAAACGAGGACCCAACACCACAGGATGGTTGGGAAAAACAGTCGTCTTCTAGGCCTCATAGAGGGGGTCGGAGGATCGCGCCGCATCGCCGGTGCATCGACGATGCTGCTCGATGTGGAGCCCGTGTTTCCCCACGCCAATGGCGCCGATGCACCGCCGATGCATCGGCGATGTATCGGCGATTTATTGGCGATGCGGCGCGATCTCCCGACCCCATCTACTCGGACCCCATCCAGGATGCCTCTAAAAGGTCGGGCGGGAGTATGAATCCGCTCGAGGACATTATGGGATGCTCCCAGAGCGTTCCGGAACGCTATGAGAAGGCCGCGGCGCCCGTGACACGCTCCAGAGCCGCAAGATGCCAGATATTCCCGGTTTCTCCTCACCCGAGTTGATCCTCGTCTTGACCGCGTCTTAGAATGAGAAGGATAATCAAAAGAGAGAGCATACAAGACACGCATAATCGTCGACTCCCAAGGAATTTTGGGAACTATGGGATGTGGGGGAGAGGGAAGACGAAAATCAAGAAACTATGAGAAAATATCGGGCGGGGCGATGAATCCGTTCCAGAGCCGTGACATGTTCCAGAGACGCTGGATCTCAGAGATCCCCGCTTTATCCTCACCCGAGTTTATCCTCGTCCTGGCCTCGTCTTAAAATAAGAAGGAGAATCGGCAGGGACAAGTCATGAAGATAGATACAAATGATCGTCGATTCCAGAGGGGAACATGGGAAAATATGGGAAGTGGGGGGTGGACAAAAATCAACACAATATGAGGGCATGTTGGAAATGTGCATTGATTTGTGTGTCCCTGGGGCCCTTCAGAGAAGGCCCCAGGCCTTATGAGAAGTTGTCTGTGTCTTCGGGGAAGGCTTCGAACACTTCTCAGAAGGCCGGGGGACCTCCGAGCCTGTCGCCGCTTCCGCTCGGACGGGGCCAGGACGAGGATCAAGCCGTTCTATGACCGGCGGACGAACGCACATCCATACACGCCCGTCGTTGAAAGTAGGTATCTTTTGACTCCCAGATCTCAGTCTACCTCAAGCACCCTCCTACTTCAAGAATCGATTGGCTTTTTGTGCGTTTTGTTCTCTGGGAGGGTCTGGACTCAATTTACTTTGTCCGCCTTTCTACTTCATGTTTTTACCTACTGGTTCCGGCCGACGTGTATCCATAGGGGGATCGGAGGGAGGAGGTTTGGCTATGGGTGTGGGTGTGGGTGTTCGCACCCTCGGGTAGGCTCCAGTTCGAGTGGGGACCCCCATCCGACAAAACGTGCCCCCCCCTCCATCCGTCCCCCCTATGGGTATGGGTGTGCGTTGTTCGTTCGGCATTCCAGAGCGTTCTGGGACGCTCTGAGAAGGGCGCGGTGTTTGAGACAGCCTGCAGGGCCGCTGGATCTCAGAGATTCGATTAATCATCACCCGATGTTACCCTCGTCCTGGCTGATGGGCCTGCTTTCCACCACCACCACCATCAGTTGGAGGGGGAGAGGGTCCTCCTCCTCCTCCTCCTTCACCTCCTCCTCCTCCTCCTCTTCGTCCTCCTCCTCCTCCTCCTCCTCCTCCACCGCCTGCCCCCCTCCAACTTATGGTGGTGGTGGTGGAAAACAGTCCCATCACTGCCTTCGTCGTATCCACCGAGGCTGAGGAGGACCACGGCGACGACGGTCGAGGCTTTGAGGTTCGTTGAGCCCTCTGGGGGTCGGGGGCCCTGGGGGGGGCGGCTAGTCGAAGTGGAGGGGGGAGGGCGGAGAGGGCTGGGGGAGGCAGTGGGGCGGTCAGGCAAGCGAGGAGCAGACGAGCAAGGAGCAAACAACACCACAACGACAGATGGCCCCAAGCAGCTCTTCGCAGTGACACGATAGGGGGTCACGATTGGCCACTGATTCCGGGGCCCTGGGCTCCCTCACGGGGCGTCAGAAACAATCTAAGCGTACGGCGTACACTTATCTGATCTAATTTAGACATATACACATACATAGACATATGCGCAGATGTGTGTAATCACCCAGACAGGGAGAGAGTGAGATAACACGACAAAGAGAAAGAGAGAGAGAGAGAGCGAGCGAGACATATGTAACACTCAACGTGGTGACATATGAGCAAGGAGAGAAGACCTTCACAGACAAGATGTTCAGGGAAACCAGGGGGGCAGCAGCAGGAGGGTAGGAGGAGGGGGGCTCGGGAGCAAATTTGCAAGGCGGGGCGAGGGGCGTGGAGGCGGGGGCAAAGGAGCGGCTGCCGCGCTCTTTCTGCCCTTCCTCCTCGCGGCGTCGTGGTGCAGACTCGGGGAGAGAGTCTTGCTTATTAGCGCCTCGCGCAATGGAGCAGATAAGCATCGCAACTAAATCTGTGTTGCCAAGGCGTCTGGGTCCCCAGACCTTCGACACACACTCGTGACGCATGGCGGGTCCCTGGTCCACGTTTTGAAACAAACGCACGGCGTCGGATGTCTCGGTCCTCTTTCTAGGAGGAAGGGCATCGCAGTGCCTGTGGCATGCAGGCACAGCGGATTACCCTTCGGACGCTGCTCATGACCCCTGGCGCGAAGTACAGATCTCAGTAAGAGAGAGAGAGAGAGAGAAGGAGAGAGAGATACAGAGAGCAGTTACTCCGCCGTCTCCTGCTCCCCTCCCTTGCCCCTGCCTCCCCCCAGCTGCCCCCAATGGGGGAGAGCTGGCAAGGACGGTGGGGAGGTGGAGGGGGGGTGATCGAGTGGATAACGGAGCGTCCCTCCCCTCTTCATTTCCCATCCCCCCCATCGCGTCTTCTTCCTTGCCTACTTTGCGCACTGGTTCCTGCAGCTTTCATCCACGACTTGCATTCGCACACGATGTGAGGCCACGGCCTCATGCGCCCTGCCCAAAATGGTACGGGCAAACCTGTGTACCCGACTCCGGCGCCTTCGCTTCGCTTCGCTTCGCCCCCTGGCCCCCTCCTATTTCTGTTTCTTTCATCGTCGTCGTGTGCTGGTTGGTGCTTGATCGGACTGTGTGCTATTACTTCGTGATTTCATGGTGCACCGCCATGGAATTTCAATGTGAAGCTGCTGGCTCTGGGGCTGGAAGCCGTGGGTCTCGTTTGTAGTTCGTCGTGAGGCGCGCCCAACCATAAAATACGAGTCGCGTTAAAAGTAAAGTGGGGTGTTACCGGTTATCAGCATCCTTCTGGTTTTGGAGGATGAGGTAGGAGATCATGCTTGTTCCCTACCTAGGCTCTGCCTAGAGGGTTATTACCCTCTGTCTTAAAGGGGCTGGGCAGTGTTCCCCGCCCCTGGCGGTTCCCCCAGGATCCGCCCCGCGGTTCCCCAAGTTACGCTCCCTTAGTTTAGCGTTGTTGATCGCATCTTAGCTTAGCTTATTTCATCTTAGCTTAGCTTAGCTTCATCTTAGCTCAGGCTTATCTTAGCTTAACTGGCCTTCATCTTAGCTTCGCTGAGCTTTAGCATAGCACAGCATTGCGTAGCATAGCGTAGCGCAGCACAGCATGCCATAGCATAGCACATCATAGCATAGCATAGCGCAGCATAGCATAACATAGCATAGCGCAGCATAGCATAGCATAGCGCTGTATAGCTTAGCTTAACTTAGCATAGTGCAGCGCTGCATTAGCATAGCATAGCATAGCATACCATAGTCAAATCAAGCATATCATAGCATAGCGCAGCATAATATAGCAGATCATAGCATAGCGCATAGCATATCATAGCATAGCGCACCTTACCAAATCATAACACATCATAGATTATGTTAGCATAGCACATCGCAGCATGACATAGCATAGCTTGGCATAGCCTAGCATAGCATATCATAGCATACCGTATGCGTTGCTGTTTTTCTGCGTCCCAGCACAGTTCGTGCATTTAGGTGCTCTTACCTGCGTTTCGAGGAACTTGCCTGGTGAGCCAGTGTCGTCCCATCATCGCCCCATGGGGACGCCACCGCTGAGCCCAACGCTCAGCCACTGCGCAGCCGTGGCCGCCACCGCGCAACCTCCGTGCACCATCCGATTAACCATAGCGACAACAGTGGCCGCCTCCGCGCAACCCACGGGGAACATCAGTGCGCAACCCACGCACGGCGCAACCAGCCGTGCAGACGCACATGGGATTCAGCGCGCATCGCGTTCCACATGCATGGGTGCCAAACACGCACTGACAAACACACACACACACACACCCACATCCACACACACATACGCATACACACACACACACGCGCAGTCCACCACATGACACACACACACTCACAGCGCAACACAATGCAACATTACACAACGCACGCACACACAGACGCGCGCACACACGTTCGGTTCCGCACGAAAATACTTCGACACATATATATATATATATATATAGCTCTGGCTCTGGTTTTTCGGAGTTCGACAGAGCGTGGACGTTATGCCCACTGTCCTGAAAGTCGGGCTTCTATGTCACACACTGGCAGTCTACATGCGACTCAGTTCATGGATTCCGATGTCTCTGCAAGATTACGACAAACGCCTGGAGATTTCTAAGGAGCTCGCACGCATAGATGCCGTCCTCCTCTCTGGAACGCAGACCAAGACCGCGTCCCCCTACGAGACGCACTCGACAGCGGAGTTTCTTATGCTGAAGTTTGGATGGCATCGCAGTATTAAGAACACGACAGGCAACGCATCATGCGGCACTGAGATCTGGCTGAGCAGACGATGGTTTCGGAAGACACACGTAGTCAAGATCTGGCAGCCTCCACCCGCTCCGCGCGGCCGTATAGGCGCCACGCGCGTGAAGAGCGCGCTGTTTGACTGCACCTTCATCACAGCATACTTCCCGCCGAGATCGCAGCGCATCACCACTGCCTCTAAGAACGAAGTCATAATTGACAAAATGCCCAGCTATCTGCATGACATCGTTTCGAACCTGCCGAACCGCACTTGCGCGTTCATCGGCGCCGACCTGAACGACAGCCTCGCACGCGCCCACCTGACTGAGGACGACGACGCCACCATAGGCGTTCATGCATACGGTCAGCAGCACTACGCGGGCGAAGCTTTCCACACGTTCCTGAAGGACTACGCCCTGTGCGCAGCGAACGCCCACCATCCGTGCGGCCCTACTTATCACGGCGCCTACGAGGGCACTCGAGCTGCGTCGACTACCCGGTGATGCCGATACGCTATCTGCCGCGAGTACGACGCCACGACATCGCCTACCGCCTGACCAAACGGCTCCTCGCATTTCCGTCTCGACGGCTAATGGATCACATGATGTTGTACATTGACGTGGGCTGTACCCTTACATACGACAAACCCCAGACAACACCGCAGTGGGACTACACACGCATATTCTTGGCCTGGAAGGATGAACGATTCTACGAATGGGCAAAGCAGCTACGCGACGACATCGAGGCCGACCTGTCTAAATACCTCAATGAGAACGGCTACCGTGATATGGCAGACTGGGCTGAAAGGCGCACGATGGAATCTGGATGCCAACTATTGATATCTAAGATACGCACACGAGCGCTGGAATATTTTGAAGCAAGAAAGTCCACGGCTGAGCTAGAGCACCAGCAGCTAGCCGAGCAACGACGCCAAGCCCTACACGCCCGTACACAAGCTCGACAGAATTTAACAGACGACCTAGAGGACACGATGGCTCTTCACCGCTGCAGCGCTGCCTGCAAAAAACTTCGACGTCGACTACGCGACCTCCGAGATGAGCAACACTTTCGCGAACTACAACAAGCCGATGAGGCAGGACTGGAAGCAGAGGTTTGGCGAGCGTGTCGACGCCTTGCAGGCAATGGAAAGGGCCCTGGCAAACGGTGCTACTTCGATCTCCCTGGCGCGCGCCCCATCCGTTCAGACATGGACTGAAGATATGGCACTTCCTGGCGCGGAAGGAGGAATGGAGGCGGCGCCGATTGATATCGAGCACTTCATCGACACCGCTGCGTCGAACGACGAGCGTTTCTGCCCTTCTGCGCATCAGTGGAGACACGCCCAGTATGACTTCGATGCGATCAAACGCCTGCTACGGAAGCATTGCAAACGCCGACGAGCTGCTCCCGAATGGTCGCTACCTGCAGAAATCTGGTCTCTTTTGCTCGCCGATAGAAGTGATGATTGTAAGAAAGACGGCAGCCGCGAGTACGACCACACGATGACTTTCCTTGGCCCCCTCCTCGGCGATGCGATCCTCACCCAACTTGCCGCGGTTCGTCAGCACCAACGGCTCAATGCTTGGTGGGACCTATCTCAGACATATCAAGTAAGCAAGATGAGCAATACATCACGTACACGAGGGAGGCACTCGACTACTACATGGCTTATGTACGTTTGGAAAGACATGGGTTGCCTCAAGACAGTCACTCACATCTACACCATTGCATGACACTGAGCACGGCTACGCGCGAGCACGTTCACGCTCAGCAGCGATTACAGTCGGGTTAGCACTACAGTGGCGCCTCACCAAGCAGCAACGAAGCCACATTACCACGAAGCATGACATGACGAACGCTTTCGCTTCGGTGAACCGTTCCCACCTCGACGACGCTGTGGACAGGATATACCTACCTGGCGACTGTGCGATCATGAAAAGCAGGCATCGTCGAGCAGCGTGTGTGATTAGCGACGGGATTGACACTCAAGTTTACCAGAACACCGTAGGCTGCTTCATGGGGGACGCCGACGCTGCGATCAAGTTCCGCGTGGCCTTCGTGCAGCCCACTACCGAATGGAATGATGCACTCACTACCGATGCCAGCACATCAATGGTTGCGGGGTGCGAGTTCACTGGCACCAACGTCGACCTCAGCGTTCGCAAGTACGCCGACGACCTAACCAAGACCCACATGTGTCACGATGCGCAGATGGCGGCCTACAAAGTCCAACAATCCGACCAGATCCTGAACGACAAGCTGCGCACCATCGAATTGCAGCAGAACGCGGGGAAAAAGGCTCTTCTACCGACGTTCGCCGGCACTGGCGCTCACAGATACGCACGCGCCCTGCATTATCGCAAGATACCAGTTGACCTCGAAGTACATTCCTCGACCCTGTTCTTAGGCTCCATCTTGCAGGCGAACGGCCACAACCACGCTGAAGTAAAAGAACGGTGTGTTGCTGTGGCTCGCGGATGGCGTAGTGTGGGACGTCTCTGGAAGAACTGCCGATATCTGAGACGTCGCAAAATGGTTTTCAGAAGTCAGGTATTATCAGCCGCCACATCTGGACTCGAAGCACGTGTACTGACAAAAGCTCAACTCGACCAGATAGACGCCTGTGTAGCTCGTTACGCTCGAGCTCTACTTCAAGGTACCGCATATATCAAGCAGTCCGCCGACGACGACGCCACCTCTGACACCACCGAGGTCGTTCGCAATATCTCATCTCAGGCAGAATGGAAAAAATTGACGATGGCACCGCCTTCCCTGGACATACAGATTGTGCGCATCAAGCGATGGCAACGAGCTGCACGCGAACCCGACCAGCACGCACAACTACTAGCATGTGGTTTTGGCAAACTACTCTGCGAGTCAACGACGACGTTGGACTTCGCCTGGGCCCCTGTGAACACAGCATCTACAGACAATGCTCGTGGCTCCCCAGATGGTAACGGCCCCACACATATGGCCAATCCTTGGCGTAAGCAGTTCTTTGATGACATGAAGTTGCTGAATGTATTTGCAGACGGACGAGCATGCCTTGACGTCATTGGCGACGATCTGCTCGACATTTTTCGGCCGGCACCTGGTCGAGGCGTGTTTATCAAGCTAACGATTGCACGTGCACGAAAGTGGTGGATTGCACTGCCCGTCCCACCACCCCGCAGTACTCCAGATGCAACAGTCGCCTGGAGCAGCCCCCATACGCGTGGCCTTCTATGCGCGGATGGAGCGATATGCCTGTTCACGGCCAAAACAAAACAAGCGCTCCGAGTGCACCAAACGATGAGTGGGGAGGGGGGCGAGCACGGCCGAATACGCGAACATACGAGATTCACGATTACGAACCAATGCCCTAACTGCCGATCGACCTTCGCGAGCCGACAGACAGCGATCAATCATCTTGCTGCTGCTTATCGTTCTGGGCGATGCCAAAAACACCGCTCTGTATACAACTTCGAGGTGAACGATCCTCCGCAGCTGTTTTGCCCAAGTGACGTCTGCGAGCTCACCTGCGCTACCCTCGACGAGTTGCAAGCTCAAATGGCGACTGAACGCCTTCCCGAAGCTCGCCCTCATGTCGTGGATGAGCTCACTGCCCAACGCTGGAGAGCCCGCAGGCGCAGCCGCGGCAGGAGCGGCACAGCCTGCTCACAAGTCCCGATGCCGCCAGCCCACCGGCCGTGGAGACCAGCAGAGTGGGTCGAAGTCCAAGGTGGTGGACCTGCAGTCGCTCGACCTGGAGGAGAGAGCCGAAGAGATACGAAGCGCGACTACGGCACAGCAGATCGATACGGAGCTGGCGAAGATCGGCACGATCAGCACCGCAGTCTTCGTAGGTCTGCTCGAAGGTCTCCATCAGGAAGGCGCGTCCGTCGGCGGCCTCAACCAGCAGAACCTGGCAGCGCTGGGCGAGAAGCTGAAGACCATGGACATCAAGCAGGTCGTCGAGCTCGTCCTGCTTGTGAAGGCCAGCGACACACACGACGCTGCGCAGTGCAAGCTCCAGATCAGCCTCAACCCCAAAAGCGACGTCGACCTCAGTGTGTTTCACGAACCACTCCAGATGGGAGCGATCTACAAGACAGGCCAGGGACCGATGGTGCACATGGAGAGGATCCTTCACACGAAGCTGGCGAAGGTAGAGGACGTGACCATGGGATAGGTATCTACGCCTTCAACGTGGCAAGGTATGAATGTGCGCAGTGGGACCCTTGTATTCCGAAGAATACTGCGACGACCGGCAAGGGGGACCTCTCGACTGCTTCTGGGCATGCGCCAGCTCCTACGCCGACCGTTCAGGGCATGGAGAAGCCACCACGCGCAACTCCGAATGCGCCTCCTCCGACGCCAGCAGTTCAGGGCATGGGGGTGCCCACCTACTGCATCACAGAGTGTGCCTACACCATCAGTTGTTCAGGGCCTGGAGAGCCCACCTTTTGATTCCCAGAGTGCGCCTACTTCAGCTGTTCAGGGTGTGGAGAGCCCACCTATTGCATCACAGAGTGCGCCGACCTCTACGCCAACAGTTCAAGGCATGGGAGGCCCACCTCAAGCATCACGGAGTGTGCCCACCACTACTGCAGATGTTCAGGGCATGGACTGCCCACCTAGTGCATCCACGAGTGCACCATCAGCAGCGGTTCAGGGCATGGGAAGCCCACACCGAACACCTACGTGCGCTACCCCTTCGCGTATTCGTACTGAGATGTGGACAGCTTCGCTGTTAGCACATGCCCGCGCCCTTGCCCAGGACGGAAAGCAGAGATGCCATGAGGACCATGAGCCTAGCCTGCCCAGTGTCCCTGAACCCCCTTCCGCCGTCCTCTGAGCCTCCTCTTCTTCCCCCTCCCCCTAAGAGGCCCCGCAGGCCTTCCGCCCCTCCGCCAGCTCGCAAGACTTCTACATATAATTTCCGTGGCACGTCTTTTCCTCCCACCGCTGCCAGACAAAGCACAGGTGGCGACTCAAGGACGATGGATGCCATCATGAGACTTGTAGGAACGAGCAGGCGCTAAGACCTGCGTTTCGTTTCCTGTCAGTGTGTGACCGCGTGATCGATTTTCGGGTGTAGCCCGATCCTAGAGGCACTCAGCGTCTGAGACATCCGTACTGCTGCCTCCGAGGGGTCCGATCCGATCCTACATATATATAGATATGTACATACATATATATATATATATATATATATATATATATTACCCCGGGTAGGATTCAGCTCGTGCAGGGCTCCACGGACAGAGTTACACCGAACACGCACACACACCACTACGCTACTCAGAAACAGGATGAGGCCCAGGGGTATACAGGGGGAAGGTAGTAAGAGTTGGTTGGGAGGGACAAGTGGGAGGGAGGAGGGTGGGGAGGAGGATTAGAAATGGGTAGGACTAGGCATGACCAGGAGGAGGCCGTCCTCATCACTGTCGCCCTGCTCCCCTGTCAGGCCCTGACGGACTGGCTGGTGCAGCAGTGGCAGACCCTTTTGGAGGCGCGCCTCATTGCGGGAGGCGGAGGCGGAGGAGGAGGAGAGCGCAGAGATGAGTTGAAGTTTCAGGTGTACCTTTGGAGTATCGCGACTGAACGGTTACAGGGGAATCGCACATCACCTCGACCTCGCAGGACACCACGGGACTCCACGGGACACCATTGGCCACCGCGGGGCACCTCTGGACACCAGGTGACACCGCTGGACAGTATCCGAACAGCATCGGGACACCACGGCGGGACACCACGGCGGGACAACCCCGGCCACGGCCAGACAACGGGGGGGGGGTTTGACCCGGCGGCGCCCTGACCAGAGGAGGGCCCATTCCTTTCGCCCGCCCACGCAGCTTCGCCTCGTCCGCGCGGACGACACGAACACGAAACCGAAACCGATGTCCTGGTGGGAGGCTCTCCGTCTCTTTGCGATCTCACCCGTCGCCTCCGCTCTTGCGTGGGCGCAGTTAGCTTGTGAGCGACTGGACGAGACTTCTGTGTTCCTCGGCAGATGTTTTCGCCAGGACAGTTAATCATCATCCACGTAATCATCTTTCTTCCACTTCCTCGAACCTCATCGTCGTCCTCCTGCTCCTCCTCATCCTGCTCCTCGTCTTCGCGATCCTGTGGCCAGTCTTTAGCGCTGAGGCTGCCGGGCGCGACGGGCAGCGGCGAGCTTCCAGGGGGGCGCCTCTGCGCCAGCAGCTCCGAGCTGCGCTCAGGGGGCAGCGGCGGGGCAGGCTCCCTGATCTTGACCGGGTGCGGGGAGCGCCTTCCGGGGGTTTGCGAGAGCGCGATGCCGTGCGGCTTCATCCGCGAGGGCTCCCCCCTGCCGTCGCGAGGCGGCCACGCACGCATGTTTGCCAGGAGGGGAAAAAACACACAGACACAATTAATCGACGACTCCCAGGAAGATATGGCAAAATATGGGAATTGGTGGGAAAGACAAACACCCAGAAAAGATGGGAAATTTTAGCGGGAATCCTGTTATTTGTGTATATTTCTTTGTGTGCCCCAGGGCCCCTTCAGCTTGACGGGGCACGGCGCCGATGCCTCGCGGGGGCAGCACGCCTCCCATCCGCTCCGCGGGCGCCGGCAGCCTCGGGCCCACGGTGGACCCTGCAACTGCCCCTGCTCGCGCGCGGCACGGTGGGCGCGCGCGCGCGGGCGCCGCGGCGTCTTCTCATGCTCGGCCGGGGATGCCCGCGGAGTCCGAGACGCACCATCCGCCAAATTACCCCAACCAAGCCCGAAGGCCTCAGTTCGGGGGCGGCAAAGAGGGGGGTGATGACCAGGGGGGGGGGGATATCATGGCGTGGGCCATGATATTTCCCCAGATTTCATGGCGCCCCTTCTCATTTCATTACGTCCCCCCCCTGCCGCGCACATGCCGCCGGTCATTATGTGCACCCCCCCTCTTGGACACCCCCCCTCTTGGCCGCTCCCGATCAATGTGCCTTCCATTTCCAGTGTGGGGCCCGTGGGGGGGGGGGCGGGGAATACTGAAAAGACGCCTGGAGCCCGAAGGTCGGGCGAGATTCGGGTCTTCAGGTTGGGTTGGGGTGGTTTGGCAGGCAGTCCGAGACGCGTCGCCGTCGCAGGAGTGGGTCGAGATCGGGAGCTGCCTCGCGTGCCCGGCGGCCATCCTTCGTGCGGCGCGTGCCTTCCCCTCCCCCCCCCCGCCCGCGTTCCGCGGCCGGCCCCCTTTCTGCTCCTCCGCAGCTGCCCGCGCGCCCCCTCCCCCGACCACCGGTAAGGAGGAGGAGGAGGAGGAGGAGGAGGAGGAGGAGGAGGAGGAGGAGGAGGAGGAGGAGGAGGAGGACATGCCCTGGGCTATCCTGGAGCGCGCGCTGCGACGAAAAAAGACTGGTGGCCAGCGTCTTCGTGAATGGGCCTCCGTTCTGGGGCGGACGCACCCCCTGGAATGCAGCCCAGCCGTTGAAATGATCGAGGCCTCCTAGATGGGGTCGGAGTAGATGGGGTCGGAGGATTGCGCCGCCTCACCGCTGCATCGCCGTTGCGGCTCGATGTGCAGCCCGATTTGCTTCACGTCGACGTCGCCGATGTATCGCCGACGTCGACGATGCATCGCCGATGCATCGCCGATGCGTCGCCGATGCATCGCCGATGCGTCGCCGATGCATCGCCGATGTATCGGCGATGCGGCGCGATCCTCCGACCCCAGCTACTCCGACTCCATCCAGGAGGCCTCTAAATAAGGAACCATCGGGCTCTGGAGGGACTCCGGTTGCCGCGCAGGTCGGGGGCCTGTTCGTGCCCGCGTCTCAGAAAAGTCCACGGCGTGAGTGCCACGAAGGCATCGGTTTGCTCGCGCCCATCTGCCGGTGATGTTTCCATGTCTATATTTGGAATGACCGCTTGCGGGAAAAGGGGATTGTTGCAGATCATCGTATCTCAGATGTCGTCAAACGGGCCAGGGGATTGGGAGGCCTCTCGGAGACCTCTTGGAGGCGGTTGTGGTGTGCTTTCGAGGTTCCTCGGGGGCTTCTCTGGGGCCTCCTGAGGCTTCATTTGGGCTTCTTGGGGGTCTCTTGGAGCTTTTGGGGGGCTTCGTGGGCGTCTGCTGGCAGTCTCGTGAAAGTGTCGGGGTTCGTGTTCCCCGTCTGGGATCTCTCTTTTGGCCCCTCGGCGGGCCCTCCTGGGGCGTCTTCGGGGCCTCTTGGACCGTGGTGGGGCCGTCCTGGGCTGTCTGGCAGGATGGGGAGTAGAGGAGGTGGCTGCGGAGGAGGGTGAGGGGACGTCTTCGTGCTTTTTCTTTTGGCTGTCGGGGAGGAGGGGGGCGCAGCGGGTGGGGGGGCTGCGAAGCGGGGGAAGTCCGCCCGAGGCGACCGACAAGCTGCGGCTCGCGCTCGGTCCTTTGGCGGCGAGCCCGCCGCTGGGGGCTGCCTCCGCCCGCCCGCGTTGCGGCAGGCGTCGGTCCTGAGGGTCGCCCCCCGGAACCCACACGCAACACACATGCGCACTCCTAAGTCCTACAACAAGAGCGTTGGGGTGGGTTGCGGGTGGGTTGCGCGTGGATCGCGGGTGGGTCGCGCGGTGGGTCGCGGGTGGGTCGCGGGTGGGTCGCGGGTGGGTCGCGGGTGGGGGTTTCCGGTGGGCCGCGGGTGGGTCGTTGGGTGGGCCGCGGGCGGGTCGCGGGCCGGTCGGGGTGTGGGTTGCAGATGGTCACGGGTGGGGTCGCGGGTGGGTCGCGGGGTGGGTCGCGGGTGGGTTGCAGGTGGGTCGCGGGCCCGGTCGCGGGAGGGACGACGACAAGCAACAACAACACCACCAACAGCAGCAGCAGCAACAACAACAACGACAACCTCAACATCAACAACAACATCAACATCAACAACATCAACAATCCGTACACCGGAAGCCCAGTTCAGCCACGCACCTAGGGACAGTGAATGACCGTTCGGCCCCCTCACTCTGATCATAAACGAGCGCCGTATCTGTAGCACCCCGCAGTTGCGGGTAAGAGTGAGGGGGCGGGCGCGGGGTAGGTCGCGGGTGGGTTGCGTGCGAGTCGCGGGTGGGTCGCTGGGTGTGTCGCGGGATCGGGTTGCGGGATTGGGATGCGCGTGGGTCGCAGGTGTGTCGCGGGTGGGTCGCGGGCGGGTCGCGGATGGGTCGCACGTGGGTCGTTGGGGGGTCGCGGGTGGGTTGCGGGGTGGGTCGCAGATGGGTCGCGCGGTGGGTCGCAGATGGGTCGCGGGGTGTGTCGCAGGCGGGTCGCGGGTGGGTCGCGGGTGGGTCGTGGGTGGGCGGGACGACGACGGCAACCACGAACAATAATCCGTACTGCGGAAGCCTTTTTCAGCCACGCACCCAGTGACAGTGAATGACCGTTCGGCCCCCTCACTCTAGTATGACTATATTAATATATACATACCATAGACACACGCGTACACATCTTATACGCGCATACATATTTATGTGATGGCCTTCCGTTCATCCCATCACCGTGCCTGGGTTGTGGATATGCGGCCTAGTGGATGTTCGTTGGGATCTCGTGGGGGGCCTTCCGAAGGCCTCTTGGAGGTAGATTGAAGGCCTCTTGCAGGCCGTTTTGGAGCCTCTTGAAGCCCCTTTTGGGCTTCTGGGGGGCATCTTGGGGCCGCTTGGGGGCCTCGTTAGGGCCTCTTCAAGGAGAGCGGGGGCGGGCGGCGGGCGGGCGCGCGGGCGGGCGGCGGACGGCGGGCGGTATCGGGATTTTAATAGAACTCCTAAGGAGGGTGTCTTGCAGCGGGGGCCTGTTGAGTACAAGGTTTTGCGTTGGGCACGGAGTCTGCTGAGTACAAGGTGTTGTGTTGGGCACGGAGGCTGTTGAGTATTGGATAGTGTGAAGGACACGGCGGCTGTTGAGTACTAAGTTATTTGCTGGACGCGGAGCGTATTGAGCACAAGGAGGGCGAGGTCGGGCGGGCGCGTGCGCGGGCGGCGGGCTGGATCGGGATTTTTATAGAGCTTCTAAGGGGTGTGTCTGGGAGCGGGAGCCTGTTGAGTACAAGGTGTTGAGTTGGGCACGGAAGCTGTTGAGTACTGGGTGTTGTGTAGGACACAGAGTTTGTTAAGTAGGCTTTTAATTATTGGATGTTGTGTTGCACAGAGAGAGAGAGAGAGAGAGAGAGTTGAGCACAAGGAGAGCGGGGGCGGGAGGCTGGCCGGCGGCGGGCGGCACCGGGGTTCTAATAGAACTCCTGAGGAGGGTGTCTTGCAGCCTGATCTTGTTGAGTACAACGTGTTGTGTTGGGCTCGGACGCTGTTGAGTACGGAGTGTTGTGTACTGCCCAGGCAGCATCTATTGTGACGGGCTGGGTGGCCAGGCAGCATCTATTGTTTTGCCTTTCATGAGCGACTCTCTCAGCATGTCGTTGGCAGCAGCAGGACGTGCAGGCTGGAACAAAGGTGGAGGATGACTCTCTGCCACCCTGTTGCGCACGTCCCTGTCCGAACAGGAAGCAGATGATGAGGATGGGAAGGGCTCTTGGAGAGGAAGATGATGCGTATGCTGATGGTCAGTCACGATCAGAAGGTGAGCCAGGAGGAATACGATCGGAAATACTTGTGGTGATGGTGATGATGGCGGCGGTGATGGTGATGGTGATGGTGATGGTGATGGTGATGGCGATGCTAATGGTGATGATGACGTTGAGGATGAGGATGAGGACGATGCTGATGATGATAATAATGATGATGCTGGTGGTGATGATGATGCTGTTGATGTTGATGTTGATACTGATGATGATGATGATGATGATGATGATGATGATGCTGCTGATGATGATGATGCTGATGATGATGATGATGATGATGATGATGAGGGGATGCTGATGATGATGCTGATGCTGATGATGAGATGATGATGATGATGATGCTGATGATGCTGATGATGCTGATGATGATGATGATGATGATGATGATGACGAGGGGATGCTGATGATGATGCTGATGCTGATGATGAGAAGGAGGACGAGGACGGTAAGGATGAGCACGAAGATGATGTTGATGCTGACGATGCTGAGTATGATGATGATGATGATGATGATGATGATGATGATGATGATGATGATGCTGATGCTGATGCTGATGCTGATGCTGATGCTGATGCTGATGCTGATGCTGATGCTGATGCTGATGCTGATGCTGATGCTGATGATGATGATGATGATGATGATGATGATGATGTTGTTGTGGTTGATGCTGATGGTGGTGGTGATGTTGATACAGAGGCTGATGGTGATGATGAGTGTGATTATTGCTGCATTGACGACTAAGATGGTGATGAGGGTGATGATGTTGATGACGATGCAGATGGCAATGACGACGACGACGGTTCTCCCTGATCCCTCTCGGTCCTCCCTGACCCTCGACCGTTCCTCCCCCCTCTCTTGTCCATCCTCCCCCCCCCCCAGGCGAGGGCGGGCCAGGGGCCCGCGGCCGGCTGGGGGGCCGCGCCCGCGCCCGAGGCCGCCTCCGCCTCGGAGCCCGGGGCGGAGGCGGGGCGCCGCCGCGCCGCCCGCGGGGGAGGTCGGGGCTGCGCCTCCTCGGGCTGCTCGCCCCCGTCGCGGTCAGCCACGCGCAGAGGGGGGTGGGGGGAGGGGGGAGGGCTTCTTAGAAGCACCCCTCCTCCCTCCCCCCTCCTCCTCGTCCTCCTCCCTCCTCCCTCCCCCCTCCCCGCTTTTCCTCGTTTTCCTGTCCGGGTGACGAGAACCACCGCAACAAAAAAGTCAGTTACCCCCTGTTTGGTGGGGGGTCTGAAGTTGTCTCAGGGTCTACCCTTTGCCTCCTCGTCCTCCTGCCCCCTCCTCCTGCCTCCTCTCGACCCCTCTCAGCCACGCGCAGGGGGAGGGGGGGGAGGGGGGAGGGCTTCTTAGAGGCACCCCTGCTTCTTAGCAGGCGCGGGCCTTGCCTACATATGCTCGGCCCCGTCTCGGTCAGCCACGCGCAGAGGGGGGGGGTGGAGGGGGGAGGGCTTCTTAGAGGCCCCCCTGCTTCTCAGCAGGCGTGGGCCTTGCCTACAGATGCAAGGCCGGCGCCTTCTCAGGAGCAGCCTCCCTCTAAGAAGCCCTGCTCCCTCCCTCCGCCCCCTTGTCCGCACCGCCAACTCGGATCCTGCTCCGCGGGTCATGTCGGGGATAGCAAGGGCCCCGGTGAAGGGGAGCTGGTCAGTGACTGGGCCCCGAGGTCCAACGTATGGACTGGGATCACCAAGCCAGGTTTGCGGTAGCTGGTGTTTTTCGGGTGACGGCAGTTCCGGTTCGTGGAATGGGGCGGGGGGCGGGGCGTTCCCCAGCACACAGCACCAGACTAGGTCCCATGAAACTCAGTCCTGCCAAGGACCGATCCTGGTCCTCGGCCTCCCTTTGGCACTATGGCCGCCCCCAAAAAACGTTTCGCCCACCGCCGAGGGGTGCCGAGGCTCTGTCGCGCTCCGCCCAGCCGGGCGACGTGTCACCCCTGCCGCTGCGGCGGCGCCTGTGGGTGTCGGCCCCGCTCCCCACCGCCCACTCCCTGCTCCGCAAGGCTGCTCCCCAGTCCTGGCCCTCGCCCCCCTCGACGAGCGCTCCCCAGAGGGCCCCAAAGTGCAAAAGCCATTGCTGATCCTTTGGAGTGCTTGCACGGTGTTGTCTGCCGCCCCATCGTGTTTTCCCGTCTCAAGTGTATGAGCGTGCGCCGGGCCATGGCCCCGGGCGACGAGAGCCGCCGGAACAAACAGTCAGTTACCCCCTGTCTGTTGGGGGGTCTGAAGACTTCTCAGGGTCTACCCTTTGCCTCCTCGTCCTCCTGCCCCCTCCTCCTGCCTTCTCTCGACCCCTTCCAGCCACGCGCAGAGGGGGGGGAGGGGGGAGGGCTTCTTAGAAGCACCCCTGCTTCTTAGCAGGCGCGGGCCTTATCTATAGATGTAGGGGCTGGCGCCTTCTAAGAAGCAGCCTCCCTCTAAGAAGCCCTCCCCCCTCCCTCCAACCCCCTTGTGCGCTCCGCCAACACCCTCCCCCTCCTCCAGCATATCGGGAGTGGGCCTTCGCGCGGCGCGGGGGGCCCGCGGGCCACAGGCGCCGGGAGAGCCTGGCCCCGGCGCCGGCAGGACGTGACGGCGCGCCTTCCCCGCGCGGCGCCCTTCCGCAGAGATTTGCATTAAGTCGGGCCTGTCCTTCTACAGGAGGAAGATTTAAAAATAGTTTTAACACAAATAGTCTGGAGACGAATTTTGGAGTATTGTTTGATTATTTGTGGTTATTGTTTGACTATGTTTCATTTTTCGTCCAAAATCCGCCTGTAGGGCGACATGCCCGATCTGACATTCGCACCCCTTGTCTGCCGCGATATGCGCGGGCGCCTCGCCACCCTGCGGGCCGTGGAGCATCATAGGCGGAGGAGGTCCCGTAGGTTCTTGCGGCGTTGACGCGCTGGCGACGCTAGCGAAGGTGTTAAAGGTTGAATTCTTCGACGCGGAAGCACCGATGGGCACGGTAATGACATTGGACTCGATTGGATTCAACCTTGAACAGTCGGGGCCGCGATCGATTCAAGATTGAACGATCGACGCAGTGTCAAAAACCTTTGCGCGCGCCGACGCCGCACGAAACTACCGTACCCAATCCTCTACCCTTCCCTCGTTTTCCCTTCTTTGTGGCTTCCTGGGAGGCCCTCGTCGCCACCGCTGGATCCGCCTGGAACTTCGGATCGTTTCGCGTATCCCGACCAGCCCAGCCAGAAACGATGTCCAGGCGAGTTGTGGTGGTCCGGGAAGTGCGGGAGCAAAGAGGTGGACGGCCGAACCGTGCAAAGGAGGGAGGAGGAGAAGGAGGAGGCTGGATGTATTGATGAGGCAGTGGGGAGAAGGAAGATGAATAAGATGATGAGGAGAAGGAGGAGGAAGAGAAGGAGTATGAGGAGGAAGGAGGAGCAGGAGGAGGTCAAGCAAAAGGGCCAGAGGTCTCTTGGACTCCTCTCGGAGCCTCTTGGGATATCTCTTGGGCGCTCCTTGGAGGGCCTCTTGGAACGTCTTGGGGGTCTCTCGGCTGTCCTGGGGGGCTCCTGGGCGTCTTGGGTGCCTCGTGGGTGCCTCATGAGACCGCTAGGGGTCCTCTTGGGGGCCTCCTGGGGGCCTCTTGGGGCCATCTTGGCGCCATCTTGGGGCCATCTTGGGGCCTCTTGGGGCCTCTTGGGCCCTCTTCGGCGCCTCCTTGGGCCATGTTGGAGGATATCGAGCAAAGAAGGGGTGGTGGGGGGGGGGGGGGGGGGCAATTAGCCTTGCCCCTCGCTAGCATCTCAGATCGCCTCTTGGGGCGCTCTTGGAGCGTTCTTGGGCGCTCTTGGCGCCGTCTTGGGGCTCTCCTGGGCCCCTCTTGGGGCCATCTTGGAGCCATCTTGAGGGCTCGGATGGCCATCGGAAGCGAAGAGGCGAGAAAGCAAACACCATACATGTTCTTCCATGTTTGGAAGGATTGTGCCCTCTTGGGGGTCTCCTTGGGGAGCTCTGTGGCCACTTGGATCCGTCTTTGAGCGTTCTTGGGGCCTCTTGGAGCATCTTGGGAGCCATCCTGAGACATCTTGGGCTATCGAGAGCCATCTTGGAGCCGTCTTGGGACATCTTGGACGCTCTGACCGCTCGCGACCGGCCCCGTCCAGGTTTTGGGGAGGGGGTACGGGGGGAGGGGTCAAGGCAGCCTCTCTACACGCAAGCCGTCCAGCTAACTCCCACCCGCCCTCCCACCACACAGGTGGCATTCGAGTCTCGGCACAGCCAGGGGTCGCCACTGGATGGACAGCCACAGGGAACCACAGCGGATGCGAGGTGCGCGACGCTCGCCTCGGGCTCCACATGCGGTTGGTGTGACATCCTTGTAGAAAGCGTGATGCCCCCCCCGTCCGCATGGTCCAGACGCTGATGTGGGGGGGCGTCAGCAGTGTTCTGTGCATGCGCACAGCAAGCATCATCCTGCGGGCACCATCGCCGTCCCTGTCAACAAAACAATAAAAAGTGATCGCGGGTGGCCAGCACAATACCTACGACGTTGTCGCAACGTACATTTTGCAGTGTTGTTGACACGGATGGTGGTCTGCACAAAGCGGCTTCACCAAGGATGCCCCGCCATCCTTGTCAAGGAACAATACAACGTTCTCACAGCGCGCCAGCTCATTGTCATGATTTTGCTGCAGCGTGTTCTTGTTTTTTTTTTTTGACAGGGATTATGGAGGGTGTGTTCGCAGGGTGGGCCCCGCAATGTGCACGTTGTATTGTTTTTTGACATGGATGGTGAGGGGGTGCCCTCATGGTGTGTGCATGGTTCTGGGTTGGCTGCCGGCCGGGTGGGAGAGGGGGTGTTGATTAATAGGGAATTGTGATAAACCCCTCCCCGAAGGGGAAGAATGGGGGTGGGAGAGGAAACGCCCTAGACCACCTGCGCCCAGATGGCTGGTGGGATTTGGTAAGAACGCACCCTGGGAGAGGTCTGGGGAGTAGCCGTATGGGTACCTTCTGGTTTACCCAATGATCACGCTCAGTTCGCGGCTTTCTGGCATCATGAGAGAGCTTGTGCAATTAGTCCTGGGCCACCCCCGGGCTGCGAGGTGACCAGGCGGCCGCTGGCCACGATCTGTGTTCAGTCAGCCTATAGTTTTCCACATCTGCCTGGAGAGCCCGCGGGGCCCAGAGACTCCAGGCATCCCACACGGGATCTGAGCAGATGGGTGCGGAGGATCGCGCCGCAGCGTTTGCGCGGCGTCTCGCTGTGGAGCCAGATCTTCTCCACGCCGACGGCGCAGCGGTACCGCCGATGCGCGATCCTCGGACCACATCTGCTTGGGCCCCATCCAGGAGGCGCAGGGACACGTTCACAGCCAGTGCCGCCGCCGTCCCTCCACTTCCTGGAGGGGGGGGGGTTAGGCTCGAGTTTGCCTGGACTCGGACTTGCCACCGCTTTTGGTGGGCTTGTTATTCACCGCCATCACCAGAAGTAGGAGGGGGAGGGGGTCCTCGGTCCTCTCCTCTTCTTCATCCTCCACCCCCTGCCCCCCTCCAACTTTTAGTGGTGGTGGTGGTGGAAAGCAGGCCCATCATTTTGTGCTCGTCCTGGCGGGAATTGGACGAGGTCCGGTCGCCGCGAGACGCTGGCAGCGGGGGGTTTCGGTGTACTCGGCGGCGGCCCGAGAGGGGGCGGTTGGCGCGAGGAGGGCGGTCGTCGTCTTGGTGTGGCCGCCAGTGTCGAAGTGTGAGAGGGTGGGTGGCGTCCTGGATCGGGGAACCTCAGGACGCGTGTTAGCTGCTAGCACGCGTCCTCAGGAGGGCAGGCCCGACCCAACTTCAGCAGGACGCAGCGCACGGGAGCCCGCGGGCCGACGGGAGCTCGAGGACGGGGGGCTCTCCGCCTCCCCGCGGCCCGCCCCGCGACCCACCCCCCGCGACCCACCCCGCGGCCCGCCCCGCGACCCACCCCCCGCGACCCACCCCGCGACCCACCCCGCGCAACCCACCCCGCGACGTACTCGCGACCCACCCCGCGGTCCGCCCTGCGACCCGCCCGCGATGCACCCGGCGACCTGCCCTTGGGCGCTTGCAGGGGGCTCGTGGTATAATCGGTTTGGGGATCGGCGCCTGCTGCAGGCTTCTTCAGAGCCTCGCAGGCTCCCCGACTACCTCGCCCGCCCTCGCGTATGTATGTAGCACCCCGCAGTTTCGGGTAAGAGTCAGGCGGCGTCCGCGGGTTGGGTCGCGGGTGGGTCGCGGGCCGGTCGCGGGTGGGTTGCGGGGTGAGTCGCGGGTGGGTCGCGGATAAGTCGCGGGTTGGTCGCGGGCGGGTCGGTATAGATAGAAACAGCCAGCACCACACCCACCATGATGATTGTTTACACTGTGTGTGGAATGTGTGTGGACGTAGCCGATGTTGTTGGTGATGATGTTGATGATGATCTTATTGATGATGTGTAAGATGATCAGGACGGTGATGATGGTGATGATGTTGATGAGGATGATGCTTATGATGATGACGATTATGTTGATGATGATGTTGATGATGATTATGATGACGATGATGATGGTGGTGATGGTGATGATGATGCTGATGATGGTGATGTGGATGGCGCTGATGCTGACGGTGATGATGAGGATGATGAGGATGGTGATGATGGCAGTGGTTATGATGATGCGGATGACGATGATGAACATGGTGCTGCTAATGTGGACGATGGTCATGAAGATGAGAAGGAGGAGGAGGAGGAGGCAGAGAAGGAGGAGGAGTTGAAGGGCGAGGGCGAGGAAGAGGAGGAGGATGAGGAAGGGATGTTGATGGCCCAGGAAGGTTGTTGTGAGGGGTTGGTGGGGGTCAGTGGCGTGAACGTGCTGGGCCCCCGCCGCCGGATTTTTTTTAAGAATTCGGCCCCCGCCCGCGGATGCCAAGCCGCGCGTGTCGCGCCTCGCCCTCCGCCGGCCTCGGGGTCGGCGACGGCGCGGCTGCGGGGGGCGCCTCGCCTCACCGCGCGCGTTCCCCTACTCGCAAAGTGCCTGCTCGCAAACCTCCGGAAAAGCACCGACATGTCGTCCTCTGCGTGGTGGATCGTGAACCTCTCGCGGCGGATCCAGGCCACCTGCGGGAAGTCACCTTGCGAGTCGTGGAGCGCGCTTTTCCACAGCTGGACGTCGGCTCCGACGAGGAAGAGCTGAGGATGCCTCGACACGTCCCCGTCTGCTCGGGGGTGGACAGATCTCCTACCCTGACACGTCGATTCGTGAATTGGCCGTTTTCGGCCCGCGAGAGGGTGCCGAGGCCGTCCTTTGTTGCGGGTCCAGGTCCGTCGGTGTCGGTCCCAGGCCGTTCTCTACTAGAGGGTGGTCTACTAAAGGGAGGTTTTTTTCCACCGCCGATTTGCGCCTCTTCGGGCCTCCTTGGATCGTTAAGGAGACCCGGTTAGTGGTAGGGCCCCGGAGCCCCTGAATGGGCCAGAATCTTTAAACGAGGTCTGCCGCAGCTGGTGTTTTTTCGGTTGACGGCAGTTCTGGTTAGTGGAACGGGGCGGGGGGCGTCCCCCGGTACGCATCACTAAACCAGGTCCCACTAGCCCCAGTCCTGCCAACGCCCGATTGGAAGCCGTGGTGTCGCCACGGCAGGGCGGCGCCCCGAAGCGCTGGTCGGAGCGAGCCCAGGGAGATGCCCGGGGAGCAGCGGTGTCCGCTCCGCTCGGCTTCCCCAGGCCTCGGGGGGGCACGCGTCGACCCACCAAAATGCCCGTCCATCACCAAGAAGATATTCGATGGAGCAACTGAATGTCATGTTGTGGTGTTTGTGTGTATGGCTTGATATTGCACATACATACATACATACATACATGCATGCATGCATGCATCAATCCATGCATGCATGCATGCATGCATACACACATTCATGCATACATGCATACATGCATGCATGCATGCATGCATGCATACATACATACATACATACATACATAGGTACGAACGTACGTACGTACGTACGTACGTACGTACATACATACATACATACACACCCATACACACATACACACATATACATGCACACATACACACATATATATATGCACACATACATACCTATATACATACATACATGCACGCATGCATACATATATGCAAATTCACGTACCTACATGCATACATACATGCATATATGTATACCGTTACTTAAACATAGACATATCAATTACAAATGTATATCTATGTACATGTACACATGCATATACATTACATGTGTACATACATGCATGCATGCATACATGCATATACACGTACACATACACCTACACACATACACATATACACACATATATACATACATACATGCATGCATACATGTATACACAAATACATACATAAATAAATGCATACTTACATACATACATACATACCTACCTACCTACCTACCTACATACATACATACATACATACATACACACACATACATACACATACATACACGCATGCATGCATACACACATGCATGCATACATACAGACATACACACATGCATGCATGCATGCATGCATGCATGCATGCATGCATGCATACATACATACATACATACATACATAATTCTATACATATCTATATACATGTATGTAACGGCGTGTAAACAATCAAAAAACGCCAGAAACATAATTTTCTGTCGCTCCGCGCGGGTTTCTTGGATCCGCGCTCGGCCCCCCGGCGGCGCCTACGGCGCCGCCCCTGGCGCGCTTCGCGCGCCAGGCGCCGGGGAGGGGTATTTCAGCGCAGCTCCAAGATATCCGCGCAGAGCGCCAACAATCTATGTTTATGGTTTTATTGTAGTGGCCTTCGGCCAGTGCCGCCGATCCGGGTCGCTCGGGGTTATTCTCCAGACGCAGAAATTATGGGCGCACACTCAAACGCACACACACAGTCACACCACTTAACCTGCGCCGCAGACATGCGCACACAGCATCACCCACACACACATACTAGTTGGGAAACGCTCCTGTAGTACTAGTAGTAGTATTAGTAGTAGTAGTAGTAGTAGTAGTAGCAGTAGTAGTAGTAGTAGTAGTAGTAGTAGTGGTAGTAGTAGTAGTAGTAGTGGTTGTGGTAGTAGTGGTAGTAGTAGTAGAGGCCTCGTTCCGCGGCTTCTCTCGACTTCCCGCGGTCTCTCTCAAGTTTCGAGCACGCGGTGAGTTTCACGATATATGTGTGTGTATGTACGCGTGCATGCATGTATGCATGCATTGATCATGTGTGCCTGTGTGTAGGTACGTATGTATGTATGTATGCTTGTGCGCGTATGTATGTATTTAGTTTGTATGTATGTTTGTATGTGTGTATGATAATATGTGTGTATGTGTGTGAATGTAAGTATGTATGTCTGGAAGATTGTTTTTCTATGTATGCAAATGTGTTTAAATGTAGGTATGTATGCATGTGTGTATGGATGTGCGTTTGAAGAGCGAGGATGTTTCAAAGAAGAGGCACTCGGTGACGCGATCGTTGAGGGATAGGAGTGAGGTCGCAGAGGAGGAGGAGGAGAATGAGGAAGAGGCGATAACTTGAAGGAAAACGATGAGACGGAGGACATCCTGCCGGTGGCGCCCTGGGCGGTGCCGCGGAAGAAACCGGGGGCCTGCCGGAGGCAGTCTGGAGGCCTCTGGGGAGCTGTTTTGGGGCCTCTTGGAACCTCTTTTGGGCCTCTTGTGGGCTTCTTGGGGCCCCTTGGGGGTCTCTTGGGGCCTCCTGGGGGCCTCTTGGGGCGGAAAGCTCGGTTCTTTCGGTTCGTGGTCCCCCTCTTGGGCCCCTCTTGGGGCTCTCTTGGGGCCTTCTTGGGCTGTCCAGAGGCCCTCTTGGGCCGTCTTGGGGCCCTCTTGGGCCGTCTTGGGGCTCTCTTGGGCCGTGTTGGAAGCATCGTGGGCCGTCTTGGGACGGACTTGGGGGCCTCTTGGGCCGTCTTCGAGCGTCGGACGCCCGAAAAGGCAAGAACGCTAAAAACCCTGAGAAAACCAATGAAAATCAACGATTCTGGCCTCTTGGGGCCCTCTTGGGAGGCCTCTTGGAAGCTTCTTGGGGCGTCTTGGAGACACCTTGGGCCGTCTGGAGGCCATCTCGGGCGTCTTGGAGCGATTTTTCGGCGACTCGGGGCCCTCTTGGAACCCCTTGGGGGTCTCTTGGGCCCCCCCCCTCCTCCAAAGCGCCGGAAAAAGCGGAGCATGGCGCCCCCCCCCCCCCTATCTTCCACTCCCCCGGAGCGGCCCCGGGGTTCGCCGGAAACTCGCACCCCCCCCCCCCCCCCCACCCCCCCTTCCCCGGCAGAGCCACCCCGGCGACCCCCCCAGAGGCTGAAGCTCAGCCTCGAGGCTGTAGCTGAGACTCCTTGAAACTCACACGCCGGATCGGCGGATATTGCTTAGACAAAGTACGTAGTTATAGACGCACACGCACACATATGTATACAAATACATGCGTACATGCAGATGAGACAACAACAAACAAACGTAGAACTACACGAATGCCTGTCGCCGATCTATTGGCGATGCATCTCCCTTTCCATTCCCATGCCCTCCCCCTTTCCTGAGCCAGTCTCCCCCCTGGCCGTTCCCCTTTACGTAGCCTCCCTGGGCAGGCCTCCTCACGCCGTTCCTACGGGGGGTCCTGACGGGAGTCGTTTTTGCTGTTCTTGTTCGGCCTTCGAGGTCCCTTCGTTTCCCCTTAGCCTCCCCAGGCTTCCCCACGCCCTTCGGGGAGGTCACGACAGGAGCTGTTCATGCCACTTTGTCGACCTTCGAGGGCCCTCGCTGGGACCCACGGCCGTCAGGACACGGCGCAGGATGAAGCACCGGCCTCGGGGAGTGAGGCCAGATTCTCAGGGAGGATTCCGCACCGGGAGAGGAAGGACATCGGGTGGTCTGGGTCCTCCCCATCCTCTCTCCTGCTTCTCCCCGCTCCTCCACCCCTCCATCCCTGTCGCCGCCGCCCTTCTTCCCTCTCCTCCTCCTCCTCCTCCTCCTCCTCGTCCTTCCTTCCTCCCCGCCCACTCCTCCCCGCTCCTCGCTCCCATCCGTCTCCTCGCGGTTGTGTCTCACTGCGCCTCGCGACGCTGCCCTCCTACCCATGTGGGCTGTGGCCTCGCCCTGGCCGGTCCTCCGCTCCATGGGCGGGCCCAGGACGCGAAGGGCGCGCCTCAGAGAGCGCCCGCGGGGAGCGACCGCGGCTCCCGGCGCACGTCCTCGGAGCCCGCCGGAGGCGCGGGGCAGAGCGGCGCGATCGCTGGGGCACGAGGGAAGGAGAAGCTCGGAGGAGGAAAAGGTACCTATACCTCTACCCTCCGCCCGTTTGTCGGCCGCGCACAGAGGGGGGGTAGGGGGAGGGGGGAATGCTTATTCGAAGGAGGTTGCTTCTTAGAATGCGCTGGCCTGGTCTAGAAGCGTGAGGCCGGCGCCTTCTCAGAAGCAGCCTCCTTCTAGGAAGCCTTCCCCACTCCCCCATACACCCCTCTGCGCGCCGCCAAGTTGTTTCCCCTTTTTGAGCCTCCTGGGAGGTCCTCGCCGTCACCGCCGGATTCGCCTCGAACTTCTGGTCAGAACGCACCCCTGGAGAGGTCTGGGGAGCAGTGCTGGACCTAAGTTGTTTTCGGCCATCTCGTGGGCCGTTTTGTTTTTCGTTTTGTTTTGCATTCAAGGCGAAGCGAAGGCAAAACGAGGAAAAACGAAACATAACACGAAAACGAAAAGCACCGTGTAGGTTGAGACCTGCTGGGGAGCAGCGGCATTGCCACCTTTTTTCAAATCTTCCCGGGAGCGACACCACCACCACCAGGGGACCAGCCTCCCAGCGAGGCCGTTCACGACGTGTGCTTGTTTGCTCCTCGCCGAGAACCTTTCGGGGAGCATTCTGCTCTGACTCGCGGAGCAAATGCGCGCCCGAAGCCGAAACCATACACGGGGAATGGACGTCCGAGCGATGGCAAGGTGGGGCTACGGGGGATGCCTCGAGCGAGAGGGGAGAGGGGGGGGCACACCACCATGGGGACCCCCCACCCCCCCCCCCCAGCTCCTCCCGCCGCTGGTCCCTCCCTGATGGTGGTGGTGTCGGCTTCCCTTGTTTCTCAGGGCGGGCCGCCAGCCCCAGAACGCTCAGCGATGGCAGTTTTCGGGGCGCACCCCCTTCCCTCTAGGCCTCCCAGACGGAGTCGGCGGATCGCGCCGCATCGCCGACGCATCGGCGATGCGGCTCAATTGTGAGCCCGATTTTCTCCACGCCGATGCATTGCCGATGCATCGCCGGTGAAACGGTGGTGCATCGAGGATGCGGCGCGATCCTCTGTCCCCCATCTACTCTCGCTTCATCGGGGAGAGGTTTGCTCCCCGTGCCCAGTTCTGATGGCCCCGGGGGCCCGACGATGGGCCCAAGAGGCCGAAATCGAAGAAGGGCGCCAGGATCAACAAAACGTCAAGTTTTCGGGAAGATCTGGGCAGGGAGATCGATTCCTCCAGAGCGCTCGGAACGCTGTTAGGAGGCATCCGCAGCTCGTCCCGAAGGCATGTTCCGGGTATTCAGTCATCTCCTCCCCCTTCCATCCCTGCCTTCCTTTCTCCCCCCTGAGGATGGGGAGGAGAAGTGCAGGGGAAACGGAGCAGCAGCAAGATCATTTCTGTTTGTTGCTAGGAGGAGGAGGAGGTGGAGGTGTAGGAGTAGGATGAGGAGGAGGACCAGTGTAAACCCAAGACTCATCAACGATGTTGGAATCAACTCTCCTTCAAAGCTTCCTCTTCACAGGCACCTACAAGGGTTCATTCCCACTGAGGGAACTGGCTCGTGTGGAGAACCGCTTGAAGACCATGCAGCGTGCAAAAGCACAATGCTCGCGACGCCCACGCCACGGATGACCCTGATTGTTGCGTCTTGACGATCCTGAATTGTGTCAGATACAATTCCTGAGACTTGGGCACCGCGAGTGAACGTAACTGTTGCGCCTCATAATATTGAGTCCTTCCAAGCACCAGTTACATGGGAGTCCACGAAACTCTTGCAATGTTGAAGACGAATGTGCGCGGCGCTCAGGCCAGAGCCACAGTTTGAACCCCCCCCGCCCTCAATATTTGAAGCTCTGGCAAGGTTTTTTTAAAGACGAGTGTGCGCGGCGCTAAGGCGAGAGCCACATTTTGAAAACCACCCGCCCTCAATCCGCGAAGCTCTTGCCTTGTTCTGAGGCGAGTGTGCGCGGCGCAGGGGCGAGAGCCACATGCTGAAAACCACCCGGCATCAATCCGTGAAGCTCTTGCAATTCTTTTAAGGCGAGCGTGCGCGGCGCTAAGGCGAGAGCAACATTTTGGAAGCGGCCCGCCCTCCATCTGTAAAACTGTTGTCATGTTTTCGGTTAAGGGTCATAAGCGGTGTGGAACTCAGGCGAAATGCTAGGCGTGCTTGCTTCGACCGTCACCAGGGTGCGACAGGGAGCAGTCATATTTTATATCGAAAAGAAGTGGAGCAGGAGGAGGATGAGGAGGTGTGTAGCAAGAGGAGGAAGATCACCCGCCTTAAATTTTCCTTTGCCGCCCCCCCTGCCCTTCTAACGGCCCCCCCCCCCGTCCTCACGCGCCGCCCCTCTTCCTGGCGCTCTCATCGGGAGGGGGAGTAGCGAGAAGCGGGAGGTCGCGCTCTCTTCTTGTGGCGCATCGACGTCCAGAGGCCTATTCAACACACTGGCTCCAGTTTGGTCGCAGGGGGTCGTTTGGGGATCGCTCCTCCTGTCCCCCTTGTCATCCCTCATTCCTCCCTTAGGTTTCGCTTTCCCTCCCTCCTACCCCTCCCACCTTCATTTTATGTAATCGCTTCGCTCATCCCGCCAGCCCATATTGCCTCGCCGCTGTCGTTTATCGGGGTGTTGTTGTCAATACGGTGCGGTTGGGCGGCTGCCATTTTTCGGAGGCGGTGGGTGGCGGGTCAGAGGCCTCACGGATGTTGGTTGGGCTCTCGTGGTTGGCCTCTCAGGAGCCTTCGGGAGGCAGTTTTGAGGCCTCTTGGGGGCCGTCTTGGGGCCTCTTGGGGCCTCTTGGGGCCTCTTCGGGAGCCTCTTGGGGCCTCTTCGGGAGCCTCTTGGGGGTCCCTTGGGGCCTCTCGGGGGCCTCTTGGGGCCTCCTGGGGGCCTCTTGGGGCTGAAGGGTGGACTTTTCGGTTCGCTTTTGGGGCTCTTTTGTGCCGTCTTGGGCGCCTCTTGGGCTGTCTTGGGGCCATCTTGGGCCGTCTTGGGGCTCTCTTGGAGGCTTCGTGGGCCGTCTTGGGGCGGTCTTGGGGCGGTAAGCCGAAAAGGCGAGAACGCCAAGAACTGTCAGAAACTGTAGGAACATCACTAATTTCTGCCTCTGTGGGCCTTCCCGGGAGATCTCCTGGAGGCCTCTTGGGGCTTCTTGAAGGCGCTTGGGGCTGTCTGGAGGCAATCTCTGGCGTCTTGGATCGCTCTTGGACCGTCTCGGACCATGTTGAGCTCTCTTGGAGGCCTCTTGGGAACGCTCTTGGGAGCGCTCTTGGGACCTGCCCGGGACCTGCCCCGGATCTTGTTGGGGCCTTGCCGGGACATTGCGGGGGTACTGTTCGTCCGGGGACCCCCCGGAGCCGCCCCGAGCGCACGAGTTAGAAGTATTGTTAGCCAGCTACTGGAGATCTTAGCACGCCCTTGGCCCGTTGGGCCAGCGAATTTTGCCTTCCCTCGTTCCCTCCCATCCTCCCTCCCTCCCGTTTCTTGTGTCGTCCCTTCCTCCCCCTCCGTCCTCCCTTTCTCCTCTCCATCCTCCCTTTCTTTATGTTGCCTTCGCTGTGCTCAGCGCGGTCGCTGGATGATGCAAAATGCAGTTGCCAGTAGCTCACGGCTCCCAAGCTACGGGGACACTCGGCCGACACTTCGGGTCAGACTTGACAGCAGCCCATTGCTTCTGGGGTGGTTTTCCCCCGCCTTGTGTGCAGAGTGCCGCGCCAGCGCGTCAAGTCTGTCTGTTGGTTACGACTGCAGGTGTCAGGCGTGCCACACAGTTTGCTCCCTCTCTCCTCCTCCCTCATCTCCTCCCGAAGGGGGTTGGAGGCTGCACGACTGCATTGGGACAGAGATGTGTCTTCCTCATTTTGGGAATCTAGATGCAGATCTGTGCCCCCAGGACGGTCAGTATAACGGCTTATGGTGAATGATGATGGGCCAGCCCTTGCGCAGAGGTCGAGAGTTCTTTGGGCAGCCATGTTTTGAGACACATTGAGCTTCCGGATGTCCGGGCAGGAACGATTTCTGCTGCCCGCCATGCACCTTCCGTGGATGCAGCTTGCAACGGGCGGAGGTTAAGTTTCAGCACCAGTCTTGGAATGACCTTCGGTGCTAAAATGGCCTAGCAATGCTCATTCGGGCCTTTCTCAGGCCTGACCTCAGCAGGTGTTTAGTTTTTCGCCTCCCCCCTTTTCTCTCATCGGTGAGTCGGCCTGGTCCTAAAACCTCCTCCTCCTCCTCAGGAATGACACGAGGAGGAGGAGGAGGAGGAGGAGAGGGAGGAGGAGTAGGAGGAGGAGGAGGAGGAGGAGGAGCAGTATGCAAGGAGGAGGAAGCGCTCTTGAGGCAGAAGTAATATTACTCGTTGTAGTCGTAGTTACAATCGTGGTCGTGGCTGTCATCGTCGCTGTTGCGCGGCGGGTGCCGCGGACAAATACAAATTAGTTACCCCTTATTGGTGGAACCCCAGTTCTTCAATCAGGCCGCGGAAAAATACCCAGATACCCCCGACTGGGGGGATCTAAAGGCCTTTCGGGGTTACTCTTGCCGTCCGTGGGGCTTCGCTTAACCTGTTCCTCTGGCCCCTGAAGCAATCCGGATGAATCCCGACTGATCGTTCACACGAAGGCCTTCAGGGAAGTGGCCGCTTGATCGAACGAACCCCCTCCCGGGATCACCGGCTGTGGCTCTCGAACGCAGGTCTCGGCCGCCCTTTTGTTTTCCCCCCCCTCCCCTGACCTCCTTAGGCCTGTCTCAGATCGAGTAGGGGATCGACTACAGAACTGATTTGCCCCAGAATTGATTCGTTCGCAGGATCAACGACAGAAAACGCAGAAGGTTCCGTCGATCTGCGAACATTCTGCGTATCTGTGGGGGCAAAGTCGACGGGAAAACCAATTTTGGGGTAGATCAATCCAGCAGTCGATCCTGATGGATCTGTTCTCCACCGCCACCACCATAAGTTGGAGGGGGAGGGGGTCCTCCTCCTCCTCCTCCTCCTCCTCCTCCTCCTCCTCCTCCTCTTCGTCCTCTTCCTCCTCCTCCTCATCCTTCCCCCCTCCAACTTCTGGTGGTGGCGGTGGAAAACAGGCCCAACAGATCCCCCTACTCGATCAGAGGGCGCCCCCGCCAGACACCTGCACGGATCCTGGCCAGGCCCACCGCGTGCCCAGGATCGTTGCACAGGCCTTCCCCGCCAGAGCCGATTCCTGGCACACCAAGCCATGTGAGCCTTGATGATCCTTTACCCATGCGACGTCGAGGCGTCTTGATTCTTCACGTATGACCCATGAGTGCCACGCCTTCCTCGCCAAGCCATGTGACGTCACGAGTCTTCGCACGCGGTCCGCGGAAGTCCCGAGCTCCCCCCCCGGCCCAGGTCGGGCTCTCAGCCCGCGTCTTTTCTGATGGTGTCGAGGCCCGGCGAGGGCCCCCCGAGGCCGATCCTTCTCGCGTCGACCTTTTTGTTTTCCCACGCCGCAGGCGCGTCGGCATAATCTGCCCTGGCCTTCCATCCATGGCCCAGGACGGGCCTGGCCAGGACAAGTTCGGGCCGAACGAAAGGGGGGGATCGGGAAAGGGCGGGTTACGAAATCTGCATGCAGCTGGTTTCGGCCCCACCGAGGGGCCCATTCCTCGAAACATGGCCGCCTCCGGCGCCAGGAGACGCCGGGAAAATCAGCTACGTGAGCTGATTCTCAAGCCCCCCCTTTTCTATCCCCCCCTTTCGCCCGACCCGACAGGACGGGCCTGGCCAGGACTGGTGCAGGTGCGGGCGCTGGCGCCCTCCAGCTCTCGACCCTGGCCCCGTCTTGGCGGGCGCTCGGCTGCCGCGGGCGCCATGGCGGAGTATGTGGAGCAGGCCATGCAGGAGCCGGCGCCGCCCTGACACGTCGATTAACCGACCACGGGCGATAATGAACCCCCTGGGATAAGAAAGTTCGCGGTTCTGGCGGGGATAATCAAAGATTTTCCCGGGGAAGGTAAGTTGTGATGATGATATTGATGGTGACGATGATGACGATGAGGAGTTAAAACTCATTCGGGAGGTGAAGGGGGGGCGCTTTATTATCGCCCATGGTCGATTAGGAGATTCTCCGTTTGCGGTTCTCGGCAGGGCGCCGCGGCCGTCGTTGTCCAGGCCTGCGCCCGCCACGTTCTGGCCCGAGGCCGTTTTTTCATGAGACCACTTTTTGCTCAAAAGGGGTTTCTGTCCATCCCCGATTCCCCCCGCCCCTTCGTTTTCCTCGTCCTCTTGTCTGCCCTTCTGCCCCCCCCCCCCCCCCACACCCCCACACCCCACCAAGCCGATGGCTCAGGCTGCCTGGTGCGGGGATGGGGTGTCTGCAGTGTGGTTCGGTGGTCGATGTCGGCGGCGAGCGAGGGGGGGGGAGGTGAGGAGGAGGAGACCTTCTCAGAAGGCGTCGCGACTTCTCGGACGGCCTCTGGCCTTCTGAAAAGGCCTCTGGCCTTATGTTTTCTGCATCTTCGGGGAGGGCTCAGAAAACTCTTCTGAAGGCCGGGGGACTTCGAGCCTTCTGAGACGGCGCGCCCTTTCTCCTTTCCCCCCCCTGGCTCGACGCCGATGATGTCAAGAAATCCTCTCCCTCCTCCCTCCGTCACCCCTCCGCATCCCTCGTCGGGGCCCATTTCGGTCCGAGATCGCGCCGGCTCGTCCTCGAGTCTCGCAGTCGCGTCCTCGCACTCAGTGATTTTTTGTTTCTCGGATAGATCGGGCCGCTCAGAAGAACTGGAGCTGAACTCGGGAGTGCACCCCATGGGGGCCATCGAGGATGTCTGCCGCCCATCGTGCAGTTCTCCCCGAGCTGGGCACCCCACGATGTCGGCGAGAGGGAGGCCGACGGGCCCGGGAAGCGGCAGGGCCGTTTTTTTTCTGACGTTTCCGAAGCAGTGTCTCTTGGAAATGGAGTCGGTAACAAGACGGCGACCAGGAACGGCGCCAGGCTACGGTTGGGGGTCGTTCTCGCGGTCATCTATTATGTGTGATGCCTAGGCTAGTCAATTCTGCATTCTGAGCGGCTCCAGGCTGAAGGTCAATGGCCAAGGCCTCAAGGCAGCCTCACAATACAAAGCAACGCGTGCACATGACAGAAAAAAGGAACGGCAAGACAATGGCTCCGGGCTTGGAACGGAAACTGGAAAAGCAACGGCGGCGGAACGTGCGGGAACCGCAACCGGTCAAACAATTGCCTTGTCGTTTCCAGGGCCTTTTGAGCGACAGCAGTTCCCGTCCAGTTTGGATTGGGCTCGCTGTCGCTGTTGCTGCGGGCGTTGCCCATTGGAGACACGCGCCGCTTGCCCAACAGCGGACGCTGCACGGAAATTGTTGTTGGGCATCTTCTCTATTTTTGGCCGTCTTCAGTCCCATGGTAATTATTCTGACGACATGGCGAGAAACTATTCGCAGCTCTTGATTCGCCATTGGGAATTCTTGTTGTCTCATCCTCGTCCTCCTTGTCTGCCCCCCGCGGCTGCGGCATGGGATCGCAAAGTGATTCGTGCTTCGCAACGTTCGAAGCGCGAACCTAACTAGCCTTGCGCTTATCCTCTTGCTGGGCATGCCTACCGAAAAACACTTGCGATCCGATGCGCCCCCCGTGCCCGCTTGGGCGCTGCCGTGCATTTGCTTGGTCGCGCGCCCCGCAGGAAATGGTGCCAGAGCTCGACGACCTGAGGCGCCTCCGTCTTGGCTTGGCTCGCATCGTCTTCGCTCGGTTTGGTCGGAACACTCGACATGAACGACCGGAGATAACGGGGTCGACTGCGCAGGAGGGGAAAACCACACAGACGCAATTCATCTTCGATCCCCCCGAAAATACGGGAACATATGGGAAGGGGGGGACGACGAACATCCAGCAACTATGAAACAATCAGTGGAGTCTTGGGATTTCTGTGCACTTACTCATGCGCGTCCCTGGGCCCCTTCGACTGCACCGACACTCGCGCGTAGGCTTCCCGTGTCGTGTCGCGCCTGAGCGTTTTCTGCTCCGCGCGGCGTGCCACGCTGGCGGCCTGCGTGAGCTGCGACGTGAGGTCGCCGTGTCATCGTGCGTAAGGCCCCTTCCTTTTCGTCGCTCACACTTGGCGGCGAGCCCGAGGGGGAAGTGAGAAGTAGAAGGCATAACTTTACTAAGAATGCTTGGAAGTCCCCCCGGCCTTCTGAGAACTTGTCGAAGCCTTCCCCGACAGCGAAACAACAAGTTCTCAGAAAGCGCGACGGTTGCTGAGAATTCCCGCCGCCTTATGAGAAGGCTTTTTCCTTCTCGCGTCCCCCCTCGCTCGCCGCCGACACATGGGTACGGGAAGGATGGGGAAGAAGGCCCACAATTGTTCTTGCTCATTTCGAACAGGATTCGCAGTGGGGCTCGCCGCGAGCCTTTTCCATGTGAGGCAACCCGTCCCCTGCCCAGCAGCGGCTGTTGTCGGCGTGGGACAACAGCTGCTGTGGGGGCAGTCTCCTCAAATTGTTGTTGCCCACTGCGGGCGCGCCCATTCGAGACTCAGTACTCTGGGGACGTGCTGTGCTTTTTTTGGAGGTGGGGGCGGGAAGCTCCTCGTCGCCACGGCTGGGTTCCCCTCGAGGGTCTGGCCAACACGCACCCCAGGACGGATGGCCGCCATGGCGGAAACGGGGGGCCCGAGGGAGGCAGGTCCCGAGGTTTTTCTCGCGGAGTCCGAGTTGTCGCCCGCCCCAGGCTCTGAGAACGTCAAATGCCCACTCAGGACGAAGAGTTGCTCCAAGGGTTAAGTCGGGCATGTCCTTCTACAGGAGAAGCATCGTCGGGGGACGTTGTTTCTGCTATTGTTGGCCATTTTTTATTTTTTGAATGTGAAATCTGCCTGACCAAATATCCAAGATTCAATTTTCGGGGTCCAGGATCAGTTTCCGCCAGGAATTGTGTTCTTCTTTCGGGGCGCCGTCTTCCTCCGGGGACCCGTCCTCCAGGGACCACCCTCAAAGGGAACAAGGGGTGCTGACAGGAGTGGTCTGGCCCAGGTCGGGGAAACGTAAGACTGGAGCAGGCCTGAACTCGGGTTTGCCGACGTTCTTTGACGAGCGCGTCCTGGATTTCGACGGTCCCGTTTTCGTGGGGTGTCTGCAGCAGGAGCCCGCGTCAAATTTCAGATTGGGTCTCGTCATTTTTATGATGGCCCCCGTGAGGTCCCCCGTACCCGAGTCTTACGCCTTCCCGATCAGGGTTGGAGGCCGCGAGATGGGGTGGCGATACATGGGGGGCCGCAAGGGCTGCCGAGCAGGGACTCTTCGGGGCCCCATCGAGGAGCCCTTTCGGGCCCGAAAGGGGCACCTTTCCGCCCCCCCCCCCAGTCGAACGCACCCCACCAGTTCGCGCCCAAGGGCCCCTCACGGGAGCGAGGGGTGGCGGCAGGGTTGGCGTCTGGCTCAGAGGGGGGGGGAAGTGTCGGGCCCTGGCCGCGCACGCGATCCCCGCCGTTGTATCGAAGCCCAGAGGCCCCAGCCTGCCCAGGAACGTTGGGCGCTTTTCGCCCTCTGTCGGCGACGCACAGCCGGACCAAAGTATGTGTCAGGCGATCGCAAGCATGGATCAATGGGGGCGTGGATTAGCGACGGGTCCCGTTTCCTTGGGCAATCAAGGAGTTCCGCCGCCGAACGAGGCGGCACCGGCCGCACTTTGGGGAGGGCACCTCCCCCGATCCATGGAGTTTGCGACCGCGCGCCAAATCCATGGATCGCCAATCCATGTTCGCGCGTCCCCGAATAAGATCGAGGTCGGCTCGGGGAGGGTGCCCTGATGTTCTCCGTGCTTGTTGGACGTTCGGGTGCGCCCTGAGGAGGGTATCCTTGGATGCTCTGTGCGTTTTGGCCGGCGCAGGCTCTAGCATTCTTGAGGGGTGCTCTTCCGTCCTAGGTCCGACTGTATCTATCGGCGACGTATCGTCGATTCCAGGCAATCAATCCTCTCCCCCCTGGGTCAGTCACCTCTCTTCGGCCCCCCCCAGGAGAGGACAATCCACGCTGCATATTTGGAATCGTGGGGGCGTGGGGGGGCATCCTAGCATATCTTGAGAAATGCAGTGTACTTTGTATCCGCCGCAGGTTTTGCGTGGACTCCGAACGGACTCGACGCGAATTCCACACGGTTTCGATGTAGATGTGTTGTGATAGTGGCGCGGTGGGGATCTTGATTCTTGGGTTTAGTATTTTGGATCTTTCTTGAACAGCCTCATGAGAGTTGTTTCCCTCGCGACCTCATCCGAGACATCATGCGCCACACAATTACGTGAACCAGATCAGTCGAAGTATTCGAATAACGTTTCGCGCATCCCTACCAGCACATCTATGAAAGATGTCAGGCGAGTTGCCTTGACCTTGTAAGTGCACGATAATGCAGTAGAACAATGACGGGAGGACGTCACACCATTGGGATCAGCATGAGCAGGCAGTGAGCCATCTTCGCGGCCATGTCGAGTGAGGAGGAGGAGGAGGAGGAGGAGGAGGAGGAGGAGGATGGGGCAGGAATATTGCGACGACGACGACGATTCAGACAGATACGTAAAGGTTTTTGCGCATCTGTCGCTCCAAGAGCTATATTGGGACTGCTTTATGGTCAGTTCGGAAGCTTTGGGAGCCCTCTTGGGGTTCTCTTGTGGCCTTCTTGGGAACCTTCGGGTACCCTCTTAGGGCCATTCCTGATTAGCTCTGCCAACCTGGAGGCAGACATCTCACCTCTGTGCACCATCTTGGATGCTCTTGGGGCCATCTTGGAGACCTCCTCGGCCCCTCTTTGGGTTCTCCTGGGCCAAGGGCCACGTTGAAGCCCCATGAGCCCATCTGAAGCGAAAAGGCGAGAATGCCGGTTTGGGGACGAGTTCTGGCATACGTGCCATTGGGCGAAAGGAGTAGACCGACAGGCCAACAGGGGAGTTGTTTCGGGGGCGTCTCCGAGGCCTCCCATGGGGACGTTGGAGCCATCTTAGGGTGGCGGGCTCTAGAGTTATTGGGTCGTGTTGGGGCCATATTGAGAGCTTATTGGGCGTCGAGAACACCAACAGAAAGGCGAACGTGTGAAGTTTTATGTAAAACAGCACCTTTCGTCTTGGGATGTGGGACGATTGGGGAGTCTGCGCGGACCCCATAGGGCCTCCGAGCGCGCCTCAACGGTCTCCAGGACGCGTCCCAGGGCCCATCGCCGAGCTTGTTTTTGATCGAGTCTCAAGCGAAATGGAAACTGGGCTGCGCGTTTCGCCACCCAGGGGCTCTTCGAGCCAAATTGCCTAGAGCCTGCGGGACGCGCCCCCGCGACCTGCGGGGTGTTTCTTTGGGAGAGAGGGGGCTGGGGGGCACTGCTGGAGCAGGGTTCCCCCCCACGGAGGCTGGGCCACCCCCTTGCAGGCGGCGGGAGTTTGGAGGGGCCAGTGATGTCGGACGATGGCAGGGTACCCACACCGCTGCTCGTCCTGGAGAGCTCCCTCTTCGCCACGCCGGGCATCCGCCTCGAAGCTTCAGTTTCGAGGAGAGTCCCGGCGTGGCCAGTTTGAGGGGGGGGTAGGCAGAATTCTGTCTGCCCCCCCATCCTTGGGCAAGCCGAGGCATGTCTCGGGCATCGGCGAATCTGGCGCCGGAGCTGATTTCTTGTGCCAGGGATGCATGTGGGGGGATCGGACTGGTTCTTTGTCCGCCGCTGGTCGAGTGGGGGAGGGGATGTTTATTCATACGGAGCTGTGATCAGACCCCATCCGCCAGGGAAGGAGGGTATTGGAAGAGGAAGCGCGCTTGACCACCTACGTTCAGGACAGAGTGCTGGCGGGACTAGCAACGCACAGTCGAGTGTATGGCCTCCCTTACAGTATCTTGCTTGCATGAGGTCTTGTTGCGACCTATCAGAAGGAGATCGGAGGTAGTAGATCAGACGCCTGGTTACAGGGTCTTTCTTCTCCACGCATGCTCCTCATCTCTAATACAAGCATCCGTCACATGTTCCTCGGCTTCCTCCGATCATTGTGCTTTTCGGGGCAACGCCTTGTCAACTAAGCGCCGATGGAAACCGCGTCTCCTGTATAGAGTGGCTTGGTCTCGGCATCCTCGATCGCAGTCCTTCATGTCTTCTCTCGGCTGCGTCGCTCCACTGATCCAGCGAAGATGCCACGCCGAGGAGGAAACGGATCTTCGACGATGAAGAGATCAGGCAGCCCTCTTGCTCTGTGTATGGTCCGAGCGTCGTGCAGGTCGTGTTGAGGAACGGCTGCCGACATTCAGTCATCGGCACTTGTTTGTGTGTACGTGTCTCCGTCGCCGCGTCGGAGTAAACGAGGAAACACGTGCATGTGTATGTGTATGTGGCATGCGTACTGCGCGTGGGGTTGTGCGTGTGTCTTGCACCCAGCGGCTGCGCTCTACCGCCGCGTCGCGTCGAAGGAATGGTGGCACGTCTGTCCACTAGCTCGCGGCGGCCACGTCGTATGCTCTCCCAGTTCCCCTTGCGAGCAACCTCCTCCATGAAGCACGGTCGACGCTCGCCCATGTTGGCCACCCCGCTTCCATAGCGTCTCCTTGCGTCACGGCCCGTAGCGGTAGGTACAGTGGAGGCCGTTGTCAAGAAGCACCTCGCTTGCCTCCAGGGTGCCCTGGGTTTCATGGGTTTCGATGGTTTTGCTTTGGAAATCGTGGCGCTCCCACACCAAAATTCGATGGACGTCCTGGGGTCTCAGGATTGGGTTTCTTGTGGAAGGTTTCTTGTGGTCGGGCCCCTACTGCAGCATCCGCGGGTGGCATGCAGTAGACGTTGAAATGGCGAGAGGTTCGGGTTCTGAAGGGCTTCGTCGTTCTTGTAGGCCTCTCCATGGCTGTTCCTCCTAGCGTTGCGCGTGCACCCAGGGGCTTTCAGGGCCGAGAATGGGCGTTATTTCATCAAGTCGCCCTCGGAGCAGCAGGTACATGCTTTTGGTGTAGTTGCGTCGTGCCTGGTCCTGATATTGGAATGCACGGACCTCGCTCGTGCGCGCTCGTCAGCGTGTGCGTATGCAGTTCGGCCCTCTCACGTACCGTGCAGGAACGGGCGGTTGATTTGTTTTTGACATGATCGTGATAACGGGTGGTTCCACTTCTTACCACGCGCACATTCTTTTTGGCCACCGGCGCGCTTTGGCACGACTCAACTCTTTTCCTTTTTCCCTGGGGTGCTCGTATGGGGCCAGTGCGAACGGGTTGGAAGGATTGCACCGCATTGGCGATGCGAATTGGCGCAGCGGCGCGATTTGAATTATGATACTGTCAATCGGGACGTCGCCGGCCTTGCTGTGATGCAATGCGACCTGTTCGCCCCATCTACCTCTGTCACTCTCCCCCGTCTACTCTGGGACCACCTTTTGGATCGAATCATGTCCGAGGGTTTGTGGACCTCACGGCGTTATGCCGATGGTCAGCTATGAAGTCAGCGTGGACGTCGGAAAAGGGGAGAGCATTACATCTGCTGCATGCCGCTCGTTGCGGCCCCGCGCCCAGGCGGTGTCCTGGATCCATGGCCGCTTTCTGCGCAGAGAGTCGTCCAGAAAATCAAATGCCTGCGCCGATTCGTCATCCCTCCGCTGCCATCCCTCGATGGGCTCGTTTCCCTGAAGAGTTTCGTACCGAGGCATCCGACGATGCAGCTTCGCGCCCAGGCGGTGTCCTTGATACATGTCCGCTTTCTGCGCAGGGAGTCGTCCGCAAAATCAGTTGCGTGAGCCAGGCGATTCGTCATCATTCTCGCTGCCATCCCTTGATGGGCTCGTGTCCCCGAAGAGTTTCGTACCGAGGCATCCGACGATGCTGCACTCTTGTTCGAGGCGCGGCTCCAGAGGTCTCGGCCCCCCTGCCTTGCGTGTCTACGTTGCTCCCGAACAGTACTCACTGGCCGTTACAAGTAGGAACTGTTGGGTTCCCAGATACCGATCTACTGTAGATCGAGTGGCTTCGCCGTTCCCGTCCTCCCGAGGTGGTTCACGGAACCCAATCTAGTTTCAACGCTTTCTCGTGTCGTGTCTCTGCCTAAGTACTTCTTCCGACCGAGGGGTATCTGATTGTTGCCCCAGGGTCCGATCAAGGGGCCTCGAGGCCAAAGGGGGGACACAGAGCTGGGACTGCCAGAGCCGCCTCGTCGAAAATGGGGGCAGGCTGGCGCCGGAGGAGCCGGGCCGGCCTGGCGAGGCGTGGCGCGTCGGGCGCCCCCTCGCCCTCGAGGAGCTTTGCCTCCGTCTGCTCGCCCAGCGTTTCCGGCGCTGCCGTCTTGGCCGTAGATCGCCCCCAGGAAATACCATGGCCCACGCCATGATATCCACCCCCCCAGGTCGTAAGTCGGGCCTGTCCCTCTGCAGGGGGAATATTCAGAAATAGTCGAAAATTAGTCTGGGGACGATGTATGGAGCACTTCGTATTTTTTTGATTTTTTAACACTTTAGGGTATTTTGACTCTTCGTCCAAAATCCCCCTGCAGGGGGACACGCCTGACCTAACCCTAGTCATCACCCCCCTCTTAGCCGCCCCCGACCAGGGAGGTGTCAAGATGATCGGAAGTCACAAGAATTCGGTGCCGTGATCCCGATGTCGGGTGAGGCAGTGGGGTTCGCGGAGGCCGCGTGGTTTTGGGACTCGGGTCGTTTCCCGAGGATGTCTCGGGCGATTGTTGACGGACCGCGTGGCGTCGTCGTTTGGAATATCGAAGCGTGCAGGGTCTGTCGCCGTATACTTCTGCGGGACCCCCCCAGATACACGTGCGAATCACGGGCCCCTGTCTGGGCTGCGTCAGCTGCCCCCCTCAAGGGGGCACGTGCAAGGGCGTCATGGCGCGAAGATGATCACCGCGCATCGCGGGTCGCGGTGCGCTAACTCAGGTGACCTAGTCAGGGGCACTGTTCGGGAGGTATTGGCTGCTCAGGGAGGGGGGTGCACCAACCCTCAATCCCCATTCTTCGCCGACAGCAAAGAATGGCCCTGTCGTTTCCAGGGCCTACTCTGTTTCCGCCTGATTCCGCCCAGTCCCGCCTCATCCAGCTGCATGGGGCCCGATCCCGGACCTATAGTCGTCGGCGAGCGAGGGGGGGGGAATGAGCAGGAGGAGGCCCTCCCAGGAGAAGTGTTCGAAGCATTTCCCGAAGACAAGAAAATTTCTCGGAAGGCGCGAGAGCTTCTGAGAGGTCCCGTCGCCTTCTGAGAAGGCCCTCTCTTTTGCCCGCCGCCGATATGGTCCGGGCCAGTCCGGCGACGCGGGCGCGTGCCAGCACCGAGGGGGCTGCGAGGCCGGCCCGCCGCTCGGGCTATGGGGGCGGCGACGGCATTATCATACAGTGGAGGTCAGTCTACAAGAAACCTCCTCCTCCTCCTCCCCTCCCACAAGAAACCCAACCCTAAGACACCAGGACGTCCACTGCTCTCTTGCGCGGGGACGCCACACTCCCCATAGCAAGGGCCGTCGAAGCCCAAGACACCCAGGGCACCCTGGAGGCAAGCAGGGTGTTTCTTGGCTTGGGCCTCCACTGCATGAGGCGAGGCAGCGCGGTGTGGCAGCTCGGCGGCGGGGAGAAACGCAGGGCGCGGATGCAACCCCTTCGGTGGCCAATTCCTAGCTTCGCCCTGGTCCGAAACGCGGCTTAGTATCGGGCCGAACGAAAGGGGGGGATAGGGAAAGGGGGGGGGTACGAAATCTGCTGCATGCAGCTGCTTTCGGCCCCGCCGCCGGGCCCATCCCTCGATACATAGGCGCGTCCTGGGATCAGCTACGCGAGTTGATTCTCACCCCCCCTTTACTATCCCCCCATTCGCCTTAGTACTGCTAAATTTAAGTTGGTCATGTCCCTCTACAGGAGGAATATTCAAAACATAGTTTAACTATAGTATTTGCTCACTATGTTTTACAATGTTGGCGCATTTTCGAAGTATGTTTTATTTGTCGTCCAAAATCCGCCTGTAGGAGGACATGCCCGACCTGATGCCAAGTCCCGTTGAATCTGCCTGACTCCCGCTGAGTCCGGCTTCGTCAATCCGCGGCCCAATCTGGCGTATAGCAGCCCCCGAATGGCTCATCCTCCTTATAACCCTTCCGACGAAGACCTCCCCGTAACTGCCTCCTAGCTTCGGGAACTTGGGGCAATTTTGCCGACGAAGCGCGCTGTTGTAGGCTCGTGTCGTGTCGACGCGGCTGCGACCCCAGCGCGGGTGCTCTAGGTTGAACGCCGCCGGTGGCCCAGCACCGGCCAATGTTGAACGATGGCGCGATCGAAAAACCGCCGATCGTTCAAGGATGAACGATCCACGCGGCAGTCGAAACCAACGCCGGGATCGTCACGCCACGAACTTGCCGTATGGCATAGTTTTTTCGCCGTCAGGGACGCTTGCCGCTGGAAAGGACATGCCCAGGGCGGCTGGAAATTTGACGGTGGCGCGTCGAGGTATGATTTCTCCGTTGCCCCATCGCTCCCCTCTCGGGGAGGGCGTGCGCGGCAGGCACATCGTCAGGCGACGGCGGGACTTCGAGTACCAGCTGCACAAGACGCCCAGCAAGCCGCAGGATGGCCGCGCTCTCGCGGGCCCTCGCGCGCTAGGCTGGGGAACGCGTCAACGCCAGTCTTTTTTTCTTGGGGCGTCGCGGGGCTCCGCCCACGGCGGCGCGATGGAGCCAGGCTGTCGATACAGTGGAGACCCATGCCAAGAAGCACCCTGCTTGCTTCCAAGGTGCCCTTGGGTTTCTTGGCTTTCGATGGTTCTGCTGTGGAAGGCGGGACGCTCCCACACCAAAAACTAATGGACGTGCTGGGGTCTCAGGCTTGGGTTTCTTGTGGAAGGTCTCTTGTGGTCGGGCTTCCACTTTAGAGGGCCGATTGGAGCAGGGTGCTGGCCGCAGCCGGGAAATTGCAGCCCAGCGGGAACGCGCCGGCTTCTGAGGGGCGACCTAATTGACCCCTAGCAAACCATCCCCTTGCGTGACGTCCCCCTCGCCTCGCCCAAAGACGTATGTATGCGGCCGGAGGGAAGCTTGAGAGGCGAGGATGGCGTCACAGAAGGGGACGGCTAGCTAGGGGTCAGTTAGGCCGCTCCCGAGGTTCACCCACGCGAAACACGCGCACCCACACGCAAACACTTTTTGGCGCTGCGGCCACGCGCGTGGCGTCGCGGCGTAGGGCAAGTCAAGCGTAGGGCAGCTCGCGGCCTGGGCCAGCTCACGCAGCACACGCACACACGAGCACACGGCCTCGTGCACGGCACGCACGCAAGCCCCTCTTCCTCTCCTCCGAGGAGGCCACGGGGGGCTCAGGCCGCCTGTGTAACGTACGTGAAGCAGGTCCTTCCTGATGCTTCTGCTGCTGCTGCTGCTGCTGCTGCTGCTGCTGCTGCTGCTGCTGTTTTTCGTCTTCCCTCTTCCTCGTTCTCCTCGCCCCCCACTCGCTCCTTCCTCCCTCATCCTGCTCCTCGCCCCTCCTTCCATCCCTCCCCTCCCTCCGACGGCTTCCTCCTCGCTCCCCCTCCGCGCAAATTTCCTGAGCAGTGCTGGCGGGCAGGATTACCTTGGCTACGTCCGCTACGAGGTGGCCCTGGAGTGCCTGCGCGCCAGACGAAGCAAGGCCCTGCACTGGCGCAGGCAGGCGGTTCCCAGCGCCAGCTCTCTGATTGACCTGATATGCTGCTCACCCTTCAGCCTTCCTCACTCTCTCCTCCTCCTCCTCCTCCTCCTCCTCCTCCTCCTCCTCCTCCTCCCCCTCCTCCTCCTCCTTATCCTCCTCCTCCTCCTCCTCCTCCTCCTCCTCCTCCTCCTCCTCCCTCGATGCGACCGAATTGGGCACGGGAAGGATGTGGACAAAGACCCACAGCAGCGCCTTCCCGTTTGGAACAGGACTTGCTGTCGGTGTGGCCGTGGACGTGGTCCATTTGAGGCACACTGTCGTCTGCCAAACGGCGGCCGCTGCCGGTTTTGCACAGCGCGTGCTCGTTTCTCGTAACCTTTTTTTGTTGTCCAGGACCCGTTTCTCGCTTTTCAAGACTCCTTCTTGCACTGATCCCGCCGCGTCCCGAGACAAGCACGCTACGGTATATGTTACATCATATGTTTGTCTGCCGTCTTCGGCCCCGCTGGGCGCTCGAGGACCCCCCAGGGCTATCTTGAGGGCGACGCGGCGTTGAAGGTCCAAAACTCCTGGGCGCCATCTCGGCAGCAGGCCCTGAACAACCCTGCGCGGCTACCTGGAGGAGGCCACCAGATAGAGGGGGGGCCACGGATGGCCACCGATCCCAGAGGCCTGGGCCCCCTCACCGAGCGTTGGCAGACGCGCCTGGGCTCCTCACAGCCACCGTGCCTAGTCTGAGGGCTAGATCGGGATCTCGTGGGGTGCCTCGCAGGGGCCTCTCGGAACCTCTTTAGCGCTTCTGGGGGGCTCTTCGAGGCATGCGTTGGTCAGGGGCAACGGTAGGGGGGGATATGCATAGGGGGGGATGCATCGACATGCAATCGCCCATTGATCGCCGATAGGGGCCCGATAGCCCGAACCTGCCCAGGAAGGTGCGGATTCACTATCAGTGGCCTATCGCCGATCTATCGGCGATGTATCGCCGATTCCAGGTCGATGCATCCCCCCCTATGCCAGTCCCCCCCTATCGCTGCCCTTCAGCTGGGGTCTTCGGGGCCACATGTTGGGGCCATTCGCGTTCCCCCTCCCACGGCCTTACCAAAGGGGAGTGGCGTCCCGTCGGCTCCATTGGGACCTCGGTCGATCCACCTAGGGTTTAGTCGTGCCTGTCCCTCTACAGGGGGAAAGTTCAATAAAGGTCAGAGAATAGTCTGGGGACGATGTTTTAAAGTATTGTTTGACCAGTTTGGGGTATTACTTTACATGCTTTAATTGTTCGCTCCAAATCCGCCTGTAGGGGGACACGCCCGACCTAAACCTAGGGCGGCAACAGGAAAAGGGAGTGCAGAGCGTCGAGTGGAAACGCGACTCCAAGGACCATCCTGGACGTGGCAGATCCATCCAGCTGCCTGCGGCATGTCCCACCTCCGTGCAATCCCAGCACGCTCGGCGGCTCTCCTTGGAGGGGGCACCACAGGAGCGTAGTGGATGCTCGTTGGAGTCTCATGGGAGGCCTCTCGGGGGCCTCTTGGAGGCAGCTTTGAGGCCTCTCGGGGGCCCTTCTTGGTGCCTGTTGGGGGCGACTCCCAGGACCACCTTGGACGCGCGCGTTGTTATAGCCCCTTCCTGCGCCCCCTCCCCCCCGCACCCCCCCGCTCGAGCGAACGCCGAAAATAAAAAGCCACGTGGTATGACTGGGGGAACACAAGAAACATATTCGTCGGACGTGAAAGTAAGTAGTTCTGGACAGGAATCGATGTGGTTCTGCTGTGTGTTGTTGTTCTTAGGGAAGACCTGAACCCACTCCACCTTCATGTATTTACCTACTTCTCCAGACCGACGTCTACGACTGGAGAGACAGCAACACATACTTGTGAGCTCAATTTCTTGGAGGTCCGCACGGGTTTCTTGGATCGGCGTTGGGCCATCCTTGGCGGCGCAGCCGGCGCCGCCCCTGGAGCGCTCCGCGCGCCAGGGAGGGGGGTCCGGCGCCAAGTCAAGGAATCCGTGCGGGCCTCATGAACCAGCAAACGTATGCTTCTGCCGTCCACGCATTCCTGGCCGCGTACCTTGAAGCCGGCCAGCCGCTGCCGCGATGTCCAATGATTGGGCCGCGCCGTCTTTGGAGACGCGCCTGTGTCCCAGGAAGACGCTCAGCGACTTCGCGGGGATCCGCCGGCTCCACTACATCTTCACGCGCGGGGTCAAGAAGTTCAAGGGGGACAAGCGCTTCTGGTGAACCGCCGGGGGCGGGGAGGGACGAGGGGGAAAAGGAAGCGTGGAGGGGGGGGGGCAGGATGTGGGGGAGAAGGCCGTCTGGGAGGCGCGGAGATCGAAGAGGGGGGCACAGAAGGGGGGAGAGTTGCGTGTGGCAGAAAGGGCCAGTGTGGTAGAGAGGGCGAGCGGAGGAGTGTGGACTTCGGAGGCACCGGAGAGAGAGAGAGAGAGAGAGCGAGGGATCGGTTGCACGTGAAGAGTGACCTTTCGCTAAAGTGATCTTCGGTGCGGGCCCAATGCAATGGGGTCTCCCGATCGCTGACCGCGAAGCGGTAGCAGCGGCTTGCGCGCACGGGTTTGACCCCCCCGCGTCCCCCGTTGAGTCGCGCACCGAAGGTCTCACTTACCCAGGGTCACCCTTACGTGCAGCCGAGAGAGAGAGAGAGAGACAGACAAAAGAGAGAGAGAGAGAGAGGGAGAGAGAGAGAGAGAGAGAAAAAAAACAAACACTAAGACGATGCAAGAGGGCAGAGAGAGGACACCAATCAACGACAGCAAACAAGCAATTAGTTAGAAGGATCGCGGAGCCCTGAAGTCCAGCGGAGGAAGGTCACGCCCGCGATGCCACGCTCACAAGTTTCGTTGCACGAGGGGATGTGGAGGTGGAGGAGGTCAGAGGAGGAAAACATACCCATACAGTTCGCCTGTTTTCCCCTTCTCCATCCTCCTGGGAGGCCCTCGTCGCCACCGCTGCATTCACCTCGAAATTCTGGTCAGAGCGCACTCCGGGATATGTCCGTGGAGTAGCGGTATCGACGTCTTTTGATTTCCTCAGGAGGGACTGAGGGACCGACTAAATCTACTCCCCAAGGAAACGCTCGGCACAAAGGCCGCATGAGGAGAGCTCAATCCTCCTCCGGAGGGAGCTCGGAAACGCGTGGCCTCCGCACGGACTCCCGGGCAAGGTCTGGGGAGTGGCGGTATCGGTATCTTCTGATTTCTCCAGGAGGGGCTAAGGGACAAACTAAATCGAATCCCGAGTGAAACACCCAATCCTCCTCCCGAAGGAGCTCGAAAAAGCATGGCCTCCGCACGGACTCCCCCAATCCACGAGGCGCATTCCACCACCGCGGAAGGGAAGGTTGCGAAGCCGTGAAGGGAGGCCACACCAGAATCCAACAGCTGAGGGAGCCAAAGCCCGTACGACAACGAGGAAGATAAGTTTCGGAGGTGGAGGGGTTGAGGACTGGCGTTCAGTCGGGCATGCCCCTCTACAGGAGCAGAATTCAGAAATGTTACAACATGCATGGTGCCGATTTCTAGTGCTTTTTTGAAAGGGCTAATTATGCTCAACTACAATGCCTGTCTTCCAAACATCGCCTGTAGGAGGACATGCCCGACCTGAGACTGGCGGAGGGCCGGAGGTCACGGGAGGCGCAGGACGGCACCCGCCTTCGTTCATCAAACCTGTGGTCAAGCAGTGGCGAAGCGTTCTGGCTCGCCGATTGGCCCACCTTTTGTGGTCTGCACGAAATGTTCTTAGAACCTTTATGGCTGAGTCTGTCTTGTTTTAACACATCGGAATTACGTTCTAAGAGCATTGTTATTTAATCGCTTCGCTCATTCCGCCGGCCCATATTGTCGCAGCGTTGTGGGCTAGCCGAGTTTGGGGGCCTCTTGGGGGCCGTTTTGGGGCCTCTTTTGGGCCTCTTGGGCGCCTCTTGGGCGTCTTGGGGGCCTCTTGGGGGCCTCTTGGGGCCTTTTTGGGGCCTCCTGGGCGCTTTCTGGGACGGAGGGCTCGATTTTCCAGTTCTCGGTTCCCCTCTTGAGCCCCTCTTGGACCCGTCTTGGGGCCTCTTGGTCCGTCTTGGGCGGCACTTGGGCCGTCTTGGGGGCCCTCCTGGGCCGTTCCGGGGCCGTCTTGGGAGCCTCGTGGGCCGTCTTGGAGCGGTCTTGGGGGCCTCTTGGGCCGTCTTGGAGCGTCCGGAAGCCGAAAAAGCCAGAACACAAAAACACATCGAAAAAAACAATGAAAATCAACGATTTTGGCCTCTTGGGGCTCTCTTCGGAGGCCTCTTGGAAGGCTCTTGGGGCGTCTTGGAGGCCTCTTGGGCTGTCTTGGGGGCCTTTTGGGCCGTCTTGGGGTCATCTTCGGCGTCTTCGAGCGCTCTTTGGGCGTCTCGGGGGCCTCTTGGGCAGTCTTGGGGGCCTCTTGGGGCACTCTGAGCGCGCTCTGGGGAGCCTGAGAGGCCGCACCCAGAAGGAAAACCATCTCTGAGTAGACTTGGTCGGGCGGCGGTCGGGCGGCGACCGGGCGTTGGTCGGGGTACTTTTCGCCGGGGGACCCCCAGGGGCCGCCCCGCGCGCGCGAACTAGAAATACTGTTAATACTGTTAACCAGTTACCGGAGATCTTAGCACGCCCTGGCCCGTTGGGCCGGCGAATTGTTATTCGAACCTTGCTGGGTTCCAAGAGCATCTCGTGGTAGGGCTCTAGAAAAGCCGAGACGGTCGGTCCCTGTTCAATGTTGGGCCTCCAGGTATCAGTACGTTGACTTCTGCCTGCGCAGCGGCAGCACGAGGAACCTCGGGGGCTGGGCGCACCTCCGCCCTCTTGGACGTCGTTGCTGCTTCCTCGGTGCTCCCCCGCTCCCTCCCTCCCTCCCCCCCCCCCTTTCTTGCGGCGCAAGAGGCAGAGGCCCTCGCCGACCTTCGCGCCTGGCTGGGGTCATTTCCCTGCATCTTGACATCTGTGGTTTGCCCATCTGTTGGGCCTCTGCACTTGTTTCTCAGTCAGAGTGTTGGTGTCGCTGGTAGCGTAAGTGCCATGCGCGCCACCCAGCCCCACCCCTGAACACGAGCACGGCCAGACGCCTATGCCGACGTTCAATCGATCGACCCCCCCTCTCTCTTTATTCTCTTCCCTGGAGGAGGCCAAAGAGGACGACGAAGGAGTGGGGGAGAAGGAGGGCCTGTCGCCACTGTCCTTCCCCCTCGTGTCCTGGCCTAACCTGTGCTGGCCTGAGCGCAGGACGGAGGCTCCCGCCTGCCGTGCCCCCTCCTCTCCTCGCCCCTCCTGGGGACAGGGAGGGAGCCAAGGGGGGTGGGTGGAGGCACCGCGCGAGGAGCGAGGAAAGAGGCGAGGACTGATGGGGAGGGAGGAGGGAGGATCGGAGGAGGCAACAGCGGGCAGACACCAGGGGCGGGCGTGCACGCATTCGCCGGGGAGCCTCGTCGAAGACGCGCGCGGTCGGAGCCCTCTTCCCCCCCCCCCCCCGGAGGAGGAGGAGAGGAGGAGAGGAGGAGGAGGAGGAGGAGGAGGGGAGGAGGAGAGGAGGAGGAGGAGGAGGAGGAGGAGGAGGAGGAGGTGGGGGGGGAGGTGGGGGGGGAGGAGGAGGAGGAGGAGGGAGAGGAGGAGGAGGGAGGAGGAGGACGAGTCGATCCGCCCCTGCGGCTGCCACACATGCTGGTACGAACAGCGGGAGTGAAGGGGCCAGAGGACACGCAGACAGATGCATGCAGATCCCAGGGCTCCCCAAAACTGGTGAATACTTTCTTGACTCTCGTCGCCTCCTCATCCACTCCGCCCACGTTCCCCACACTAACCTGGAGGTCGATGACTTGTTGTGCGTCTGCATGTTTTCTGTTCCCTCTGGGTAGAGGATGGGGGGGGGGGCACTCTGCTGGCAGAGCGCACCAAGGCTCCCTCAGCACGGTCGAGAGGCCCGAGCTCGGAGCGGTCCGCGCCGCGCGAGCCCAGGCACCCCCCCACACACACCCCACCCAGGCAGGGCAGGCAGGTGGCGGCACGTATGCGCGGCGCCGCCCAGGAAGGCCCCCCCCCACGGCGCCCCGCCGGAGGGAGCCCCAGGCTCCCGCGAGAGAGGGACCCATGCCCCAGGCCCCCGACTGAGAGGAGGAAAGGGTACCCGTACCTCGACCCTTCGACCGTGCTCCCCTTTCTGGGGCCTCCTGGGAGGTCCTCGTCGCCTCCCGTGGATCCGCCTCGAAAGGTCTTGGTCAGAACGCCCCCCGGGAGAGGTCCGGGGAGTAGCGGTGTCGGTAACTTTTGATTTCCCCACCGGCGTCAGGTTTTACGTTTTTGCCTAGGTTTTTGGGGACCAAGCCTACCTGTTTCTAGAATGCCTCTATCTGGGGCCGGTGCCAGATAATTACCGCTGTCACGTCCTAGCCAAAAGTGTCCATGGACACATTGGGTGCTGTGACGTCCATAGACACTTTCAGGGTGAATGCGCCTATGGACAACGTGGCCGTTGCGTTTGGCGCGGTGCAATGTCGGAGAACGGGTAGATCCGTCTACGGTATGTTCCTGTCTTAGAGCAGGTCCCACATGGTACTCCAACCCAGGCTGGATGCCAGTAGGACGACGAAATATATACATCTCCGCTGCTGCCCGGCCACGTGAGCTGTGCATACGCCCTCCTGGCCAAGCCAGGGGGCGTGGCGTACAGTCAACCCGCATAGTAAGGACGGGCAACCTTCCCAAGAGTACCCTTGCATCCTTGCCTCCTCGGGCAATCCTTGACCAGTTGGCCGCGCCCCGCTCGAAAAGCTTCGAAATGGGCGTCCAAGCCCCTTGCATCCTTATCGCGCATCCTTACTATACGGGCTGGCTGGATACACCGCTGCGGAGCTCAGGATGGGCCGCCAGGGAGTAGTGGATGTGTATAGATCCCGTCGCCCCATCCAGGACGTCTCGACCCTAATCCCCAGGACCAGTTCTTCGTCCCAGGTAGCTCTTTCTCGGTCCATGGGCCCAGCGCGGGCCCCGAGAGGCCGAACATATATACAGTCGGACCGAGGTATGAGGTTGAGGCTGGTTCGGGGAGGGTACCTTGATGTTCTTCGTGTTTGCCAGATGTACGTGCATCCTGGGAGAGGCTGCCTTCGTATTCTATTCGGCTTGGCCGGTGGAAGACCTCATGTGCTTGAGCGATGTCTTTCTTCTCCGACTATATAAATTTTAGTTTTTGCACGACGTGAGGGGGTCGGGGGTGAGGCACGAGGGGGAGATGCTTCTTGAACAGGGCGTGCCTTGGCCAGGGTGTCGATGGGGAGCCCGTGCCCATACCGCTACCCTTCCTTAGTTTTCTTTTGTTTGGGCCTCTTGGGAGAGCCCTTTCGCCACCTCTGGATTCGCTTCGAAATCCTGGTCATAACGCACCCAAGGAAAGGTCTGGGGAGTAGCGGGATCTGTAACTTCTTGTTTCTCCACAGAAGCCGCCCAGAGGCCCTCGGAGGACAAACACGCCTGCTGACGTCGAGCCCCGAAGACCGATTCCCCCAAGAAAATGCCCTCCCCCAGAGGGGATCCCGTGCTTCTAGGAGTGTGAGAGAGAGGGGGAACAAAAAAGAAAGGAAGAAAGGGAGCAACATGAGAATGAGAGAGAGAGAGAAAGAACAACTGCCCCTCCCCCAGTCCCTCCAGGCTAGCCCGTGAATGCAGCCCAGCCCCGGCCAGCCATCTTTCTTTCTTTTACAATTCGGGCGGCTTCACCTCGAGCGTTTCGCCGTAATTTGAGCCCTTGTTTCTGCTTCGTTGTCCCTTTTGCCCCCTGTGCGGAAGGCAGTTTCAACCTCTTGGCAGTTCCCATTGTATGTTCTCCAGCTTCTCCTGCCCCTGTTCGGCACCTCGGTCGGAGCCTGCTCCGGTGTCTTCATGGCCTCGCGCCTTGTCCCGCTTTTCTGTCCCTTCGTCGGTCCCCCCATGGGTCGTTGCTGTCGCTCCGGCGACGACCCCGTTCGAATCGTGCAATCCCCCCCTCTCTCTCTCAGTCCTGGGCGCCGGGCAGGATCCTGAGCCGGACCCTGATGCGTGCCCTGAAGCTGCACCCCCGCGAGGCGACCCCCCTCCCCCCGTTGCGTCCGCGCGCTTGCGGGGGCCAGGGTTCCCCCGCCCCGGGGGGGTGCGAGGGCAGCCGTCGAGGAGGGAGAACTGGTATTCGGCGTCGAGCGAGGGGGGGAAGCGAGAATAGGGAAGCGAAACATGACAAACATAAAATTCGGAGGTCCACGCGGATTTCTCGGATCGGCGCTGGACCCCCCTCCTTGGCACGCGGAGCGCGCAAGGCGCGGCGTCAGAGGCGCCGCCAGGGGGCTCCAGCGCCGATCCGAGAAATCTGCGCGGACCGAGTTTTAATGTTTATGTCATTGTTCGTTCCCCTAGAGAAGGCCTTCTCAGGAGGCGGCAGCACCTCTCAGAAGCCCACCGCACCTTCTGGGAGGTTTTTTGTTGTGTCTTCGGGGGAGGTTTGAGGAGGCTTCGCAGAAGGGCCGGGGACATTCGAGCCTTCTGAGAAGGCCCACCCCCTTCCCACTTCCCCCCCTCGCTCGCCGATGCTCGGACGTGTGCATTTTTTCTCGGCGAGGACCGTCGAGGAGTATTGTTTTACCTTGCGAAACAATACACCCACGAAGCCGCAAAAAGCACGGGGAATGGACGTCCAAGCGATGGCGAGCTTTGCTTCCGCTGAGATCGCAGGAGCAGAAGCAGGAGGGCGAAAATCGGGGTTACTGGGTATACTGCCCCAGATCCGAGCGGAGCAGGGAGAGAGATGATCGTTACCCCCGGAGATCTCCGGGGAGAGGTGGGAGGAATGGAGGGATGAGGGGTAGGAATGGAGGGATGAAGGGGGTGTTCTAAGAACCTTTTGTGGCTTCCACGAGATATTATTATAACATTTCTGGCGGAGTCTGTCTTGTTTTATCACATCGGGCTTTTGTTCTAAGAACATTGTTTTGTTCTTGGAACATCTGTGGGTTCTAAGAACATGTCGTGGTAGGACTACAGGAATGCCAGGACGCTCGGTCCCTGCTCAAGTGGGAGAGCAGAAGGAGGCAAACCAGGCGCGCTCGTGCCATGTCTGACATCCTTCTCCTACCCGCTCTCGGTTCCTCTTGGGACGATTCTCAAGGGCCTATTGGAAGGTCATTGATGTTTTTTTTGGGGGGGGTTCTTGGGTGTCTGTTGGGGCCGTCAGAGGGCCTCCGGGTGGCTCTTGGATGTCTTCTCGCAGTCTCGGAGGCTCTCTATGGGGGCTTCTTGGGTCGCCCTGTGGGGTGTGCTTGGGCCGTCTGGAGGGCTCTTGGGGGCTTCTTGGGGGCCCCTTGGGCTGCCTTGAGGTTCTCCGAGGGGGGCCTCTAGGCCGTCGTGCGGAGCGATCGGGGGCCTCTGGGCCGTCGTGGGCTGCTGGAGGAGTCCAGACCAGCGAGAGCGCTGCACGCCCGTCGTTGAACGTAGGTATTGTTGGGATCTCCAGGAGCGTGTTTCTTTGTTGCTTGGGGCACAGCGGGCATTATAGTCCCCGGCCCTCCCTCCCCCCCCTTATTACGTAACGTCCCTCCTCCCCCCCCCCCAGTGCGCTCCCGGCACTGCCGCTGTGCACACGGCGGCGGGGAGGCGTTACATCATATTCCCCCCCTGGCCCCTCCCCCCCCCATAATGCCCATGATCGACGAACATGGAGAAACGCGCTCCAGATTCCCAATCTATGTCAAGCGCCTTCCTACTTCAATGATTGACGCGCGTTTGCTATTTTGTGGTATTCGCTAGGAGGGCCTAATCTACTCTATCCGCGGTCCTGCTTCACGTTCTACCGTCTTCTTCCGACCGACGTGCTCTTGTGGCGACTTCCAAATCAAGAGTTTGCCTCTGGGGGTCCTCTTGGGTGCCGTCTTCAGGGCCCCAGGGGCTGTCTTCTTGAACATCCTGGGGCCTCCTTGGAGCGCTCTTGGGCCGCCTCGGGTGCTCCCTCGTGGGGTTCCTGGGGCTGACGTCCCGCGCCCCGGAGTTCTGGCATCCCTGGCGTTAGGTCGGGCGTGCCCCCCTGCAGGCAGATTTTGGGTGAAAAATCAAGAAGATTCAGAAAATCATAGATTCCCAAATGGCGAGAACAAAGAAACAAGCAAAACAAAAAAACAACAGATTGGTCCCCAGATGTTGTTTGACAGTTTTCGAACATCCTCATGTGGAGGGACGGGCCCGACTCAGCCCTGGCGCGGGCTTGCCGCGCCTCTGCCCAGGTACTCCTCTCCTGGGGGCCTCCCGGGCGCGCCGCGCGTGCGCGAGGGGGAGCCACCCGCACCGCCGGCCGAGCAGGACGGCGGGCAGGCGTGCGGCGGGCGCCGCGTTGACTCGGGCGTGCCCCTCTGCAGGAGGAAGATCCCCTAAAACAGTCAAAGCAAGTTTAGGGACGATGCCGTGACTACTGTGGAGCGTTTCTCGAATATTCGCGAAAGTGTTCAAAAGTTGTCGTCCCAAATCCGCCTGTACGAGGACATGCCCGACCTAAGCGTTGTTCCTGCGGAGCCGTGGCGTTCTCTGGCGAGCAAGTTCCTCGCCGTGGCGGCCGCTGTGGCGATTAGGAGCGCCGGCACCTCGAGAGCGACGTAGCTGCTCGAACCCTGCAGGAGGCAGTGCTCGAGAGTCTCGGCGGGCGCGACCAGAGGGGGCACCGATCATCAAGGCCCTGGTGCCTAGTCCGCAGGCGGCGGCAGTGCTCGAGAGCGTGCTCGCGGAGGCGATGGACTCCGCGGTGCTGGCCTTCGACGAGATGGAGCGCGGCGACGGCAGCCGCTGGCGCACCGTCACAGGAAGATGGACTCGAACTCGTCCATGGATCGGTCCGAGTGCCTGCCAGGAGTCGCATGCCAGCCAGGCAGGAGCGCGGCTTCTGAAGAATGCCGACGCGGTCCAGGGATCCCTGGCTGTTCATAACGTGGACACTGGACCAGCGATTGATTGGTCAGTCATCGATGACAAGCTCGAAGATCGCTCATCGGGAACCGCATCCGCCCCAGGAGTGCAAGCAGAGACGAGCAGAGTTGAATGCTCATGGTGAGCAACTGCCCATGTCATTTGGGTGGCAGGGTGCTGACATTCATTCCCTCAGCTCAGCTGGACTTGAGTTCCTTATGCCTGCGCACGGTTTGGGCCCCGGGGGTTCGGGAGGCATCAGGTCCGCGGGCAGGTCAGGCATCGTTTGGGGAACCACTCGCTCACCCACTCCTCCTTCTCTCCCTTGTTCGTCCCCTCCTACCTTCCCTCCCTCTACTCTTTCGTCCCCTCCTTACTCCTCCTCATCCTCCTCCTCCTCCTCCTCCTCTTCCCCTCCCCTCCCGGCGGGAGGAGGAGGGGAGGGGGAGAGAGCGGAGCGGGGTACCCGCCCCAGGTCAACATGTGGCTGCTCGCGGCTGACCGCGAGCTTAAGCTGGGCCACATCAAGGTGCCCCGCCCCCGCAACCAGCACCCGTATGCCATTGCCCCCCTCTGTTCGCTGGCGTGCTCCGCCTCGTGCCCCTCCTCGATGACGACGACGACGACGAAGGCGACGCCAACAGATGACGACGACGTCGCCGTCGTCATCCTCTCCTCTCCTCTTCGTCCCCTCCTCGCGCTCCTCTCTCCTCCCCCGCGGACCAGGCCACGCGGCAGGCAGGCTGGGCGTCCAGAAAGTGCAGCAGTTGGGGGCCACCAGCACCCCTCTGGCTGCTTGACGACGTCGAAGTCCGCTGGGGACGAAGGGGTCGTGCAGGACCCCGGCACGAAGCTCCCCGGCCTCGGCATTTCTGACAAGGCTTCCATGCCAGGCGAGGCCCCGGGTTTAATCACGGGCGGCGTCTGCGCAAACGGCTCGTTGCTGCACGGCCGGCACGCTGCCATCAAGCGGGCGGGGTGGTGTTTCGCGCATGTCAGCGGCAGCGGAAAACAAACCGTCGCCGTGTACGGGCCGCTGCCGCGGCCGTAGGATGAGCAGATTATTTTCGGAGCAGAGTTGCACGCAGTATGCATGGCACTGTACGCGGACATGGTAGCGCTCACGATTTGGTATGATTGCAGAAGTGCAGTGGATGGCTTCGCTCGCGGTCTGGAATGGTGCACGCGCTGTTCGAACCCGCGCGCCAGCCAATGGAAGTGGGGCGCGCACCTTGTTTCGGATTGAGGCGGCCTGGGCCCACAGGCGGTCCAGATTGAAAAAGTAAAGGCTCATGCCACGGTAGTCACAAGCCGCGCCAAAGGCCTGAAACAATTCCAGTGCAATAAGGCCGCGGACAGAAGTGCAAAGCTAGGAGCAGCCTCGCTAGCATACCCACGATGGCACGTATAGACTAATCTGCGCACGTTTGAGTTGGTCCAGAGCAATTTGCCTTTCACTGCGAAAATCCTAGCCCTGTCATCCGAGGTAGCTGACACGGTTAAGAACGGGCCGCTGCAACCCCCGAGTACTAGTTGGACGGGTACCTGGGTCGTGGAGGGTCGTGGGGCAGGCGGAGAAGCGGAAGGGGCTTCTGAGGAGGCTGGACGCCCATAGGCCAGAACCCCCCCCCCCAAAGGGCCCTGGGGGGGGGTCTGGAAGCGCAATTTCAAGGCTTCCAGAAGCATCGAGATGCGGCGCTGCTGCAAACGTTGAGCGTCGTGGGGGGATCGGGGAAGCGGAAGGGGCCTCTGAACAGGTGTGAAGTCCATCGGCCACGTTTGGAGGGCCACGTGAGGGCCCTGACGCGGCTCTCAGGGCAGAGCTGGCCTGAAGAAGCCCGCACCCAGCAGGAGCGTGTGCAAGGGCCAGTGAGCCACTGCACAGGGCAAACTGAACCGTCTGTCGAAAGGACCAGTACCCGACCAAGGGGAGGCCTTTAGGGTGGGGGCCCCTGGGCCTTTCGAGGTAGGACCTGTTCGTCCGGTTCATCTTGTTAGTCCCAGGCGGGCATGTTCCCCATCGTGTTCCGCTCTCACATCCTTCGCCAGTGTGCCCACCTGTTCCTCCCTCACTTCCTCTTCCTCTGCCGTGTGGTCCTCCCTCGCTGGCGTGCTCGTTCTCCTCCCCGATCCTCCTCCTCGTCCTCCTCCTCCTCCGCCTCCTCTTTGCCGCGGGCCGCTCCCGATGGTGGTTCCAACTTGCCTGCGACATTTTCACATGTCGCAGCCCCCAGGAGGGATGCGAGAGGAGAGAGCCGAGGGGAGAGCGGGGGGGGAGGAGGAAACGGAGAGTTGAACGAGAAGGGAGTCTGCGACCCCATTGCTTCATTCAAAAGGAAAACGAAAACCCAACCAAGGGAGGGTTGGGAAACAGAGCGCGAAAGACAGGCAACTGATGTGTGACGAAGAGATATAGAGAGAGACAAACAACACAATCGTATATTTATATAGACAAATAAATAAACAACGCACTGCGCACTCGCTGTATACACGCATATTTATATTCATATAAATATACGTATATCTAGATGCCAGAGAAGATAACAACACACCATATAGACAGAGAGAGACATGGAGTGCGAGGGAATTAGACGAGAGGGAGAGAGATAGAGAGAAAGTGGCTGATATTCGTGTGTGTGTGTTCCAGCTGTGGAAGCAACAATTCATATCTCTGGTTTCTTTCCCCTGGAGAGGGTACGCCGTCACTGCCAACATCCGAGCTGAGAGTGGTACAGGAACATGGCTGGACGCTTTTGAAGTTTGCGCCTGGATCCGCCAGCGTCTGTGCACCAGCCAACAGTACATTCGGGGGCGCTAACAGTGCACGATCGGTGCCCCAGAGCAGATTGTTTCGCACATTGTTCGACCTGGATCGATCCGCGATGGCCCTTGAGCTGGAAGTAGGGCGAAGTCGCTTGGTGCGAAACGGTCACACAACGCCAGGATCTCGAAGAGTTTGCGCCGCCTCAAGTTGCTGGAGGTAGGCGGCTTTGTTCACGGGGTTACATCGACGATGCATCGGCGATGTGCCGCCGACTCAAGATCGACGCAAGGACCCTGAGCCGCTTCCCATCCTGATGTTCCGCCTCAGCTGAAGCTCCTTGGGCCAGATACCCGCCTCCCCCTCCTCCTCGCCATCATTTTGGAGGAGGATGAGGCGGAGGAGGATGGACACAGGAGTCACGTGGGAGGGGGGAGGAGGATGGAGGAAGAGAGGAGGAGGAAGAGAGGAGGAGGAAGAGGGTGAGGAAGACAGGGTGGAGGACGGAGGAGAGGGACGAGGAGGAGGAGGGAGGAGGAGGAGGGAGGAGGAGGAGGAGGAGGAGGAGGAGGAGGAGGAGGAGGATGAGGAGGACAGGGAGGAGGAAGAGGAGGAGGAGGAGGAGGAGGAGGAGGAGGAGGGAAGTGAGGAGGGGAAGTGAGGAGGCGGAAAAGGAGGCAGAGGAGGACAAGGACGGAGGAGGAGGGAAGAGGAGGCGTCAGAACCTCCCAGCGCGCCCCCCGGCGCTCCGAGGCGGCCCGGGCGCTGCTGCTCCGCGGGTTGCGCGCCGTGCCGCGCTCGGCCAAGCTGTGGGGGTGCGCCCGCCGCGGCCGCGCCGCCGCCCGCCGCCGCCGCGCCTCCCACGGCGGCCGCGCTGCCGCCGCCCGCGCCGCCGCGCCGCCGCGCCGCCGCCGCCGCGCCGCCGCCGCTCCGCCGCCCGCCGCGCCGCGGCCGCTCCGCCGCCCTCCGCGGCCGCGCCGCCGCCCGCCACGCCGCCCGCCGCGGCCGCGCCGCCGCCGCCGCTGTGCGATTGCTTCCGAAGCCCCCCAGCAGCGCCCGCTTCTCCTGCGCCCTGCCAAGTCGTCCGGCCTTTCCGAGGTCTCGCCACGCTGCCGCCCGTGGCCGCGTCGTCGTGGCCTCCTCGTGGCCGCCTCGCGCGGTGGGTGGGGCGTGTGCGGTCTCCCCACGTTGCCGCCCGCGGCCGCTTGGAGGCCGCGTCCAGCTGGTACAGCGTAGATTCGCCTGTCAAGGAGAAGGATCGAGGCAACTTCTGGTACAATGCGAATTGCATATGATTCTGCGTCATGGCGCACTTTCCAGTCATTCCATCCCAGCACAGCCAGCATCTACCCCTTTCATCCTTGTCAAAGGTACCATGCGCGCGCACTCAATTATCTCGAGAGCTTTGTTGTCCAATAGAGCGTCGTTGTAAACTTCCACGAAGGCCACGCGCGTGCCAATCTCGAAGCCGTACCAAACACGAAAGGTGCAAGCAATACGACGTAGCAGTAGCCAAGTTGTCATGTCTTTTGTTCACAAGCCTGCACATGTACTGCCTTCGCGCACTTGCTATAGCATCCCTGTGGATTTAGACAACACTAGGGGAACAAACCATGACATAAACATAAAACTCGGAGGTCCGCGCGGATTTCTCTGATCAGCGCTTGACCTCCCTAGCGCTCCAGGGGCGGCGCCGGAGGCGCCGCTGGAGGGGGTCCAGCGCGGATCCGAGAAATCCGCGCGAACTTGCGAGTTTTTTGTGGTTCTGTCATTGTTTAGTCCCCTAATATGGTCCCTAACCCGCATTATCATCTCACCTCGCAGCGCATCCGCACTGCTCCAGCATGGCTCCCAGTGCACGAACCCGTATCAAGGAATGCCAGGCTGTCTCACCTCGCAGCGCATCCGCACTGCTCCAGCATGGCTCCCAGTGCACGAACCCGTATCAAGGAATGCCAGGTTGGCCACACGCGCGCCGCCACGCGCGCGCCGCCACGCGCGCGTGTCGAAATTCTTCGGAAACCAGTGGTCCTCGAAGCATTTCAAGACAGAGTTGTTCATCCATGTATACAAGCAACGAAAACCATTACAACCTTTACAACAACACTTACAACACAAACAAAACAACAACATCAACAACAACAACAACGACAGCAACAACAACAACAACAACAACACGAACAACAACCACTACCACACCAACTGCAGCAACAACCACAGCAACAACAACAAACCCACTAACAAGAACAACCCCGACAACAGCAGCAACACTTGTTGTTCAACCAACGATCGGCCAGGACAAGTATGGTCTCGAGCACGTATGCAAGATGACGAACAACAGAAGCAGTGTTGCCGTTCGTACAGGGCCTCCCGAGCACACAACGGAACACCACCCGTGAGTCTCGCGCTGCGGACGCCGCTCGGGGCGGCGCAGGGCCGCGGCCTCCAGGCATCGCTTCGCCCCGCAGAGAGAAGCCGTGGAGTTTTGAGGCGCGGTGCCACGGGGAAATAGTCAAGCGGCAACTTGACTGACAGAGGTCGGCGGCGAGCGAGGCCCTTCGAGGCTCGAGGTTCGAACGTCGAGGCTCGAGTGTTCGAAACTTCGAGGTTCGAGGTTTTCGGGCGTTTCCAGCGGTACTCGTCGGCTTCTCCAGCCTCGGGATGCTTGCCAGCAGCTGCGCCTCGCCGAGAGCGTTCCGGGGGGGACCGGATCGTCCCGAACGGCCGCCGGAGACCCGAGATCTGACCCAAGACAAGTTCGGCGGCGACCGAGGCGGGGAAGTGAGGAGAAGGCCATCTCAGAAGGCGGCGGGTCTGTGCTCAGAAGGCCTTCTGAGAAGGCCCTCTGAGGAGGCCCTCTCAGAAGGCCTTCTGGCCTTTTGAAAGGTTTATGGTGTCTTCAGAGGAAGCTTGGGGATCTTCCCAGAAGGCTGTGGAACTTCCGCGCCTTCTGGGAATGCCTACCCTTTCTGACTTCCCTCCCTGGCTCGCCGCCGAGAAGAACATGAGTTGCAGGCCTCGCAGATGCCATGCTGCCATGCGCCAAGCGGTGCCTGACGATTGCCAGCGGGTTCCGCATCCAATCGCTCAACGCAGTGTGGCGGACGCGGAACCAGAAGGCTTCTTCAGGGCTCTTGTGCGAGGTCTGATTGAAGACTGCAATGGAAGGGTCCTTCGTCCGTGTACGTAACGGTGTGAATTTGTTCAGACAATTTCGCGCGGCGAATAGGCTAGAGCCACATGTTGAAAGCGACACCACCCGACGGACCGTTGGATGTTTTAAGACGATTGCGCGCGGATCCAAGGCGTGAATGCTATTGCTAAGGCCTTACGGCAAATGCCGCCGAACCAGGATACCTCGGCCCTCGAGGGTGATGGGATGCGTGATAAGACGGCGGAGGTAAACGAAGACGTGGCGGAGGAGGAGGCGCAGGAGGAGGAGGAGGAGGAAGGGGAGGAGGAGGAGGAGGAGGAAGAGGAGGAGGAAGAGGAGGAGGAGGAAGAGGAGGAGGAGAGGAGGAGGAGGAGGAGGAGGAGGAGGAGAGGAGGAAGAGGAGGAGGGAGGAGGAGAAGGAGGAGGGAGGATGAGGAGGAGGAGGAGGAGGAGGAGGAGGAGGAGGAGGAGGAGGAGGAGGGGGAAAGGAGGAGGAGAAGGAGGAGGAGAAAGAGGAGGAGGAGGAGAGGAGGAGGAAGAGAGGAGTGGGGAGGAAGAGGAGGAGGAGGAGGAGGAGGAGGAGGAGGAGGAGGAGGAGGAGGGAGGGAGGAGGAGGGAGGAGGAGGAGGAGGAGGAGGAGAAGGAGGAGGATGAGGAGGAGGAGAAAGAGGAGGAGGAGGAGAGGAGGAAGAGAGAGGGGAGGGGGAGGAGGGGGAGGGGGAGAGGACAAGCTAGGTGCGCTCGCGTCATATCTGACGTCCTACCCCTCCCTCCCATCCCTTACCATGGCGCTGATTTTCTCTATCCGCGGACGCGTGTCGTAGCGGACCTGTGGCTCCGCGCGCGCGTGCGTAGTGGGTGGTGGTGCGTGCGTGCGTGCGTGCGTGTGTGCGTGGTGTGTGGTGGTGGTGGTGGTGGTGGTGGTGGTGTGGTGGTGGTGGTGGTGGTGGTGGTGGTGGGTGGTGGTGGTGGTGGTGGTGGTGGGTGGTGGTGTGGTGGTGGGTGGTGCTGGTGGTGGTGGTGTGGTGCTGGTGCTGGTGGTGGGTGGGTGGTGGTGGTGGTGGTGGTGGTGGTGGTGGTGGTGGTGGTGGTGGTGGCGGTGCGGCGCGGTGGTGGCGGGCGGATGGGCGCGCGAGAAAAAGGCCCGCGCTGGGGCGAGAACGCCATCCTGACACGACGGAGGCCCACGCTGCAGCGGGAGCACGATTCGGAACGATTCGGGAGCAGAAATGACGCCGGCGCCTCAACGAGAGCAGCATTTTGGGAAAAAATGACGCCGGCGCCTCAGCGAGAATCGTTTCCCGGGATTCCCCGGGCATCCTGTGTGTAAAAAAACAGTACGCGGAGGGTGCGCGGCCATCACCCGGACGCCATCAGGGGAAGAGGGAGAGTATATTCATATTGAGTAATTGTGAAGGAGAGGGTCGACCGGGGGATGCGTATCTGCTCCCCCCCCCTTGGGGAGGGTAGGGAGGGGCTTCGCAAAGACTACGATGGCGGGGAGCGTCCACGAGGACAACGGTGGTGTTGGCGGTGGTGGGTTGTGGTGGTGGTTGTAGTGGTGGTGGTGGCGGTGGTGGTGGTTGTGGAGGTGGTAGTTTGGTGGTTTGTTGTGGTGGTGGTGGTTGTGGTGGTGGGTGGTGGTGGTGGTGGTGGTGGGTGTTTGGTGGTTTGGTGGTTGTGTGGTGGTGGTTTATGGTGGTGGTGGTGGTGGCGGTGGTGTGTTGTTGTGGTGGTGGTGGTGGCTGTGGTGGTGGTGTGGTGGTGGTTTGTGGTGGTGGTGGTGGGTTGTGGTGGTGGCGGTGGTTTATGGAGGTGGTGCTGTTGTTGGCGGTGGTGGCGGTGGTGGTGTTGGTGTGGTGGTCGGTGGTGGTGGTGGGTTGTGCTGCTGGTAGTGGTGGTGGTTGTGGCGGTGGTGGTGGTGTGGTAGATTCTGGTGGTGGTGGTGGTGGTAGTGGTGGTGGGATTTTGTCGTGGTGGTGGTGGTGATGGTAAGTTGTGGTAGTGGTTGTGGTGGTGGTGGTGGCTGTGGTGGTGGTGGTGGTTGCGTGGTGGTGTGGTGGTGGTGGGGTTGGGCGGTGTGGTGGTAATGGTGGTGGTGGTGTAGTTGTGGTAATTGTCGTTGCGTCCCCGCCGTCGCCGGCGCCAGCGCCGGCGCTGCTGGCCGCCGCTAGCGCCGGCGCCGGCGCCAGGGGGGGGGTTGAACCGCCCCCCCCCGTCCCCCCCCGCCGTCGGCGCTGCTGGCGGCGCCGGCGCCGGCGCCGGCGCCGAGGGGGGGGGGGGATTCCCTCCCCGCCTTGGGCGGGGTGGTGTTCGGGAGGGGTGGGGGGGAGGGGAGTCCCCCTTGTTTTTGATTGACGGCGCCGAGTGTTTGGGGGGGCGGCCTACCCCCCACTTCGAAACGCGCCGCCGAAAGTTCCCAAGGCGAGCGTCCGTGAAACGCGCTCTCTCCGAGGGGAAACAGACTCTCTCTATTTCAGGGGCAACGATGGGGGGGACGGGCATAGGGGGGGATGCATCGACCCCCAATCGCCCATTGATCGCCGATAGGGGGCCGATAGCCCGAACCTGCCCAGGAAGGTGCGGGTTCACTTTCGGGGGCCGATCGCCGATCTATTGGCGATGTATCGCCGATTCCATGTCGATGCATTCCCCCCCTATGCCTATCCACCCCATCGTCTCCCCTCTCTCTCTATATATATACATATCTATATATATATATATATATATATATATATATATGTACCTACGCTTGTTCTGGCCCTGTACTGTCACTTGCACAGAAGACGAATCCTCGTGTATACGGATCTTGTTGTACGATACATGTTGTGTTGGTTCTCCGGGAACCGAAAAAAACAGAGTATACACCCCACCACCCCGACGTCGCCCCCGACCCTCAAAAAGTCCGGGGATTGAAAAACGGCGCGCCGCTGGTAACGTATATGTTCCAGTTTCCGACGAGGTATAAGATCAAGGTCGAGGTGGGGGCGGAAAGGGATGATGTGAAGATAATCTGAGATAGATTAGGAGGGTGAGGCGAAGGCAGATGTTTAGATGATTGTGGTTTTGTCGACGGTGGCGGTGTTTCTATCAGCATGAGGATCGTGACGACGAGTATGATGACAGGGGCATAAGAAGGTCGAGACGAGGGTCCGAATGACTCCCCCGTTCCCGCAAGGAGCTCCCTCCAGGAGCCCCTTTTGCGAACTAGGGCTCGAACGAAACGGTGTGCTGGCGATATCGAGGCCATCAAGGACATAAACGAGGGAAAGCAATCACAAAATTCCGGATGCAACTCCTGACAAGTCAATTCTGTCTTCGCCCTGGTCCGAAATCCAGCTGGACCCGGCTTAATCCAGCTGGATCCGGCTTAATCCTTGAGCTTAATCCCGTTCGATCCGGCCTAATCCGCGACCTAATCGGGTGCAGCAGCCACCCGATGGGGCTTCATCTTCGGTCTGCAATCCTTCTGACGAAGAGACCTCCCAGCAGTTCCAGCACCACCTAGGCCGAGCCTCGCTGCGAGCTGCTGGCGGCACCTCTCCGTGTCCAGAGATCATGGCGCCAACATGGCAGAGCGGATTTCGGAAAACGGTAGGGTGGGCCCGGAGAGTCCTGAAGAATTTCGTTCCGTATTTCGAGGCGAATTTCGTGCGCATTTTTTCTCCCAGGAATGAAAACCAAAAAGAACCCACGCGAAATTCACTTCGTGTTTCGCTTGCCGCTTCGGGCAGAAATCCACGCCGAAATCCGCTGCAGCGCGTCTGCAAGGCTGGTGTAATAATCCGTGCCCGGAGACCCGATGTCGTGATTTTTTCAATGCGGGGTCCCGGGAAGTCTCGACCCATTTCCCAAGACCGATGTGCATCCTGTGAGTCGTTTTTGTTGCCTGCTCCGAGGCCCGGCGAGGGCCCCTAATAGCGCTGAGACTTGCGAAAAACCTTCTCCCCCCTCCTCCTCCTCGTCTTCCTCCTCCTCCTCTTCCTCCTCCTCCTCCTCCTCCTCCCCCTCCTCCTCCTCATCCTCTTAGTCGGCGTTGGAGGCTCAGGCACTTTGAGAACGAACGGACAGAGGTTTTGCTGAAACTCTCTCGCAACGACCGCCCCGCAATCGCACGGGCCAGAGAGGGAGCTAGCGGGGCATGGCAGATGGATGGCGGTTGCAGCGCTCTTGACATGGGCATTGATAAAGCTGGTATTTCACAAACCTTTGGCAGCGAATACCACGGACAGATAGGAATACATAAGCAGTGTTCTACGAGAGTGGGATGTGATTGTACTGACACGGACACACAAATGGTCTGGGCTAGAGGCAACGAATAAGGCGAACCACAACAAATACCATACGACTCTGCAGTTCGGGGCAAAGAAAAGAACATGTATTAACAAGTCATGTGGTACGACGTTCATGATTTCCAACGAGATGATGACTGACAGGGCCTTCCGCACGAAGTACCCACCTCGTGCCCAACAGCAAGATAGAACGGCAGGTGCCAGATTGAGGACAAGAGCGTACGACGTCAAATCCTTTGCATGCAGCGCATGTGCCGCCAGAGAGGGTGCACGAACAATGTAACGACCCCAAACAAAATAAATCATGAAGTGGGCCGAGGAGAATTTCTAGACGCTTTGCGTAACCCCACCAGTCCCATCCAGAAACGCTGCCCAAAGGAATTGCCTCGATCAGGGAAGTGGCCAGCACACAGAGGAAGGGCCACCCAGCGGAGGCCTATTGGAGCGTCTTGGGTGCCTCAGAGAGCTTCTTGTGGCCTTTTTGGGGTCTTTTGGGAGCATATTGGAGGCCTCTTGGGCGCCTGTTGGGGCCTCCTGGGCGACTCTTGGGGCCCTCCTGGAGCGCGCTTGGGAGCCTTAGGGGGGGCTCTTGGGGCCATCTTGGAGGACACCGATCAAACAAGTAGTGTGCATCAGTTAGCGTTGCCCCTCGGGGGCCCGAGCGATCGCCTCTTGGGGCGCTCTTGGAGCGCTCTTAGGCGCTCTTGGGGCCGTCTTGGGGCTCTCTGGAGCCTCTCTTGGGGCCCTGGGGCCATCTTGGAGCCATCTTGAGGCCTCGGATGGCCACCGGGAGCGAAACGGCGAGAAAGCCAAACACATAGAAGTTCCAAAGGTGTTGGCCTCTTCGGGGCCTCCTGGGTGAGCTGTTGAGCCACTTGGAGCCGTCTTGGAGCGGTCTTTGGGCATTGTGGAGCATCGTGGGAGCAATTATGAGACATGTTGGGATATCTTGAACCATCTTGGAGGTCATCTTGGGCTCTCCCAGGCAGGCGCTCTTGGAGTCATCTTAATCAGTGCCCCCCCAAGAGGCCTACATGTGGTTCAAGCCTGAGTAGATTCAATAATTTCGCATTCTCGCCGAGGCCTCTTGGAGCAGCTTGGGTGTCCCTGGGGGGTCTCTTGGGGCCTTTTTGGGGTCCCTTGGGAGCATCTTGGGGGCATCCTGGGGGCCTCTTGGGAGCCTCTTGGGGCTGCCGGCCACCTCTTGGAACCCCCATTTAGGCACTTTTGGGAGTCTTGGGCCATCTCGGGCGAGATCGATTGCAGGAGGGGGGTACTAATTACAGCCCCCCCCCCTTCAGGAGGCCAAAATGGGGCCAAAACCTTTGTAGCACCAGTGATTTTGGCTTCCTCGCCGAGGCCGTCTTGGACGCTCCGACACCTCGCGAAACCCGCTGTCCAGGTCCAGGGGGTGGGGGCAGGGGGAGGGGTAAACCCCTTCCCTAAGGAGGGGTGGAAGAGGAAACTCCCTAAACTACCGACGCCCAGAGGGCTGGTGGGATTTTGCGTTCACAGCCAACTCTCGGTGGTCACGGCTTTCGTTGGTTGTGGGCCTAGTTACTATTTGTGAAGAGCGAAAAGATGATGCCGGGCAAGGTAAACCACATTGCAATACCGATGGAGGCGTTACCCCAAGTGCGGAGCGGCGCAGCATCGAGAGGAGTGGCAAAGAAAGTGCAGAAAATCAAAGCTAGATGGCACAGGGCACATCCACAGGGCTTGCGTACCGGACTGGAGCGCCAATCCCACCAGCCTTCTGGGCGTCGGTGGTTTAGGGAGTTTCCTCTTCAACCCCTCCTTTTTCCCCTTGAGGGAAGGGTTTACCCCTCCCCCGACCCCCCCCCTGGACTTGGACAGGTGGTTTCACTAGGTGTCGGAGCGTCCAAAACGGCCTCGGCGAGGAAGCACACATCACTAGTGTTACTAAGGTGTTGGCCCCATTTGGCCTCCTGATGGGAGGGGCTGTAATGTGTACCCCCCCCACCCACCCACCCCCCTGTGATCGATCTCACCCAAGGTGGCCCAAAGATGGCCCCCAAGGCTCCCGAGGGTGCCCCAGGAGGGCCTCAAGAGGTGGCCAGGAAGCCCCAGGTTCCCACGAAACCCCCAAGAGGCTCAAAAAAACCGCCCAGAGGCTCCCAAGATGCGCCAAGCAGCCTCGGCGATAATTCCAAATCGTTGATCACATTTGGTTTTAGCCATATGTTGGCCTCTTGGGAGGGGGGGGGGCATTGAATAAGATGACTCCAAGAACGCCTCGGCGAGCCCGAGGTGACCCCCAAGATGGCTCAGGATATCCCAGATGTCTCATAATGGCCCCCACGATGCTACAAGATGCGCCGAGGCCGCCCGAAGACGGCCCCCCCAGAGGGGCCCCGGAGAGGCCAACACCTTAGGAAATTCCATGCGTTTGGCGTTCTCGCCTTTTCGCTTCCGGTGGCCATCCGAGGCCCCAAGGTGGCCGTCCGAGGCCCCAAGGTGGCTCCTGGATGGCCCGAGGGGTCTCCAAGAGCTCCAGAGAGCCCCAAGACCCAGAGCGCCCCAAGAGCGCCCCGCGAGACGATTCAGTGGGCTCCCGAAGGGCAGCGCTAACTAATGCTAGCTTTTCGTTTGATCGATGCCCCCCAAGATGGCCCCGAAAGCGCCCCCAAGTCTCCCGAGAGCGCTTCAAGTGGGCCCAGAGAGCCGCCTGGGAGGCCCCAGCAGGCGCCCAAGAGGCCCCCAAAATGCTCCCAAGAGACCCCCAAGAGGCCCCCAAAAAGTTCTCCCAAGCATCCAAGACGCTTCAAGATGCCTGCGCTGGGGGACCCTTCCTTTGCGCGCTGCCCACTTCCCTGATCGAGGCAATTCCTCTGGACATGGTTTCTGGATGGGCTGGCATGGTTACGCGAAGCGTCTAGATTTCCATTTTCCGGGCAAGCGCAGGCAACGGAGAGCAGACAAAGAGGTGGACCGCAACATGCTGATGTTGCGCGTGAGGAGAGGCCGACTGAGAGCACAATTTTTGCGCGCATTCGACCGTTATCTGCGGGCCGCCCAGGCGCAGCAGCCAGGAGGAGCATTAACAAGGTTTTCTCGGAGTGTGACCCAGGCTGAGCCACCAAGTGAAGCATTGGCGAGTGTTTTTTTCCTCGGAGTGCATCGCAAGAGGATCCCGTTGACCCCCCAGGAGAAGCATTGGCGAGTTTGTTCTCGGAGCGCAACTCAGGGGGAGATCGCGGCAGACGAAGCTTGGAGCGAACTGCAGCAGACCAGACGCGGACAAGATGGAGTGAGGCGGGCAGAACGCTATGAGAGGCGCGTTCCCGCTCAAGAAGAAGCAACTAATATGGCACTCCTAACTAGCTGAAAATATGAAGGTAAGAGCGGACATGATACAATCTAGCACGCAGGAGGGGTCGGGTGAGATCAAGCAAGAGCTGGCCAACGTGCCGACGCGCGACGTAAACGCAGGGCGGAGCAAGAAAAAAGGCAAGCAACAACCACAACAAAAGTAGCAGTGGCAATCTGGGGAGCATGCGAGAACAACAACTTCAGCGATATGCACAGGCTCAGGATGAAATATCACAGGAATGAGGCAGGGCCCTCAAACATATATTATTTCTCAGCGCGGGCTTTGTGGAGCACGTAGGAGTGGGAACCCCGTGAAAGGAGGCCGGGCAGCCGGGCCGATGGGCCTGGAAGGGCATAAGAAGGAGCATGGCGAGATGATTGCAGAGTGCCGCTTCCGCTGGATATGGAGTTGAGAGCGCGCCGGTCGGGAGGGGCAAGAGAGACGTGCTAACGCATTGCAAGAATGCGGCAACAAGGCGAACCCCCCCCCCCTGGTGGGGACTACCAGCATGGATGGTACTAGAACCCGCGGTCAACATGGGGGGCCCTGAGCGCTGGGCGAGCTGGACTTGGACATGCGCGGCGCGCTTTACACGTGCCGAGCGGGAAGGTCTACGCTACGGAGGGGTCGAGATCATGCGGAGCGTTAGGCAGCGAAGAAAAATGGGCGACGGCGAGGCGCTGAGGGCGACGGAGGAAAAAAAAACAACGCACCACCTGGGAAGATGCGAAAAAGGCTGGACTCGGACCTTCGGCAATGGAAAAAGAAACATGCATGGGGCGCAGGAGCAAGCGGGAGGACATCCTTATCAGGTGTCGCCAATCGTCAGCTACGCCGCTGGACTGGCGCGGAGTTGCTTCATTTTCAGCGGCGAAGGACATGCTAAAGACATAGGCAGAAAAAAAGAGTCACGCATGCTTGATGCTCGATGGGAATGGCTTCTCACCCAGGCATCCAGCACAGAGGAAACGCACCGAAGCACCCATGCTGGGCGCAGGGGCGGCCGCGGAACACATCGTGGGATAATGCGATTACTTGCGATGAAGCTACGCAGCGGCAGGCAAGACAGCAGGAGCGAGCACCGCCACCAACAACTACGACTGCACGAATGCATGTGCAAGTACGAAGCGCAATCTATTATTGGTATCAGTCTTCGCCGCGTCAAAAGAGGAGGACTTACCATTTGCGGTCGAGTCGCTGCACTGCACGACTACGAGCATGGAGTGCGTATACGATTGGTTACATGCAAGGTCTACGAGAGGAGCGCTATGGTTTTCACACATATATATATATATTACCTTGTGCCCAAGACAGTTCAACGAGACTTTTCAAACTGCGCGTGGGGAAGTGGCACCAGGAAGAAAAACGGGGCGAGATGCAGACATTGCATAATACAATGGACTCAGTCAACGAGCAGAGCAGGGGCGCGACGTCTCTCTCGCTCAACGCATTCATGGGCGACATCACCAAGACCCACGCGGTGGTCTCGTCGGACCCGGTCCCCTTGGCATCTGGAAGTTAGCGAGGTAATCTCGGGGCGCCAGGTGGTGCTTGGCGAATGCGAGGTCATCTCGTCTCTCGCCGGCTCCCAGCCCCATATTAGGTTTCCGGCAGAAGCGAGATTATCTCGGTTCGCCCATGGGCCCGCGCGACAAGATTCGCAATGCAGATCGTCGCCGCCTTTCAGCGCTTGGAGAGCAAGCTGGAAAAAGGTGTCTGGAGCCTGACCCCAGCCGAGACCAACCACCTGGCGGCTCTGCGGGGGCCGGGGCGAGATGGGGCCACAAGGCAGCTGCAGAGGGAGAAGAAGATCAAGGGCACTAGAAGATGAGAGCATTGGGGTCGCACCTACCAGGATCAAAGGCGCGCAGGAGAGATGGGGGGGGAGGTGCGAGGCCATGCAGCTTGCCTGCATGCAGCGCGGGTGCTTCTGGTCTTCGTACACCGCGGACCTCGCAAAAGAAGGAGGTGTTCCAGGCGTTTGAGGCGGGGGCGGGTCTCGGCGGGCCGGCGGCGCTTACGCTGGAAGAACGTCATGCGAGGGCGCCAGACACTGCGATGGCACTCCTGTTGAGAGGGATGGCAGGAGGCAGAATGAGCGGGGCGGGGGCAGGCGGCGCAACCAGGTGCTGCGCCAACAATGGGGTGTTCTGGAGATGCAGGATACAACTCTGCCCGACGGCCCCGAGGATGCGCAGTTACGGCGGCGCAGACAATGGGCGAAATATCCAGAGAGGATTCGGCAGCGTGTTGGCAGCGCTCTTTGGGGCGTCGAAGTTGGGCAGTCTCTGCCAGGTCAAAAAGCATTGAATGTGAATGGAAACGCAATGCTTCTGCACCTTGGGCCAATCAGGTGGCCGGGTGCTTTCAGGCGCTGGCCGAGGTCGGTCAGGGCGCGTGGAGCTGGCGCCCGAAGAGGGGGCCATGCGTCTCCATATTTTGGAGGGGCGCAAGGGATTGGGAAGCGCGGGCGGGGGCGCCAAAGCAGCAGGCAGCTCGCCGTCGACAGCGGCTGCGTCGACAGGAGGAGAAGGCGGACGGGGGGGGATGCAGACCACCCACCCGCCAATCTTACGCAGGGGTCGACAACGAGGAGTTCGACCTAAGAGGGCGCATCAACGGGTTTCAAAGATTGGCCCTTCGCTCCGCGACAGAGATCAGAGACATGAGCCACAGGACATCGAACTTCTACTTCGCGCCAGTCAGCAGTCTTGCGCTTCGGGGGCCGCCGGCAGCGGGGCAGAGCTACGGGGGCCAGGTTCGGGGGAAGGGCAAAGGGCGCAAGATGGGGCCGCCAGGTAATCGCACGGGATTGGCGGACATGGAAGCCACGCGTGAGATGGCGTCGGGATGGCAGAAGGAGGGCGAAACGGCAGCACCAGTATCAACAGACAAAGCATGGACACACCGAATGATTTCCTGAAGCTGATGGAGGGCGAGGGCGAGCACAGCCAGGCAATGATTGGGGAGCGCAGGGCATTCGGGCATTCAGTATTAGTCCTGGGACAGATAAGAAAGGGCGCTGCATGGAGGGGAACATATATAACGAAAGAACATGTCTGCCAAACACAAAAGCAGAAGGGGGAATGGGGGCTGCGCGAGCGGCCCTGGCACTCGGACAAACCAAAGTTGCTCAGATTCAGCTGGCCGAAGAAGGGGCGCAACTAGACACCTCGCAACCGAAGGAGACAGATCGCGATCCAGAAGTCAGAGGAGATGGCGAGGGCGCTGCTGGGAGGCGCGTGAATGAATGGAGGGGTATTGACAGCCGTCAGCAAAGCAGGAGCTGGAATGACGGACGTCCTTCGGTGCGCAGAAGAGTATGACACCTTGCTCGAAAAGTACATGGCCACGAGCGCACATTGCGAAGACGCGCTGAAGATGGCAAAACATGAGTTGGCGGAGACATGTGCACATATATATAGAGAGAGAAGGGGGAGAGAGAGAGAGAGAGAGAGAGAGAGAGAGAGAGAGAGAGAGAGAAATAGAGAAAGAGAGAGAGAGGGAGAGAGAGAGAGAGAGATAGAGAGAGAGAGAAAGAGAGAGAGAGAGGGGGGGAGAAAGAGAGAGAGAGATAGAGAGAGCGAGAGAGAGAGAGAGAGAGAGACAGAGAGAGGAAGAAAGAGAGATGCACGAGCTGGGCGACTACAAGGCGGCGAAGGAGGAGGGCGAGCAGCACCTGGAGCATCTCAAGGCGCCGGGCTTCGCGGACGCATTGAGCGGCCACGTGCGGCTGTTCAACAAATGCAGGGGGGGGGCGCTGGGCTGGGCGGGGAAAGAGGAGGAGCTCGCTCGCGCGGGCTGGCATTCTCGGTGGAAGGGGCCCCAGCCCCGACCCGAGGAGCGACAAATGGCAGTTCTGGTGCAAAGTGGACTGGATACACCCAGTGAAGGCGCAGGAGAATCACGCAAAGGACGCGCTCTCGGCGGAATTGGTGGACAACGTGAAGGGCGCGTTTGGGCCCGACTACGAGCAATGGCCAGAGATCGGGCGCGAGAGCGAGGTCTTCCCGTTCAAGAGCGGGCCATCGGTGGTGGCGGAGCTCAAAGTGGGAACGGCATGGCGCTCGCTCATGGCGGAAAGGCTGCCGCTGCAAATCCACGGCGCCATCGTGGAGCGCCATTGCGCGTTCTTCGGCGCGGCCGAGACGATGAGTCCAGAGAAGCTATTCGATGCGCCCCCAATGTCTTTCCCGATGACGCGCAAGATCGAAGGCTGCGACCTCGTCGCGAGGTGCCCGGCGGACCAATGGGAGTCACAGGGGAGGGGAATGCAGTTTTTACGCTGCAGAGCTGGCGCGAGCTAGCGCTGATGATCGCGAAGAACGACGAGGGTCACCTCCACGACGCAATGGAAGCCGCCATGAGTTAGCCGGAAACCGAGGACAACATGAGCCCAAAGTGAGTGAAGAGGCCGAAGAAGCGCCAGAAGCTCAAGAACAGCACTCAGACCATGCTGGATTGCCCCGAGATCTTCGCGGAGAAGCTCGGCCACCCCTAGTCGGGGGAGGCCGCGACGTCCAGTTCAAGCGGTCACCAGTGAGTGCACCCACTGGAGCCGACATATTGCCAAGAGAAAGCATTCGCGAGATTTCTCGGAGTGCTGATCCATGCAAGTTAAGAGCTGGCCGCGCCAAAAAGGCAGCCGAGGGAAGCGTTGGCGAGGTTTCTCGGAGTGCTACTCATGGCAGACTAGTTGGGCACAACAGTACGCCTGCACCGCCATAGCAAGTGGTAGTTTTTTTGGAGCACCTTCGGGTGCAGGGCGGGAGGAGAAAAAATGATCCACATGATGCCCACCGGGGTGCTCCTCACTGGCCCCGCCTATGACCGTGACTTCCAGAATGCTCTACCTCGCACGCTCCGAGGGGGCCATGGGCTACTTCGCAGGATGGAGTACACAGACATCACATGGAACATCTCTGGGAACGACCGAGAAGTGAGCTGAGTGGAGAGGGGGGCACGGAATTCAACGTGTAGAAATAGCAGGAAGCCCCCCCAGCAACAGTTTGGGGTCTCGGGCCTCCCGTCTCTCTCTCTTGTCTCCACTTTTTGAGGCCGTGTCGTCGTCTTCTCCCCCCCCACTGGTTTGGGCGCCCTGCTAAGCCTGCGGTTTCCCCCCCCCCCATAGGGCACGTGGAATGGCCGGCAGGTGCTCCCCCCACACTGACCCGATGGGACTCGCGATGTAAAGTGGCGAGCTTCTTTTACGGGGCCACTTCGGAGCTCGGTCCTTGAGTTTCGGGGTGTGCCCCTGCCGGCCCTAGTGAAAAAAAAGGGCCGTAGCGCAACCAAACGCAGGGGATCACCCGTGTAGGTGCTCTGACGTAACCACTTGGTGCGGGTGTCCTTGTCCTCGTCCTCCTCCTTTTCCCTCCTCCTCCTCCCCCTCCTCCTCCTCCTCCTCCTCCTCCTCCTCTTCCTCTTCGTCCTCCTCCTCCTCCTCCTCCTCCTCCTCCTCCTCCTCCGCCTCCTCCTCCTCCTCCCTCCGCGGGAGCTCCCCCCGCCCCGCGCGCGCAAGACCCGCAGGGAACTCCTGCGGCTGGAGGCGCGGCTGGCCTGTCACCGGCGCGCCGCCCGCGAGGGCGCCGAGGCGCACGGCGCCGTCGAGCTGTCGGTCGTCGATCGGTTGTCGGTCGTCGTCGTCGATTAGTCGTCGATCGTCGTCGTCGTGAGCCAAAACATCGCGACGGGGGGCATTTCGTCATTTGCGGCGTCCGGCGGCCCTTACCGGGCTTCGGGGCCGTCAGACAACGCCTCGGGACGAAGACTTGGTTCCCGGGGAAGGGGTCCAGATCTTTGGGGGTTGACGTGGTGGAAAATCCACGCCGTCGATGTCGATCTTCTGTGGTCGATCGGTCGTCGATCGTCGTCGTCGTCGTCGTCGTCGTCAGTCGTCGTCGTCGTCGTCGTCGTCGTCGTCGTCCCTTGAGATCTTGGTGTCGCAATGTTTTCGGACTGGGCGTTCTCGCTTTCGTTTTAGGCCTGGGGCCCGCACAGGTCGGCGGGGCTCCAAAAGGGACGCAGCAGGATGGGGTCCAGGGTTGAGTCGGGCGTGTCCCTCAACAGGAGGAGTATTGAAAAATAGTGAAAGAAAAGTCTGGGGACGATCTTTTTCATATTGTTGATCATGTATGAATATTTATCGGCTATGTTTACATTTCGTCCCAAATCCACCCGTAAGACCGTAAGAGGACACGCCCGACCTTAGTCTAGGGCTCCGAGTGTGATTCGTTCTGATGTTGCAGTTTTTCCGCTACGTCCGATCTCAGGGTTTCGGAGGGTTGCTGAAGGTGCCCCTGGGCCAAGGTGCCCCCAGCTCTTCGCTCCATGTTGGATCCCCTGGGGCCCCCTGGTCCTCGTGAGGGGCCCTCCAGAGGCTGTGGGGACCTTGGAAATCTTCTGGGCAGGTTGGGCCAGGGGCACTTCTAGCAACACCTGATCGTCGATCGTCGTTGTGGATCGTCGGTCGTCGCCGTCGTCGGCCGTTGATCGATCGTCGTTGTCGACGTCGTCGTCGTCGTCGTCCGTTGGTCGGTTGTCATCGATCGACGTCGTCGGTCGTTTGTCGTTGGTCGACGTGGATCGACGTCATCGCCGTCGTCGGTCTTCGTCTCGGATTGTCGTCGTCGATCGCCGTCGTCGATTGTTGGTCGATCGTCTTCGTTCGCCGCTGTCGGTCCTCGTCAATGCTTTTTTTCAACCATCTTGTGGTATTGAGTCCTCGTTTTGACTCTGGAGCGCCCCGCGTCCACTCCCGTCCTCTTCCCTCTCCTCCATCTTGCCTCTGCCTTGGGACACCTCTGCCACGCGTCCCAATTCCCGTGGGAGCTCCACAGAAAGAAGGTCGACACGAACCAATCCGCATGCAGTCGCGGGCTCATTTCGTTCGCCCCTGCCACAGCTTTCAAGCCCCATGGGGGTTCCCCAGAAGGCCGAAATGGAACAGTTCGCATGCAGTCGTGGGCCCCATGGGGGTCCGAAATGGAACAGTTCGCATGCAGTCGTGGGTTCATTTCGCTCGCCCCTGCCACGTGCATGCCCCTGCCACTGTTTTCAAGCCCCATGTAGGTTCCCCAGGAGGCCGAAATGGAGCAGTTCGCATGCAGTCGTGGGTTCGTGTCGCTCGCCCCTGCCACGCTTTTTCAGCCCCACACGAGCCCCACATAAGGCCGACACGAGTCAGTGCGCGTGAAGTCGTGTGATCATTTAGCTTGCCCCTAGCATGCTTTTTGTGCCCCCATAGGAGCCCCACAGAAGGCCGACCTGAGTCTGTGCGCATGCAGTCGTGGGCTCATGTCGCTGGCCCCTGCCACGCTTTTCAGGCCCCATTCGAGCATCACGGAAGGCCAGAATGAGGAAGTCCGCATGCAGTCGCGGGCTGAGTTCATCATTTCGCTCGCCCTGACCACGCACTGTCCCCTAACAAGTTGATCAGGCCGCATATGGAGATCCACAGAACGCCCCAATGGCAAAGTTCCTAAGCTTTCCACGCCCATTTCGATTGCCAATTGCGTCCGTGGCCCCAAAGTGGGCTCCCCCTCTTTCGGCCCACCTACATGTGGTTGGGTCCCTCGCCAGGCTAATTTTCATCGTCGCATGCTCGACCATCCCAGACGGGTCTCGGATGTCTTTTGAGGTTCTCTGGGCTTCGAGGTTCTCAGAGGTTCTCGGAGACTCCTTGGCGTCGTCGCCATCGTCGTCGTCGTCGTCCTGCGTCGTCGTCATTTTCTTTGTGCGGCGTCGTCGGCGTCGTCTACTACGCCTTGGGGGTTTCTTCGGGGCCTGCTAGCGGTAGCGGAGGTCATCTTGGGACGGAAGTCTCGAACTGTCAGTTCACGTCCCCCTCTTAGGGCCGTCTCGGGGGTCTCTTGGGCCGTATTTGAACGATCTCGGGGCCTTTTGGGCCGTGTTGGGGCGTTGGAAGCCCGCTCAAGCGAGAACGCTGCAATCTTTGAAAAACACGTTCGGGACATGACAGGGTTTGCCATCTTGGGGCCGTCTTGGGAGCTGCCGTGGAGCACAGTTTGCCCCTCCTCGGGCGCCCCAAAGCCTCAGGACAAGTCCGGCGACAAGCCATTCGAGGGGTCTGCGACGCAGCCCCCGGGAGCCCCCGGCAGCGCCCCTTGGACTCCGGGCCGTGGAGGCTTTGAAAGAGCACTGCAGTGCTCCTCACCCAGCGCCTGACGGCACCGAGCGCGCCCCGCTACTCGCAAAGTGCCTGCTCGCAAACGTCCGACAAAGACACATGTCTGCTTCGACGTATCTTATCGCATAGCCCGCCCGCGGCGGATCCAGGCCACTTTCGAGTGCTCACCTTGCGAGTAGTGGAACGCGCTTGTCTACTGGCGGCACAGTGTCGGACATCCCAGGGGCCAGGACACATGAGATTCCAGGGGAGGGGGCGGGCCGGGCGGGGCCAGGACCAGGATGCATCGTCTCAGGGCGTCTCAGGACTCCCGGGGTTGGATCCGATGTCAGCTCTGACGCGAACGCACCCAGCTCGCACCTTCCATCTCCCGTCCCCCTCCCTCCCTCCCTGCTGCGTCCCTCAGTCCTCCTCCCGCCCTCCCCTGCTCCCACATCCAGTCCCCCCCCCCTACACAACCCCCTCTCGAAGAGGAAGCCAGGAGTCACAAGACTCCGGAGGTCCGCGCGGATCTCTCGCATGGGCGTTGGCCCTCCCCCCCCCCGCGGCGGCGATCCTGGCGTGTCCCGCGCTCCAGGGTAGAGGGGATCCAGCGCCGACACAACTTTTCATGATTGTTTCGCTCATTATTTGCCGTCCTCTTCTTGTTATCGAAGACGCCTACGGCGAATCACCGCCCCATCCTGCCTTTTTGAAAGCGCCTATGTGGCCGAACGTTGAGGCCAGACCTGCCAAGCTATCGGACCATGTGTTCCCCGAATCGGTTTGGAAAGCCTTCGGGGAACACGTGGGCATCTTTCAGGTCATCTTGGCCGCCTGGAGGCCATTTTGACCCTTGCGGGCCTTCTTGGAGGACGTCTCGGAGGGCTCTTGGGCCGTCTTGGAGGCCATCTTGGCCGTCTTGGAGGCCTCTTGGGCCGTCTTGGGGGCCTCTTGGGGCCGTCTTGGGCCTCTTCGGCGATTTTGGGGGCACTTGGGTCGTCTCCGTCGGAAGGCCGAAAAAAAGTGAATGCCGCAATCCTTCAAAAGTACGGGAAATCAATGAATTTGACCTTTTCGGGCCTTCTTGGAGGCCCTCTCGGAGGTCTCTTGGGCCATCTTGGGCCAGCTTAGTGCCATCTTCGGCCGTCTTTTTGGGCCCCTGGCCCGTCCGACGCCGTCGGGCGGGCCTCTCTGAGCCGACTTGGGGCCCTCTTGGAATGCTCCAGGGCCGTCTTGGAGGCCATCTTGGGCGTCTTAAAAGCCTCCTGGGCCGTCTTGGGGGCCTCTTGGGGCCGTCTTGGGAGCCTCCTGGGCTGTTCTGGGGCCATCTTGGAGGCCTCTTGGGCGATCTTTGGGCGATCTTTTGGGGATCTTGGGCCGTATCGGGCCGTCGGAAGGCCGAAACGAAGCAAATGTCAAAACCCTTCAAACACCTAAGGTTCTCAGTGTTGTTGGTTCTTTTTGGCCTTCCTGGAGACCCTCTTGGAGGTCTCTTGGGCCGTCGTGGGCCATTGTAGTGCCATCTTCGGCCGTCTTGGTGGGCCCCTGGCCCGTCCGACGCCGTCGGAAGCCGTGGTCAGAGCTTGGCCAAGCTAATGTCCAAAAACCGGTTAAAACAAATGATGACCCCCCCCTCCCCCCCCCCCCCCGGATCCCGACTGCCATTAATTCGCATCCGAATAACTCTTTTTTATCTGCCCCCCCCCCTGGAAAGAATTCCATGGATGCCGACCGATGCCACTTGTATATACCTCGGTACCAGGGAGAATGCCGATGGGGATGTTACCGTCTTCCGATCAGAGAATGATTTTTTACATTTGGTGTTCGCTATTGGGTTCAGGAATTCAACATCGCTCCCGTGGTATAAAATCTATCAGCTGTATTCCGCCGCCGCGCGCGCGCGCTGGCGATTGGCATTTATGCATTCCGTGTCGTATATCCACATAGGGATGTTCCCGCCTTCCGATCAGAGAATTAATTTTTACATTGGGTTTTCGCCATTGGATTTTGGAGTTCAACCTCGCTCCCGTGGCATAAAACCTATCATCAGCGGCATGCCGCCGCCGCCGCGCGCGCGCACGCGCGCGCTGGCGATTGGCATTTGTGCATAAAGCGTCGCATATCCACACGAGGATTTTCCCATCTTCCGATCAGAGAATGAATTTTTACATTTTGGGTTTTCGCAACTGGGTTTTAGACATTATCGGACCATGTGTTCCCCGAGTCGGTTTGGAAATCCTTCGGGGAACATAGGCAGAATGAATGAGCGAGTGAGGGGAGGGAGGCTCAGACAGAAGAGGAAGAGGAAGCAGAGGATGAGCAGAAGGAAGATACCTTTTGGGGGGTCGTGGTGGAAATCCTTCGGGGAACACATAGAGGAGGAGCGAGGAGGAGGAGGAGGAGGAGGAGGAGGAGGAGGAGGAGGAGGAGGGGAGGGGGAGGATGATAGGAGGAGCAGGAAAACGGAGAAAGGAGGAGGAGGGGGAGGCCTCTTGGGAGCCTCTTGGGGCACTCTTGGGGCCTCCTGCGGCCTTCCTAGGGGGCCTCTTGGATGGCCTCTTGGGCCCTTCCGGGCCTTCCTGCAGGACGTCTTGGAGGGCTCTTAGGCCGTCTTGGAGGCCTCTTGTGGGCCTTTTTCGGCCGTCTTCGACCGTCATCAAAAACCATCTTGGGCCGTCTTGGGTGCATCTTGGGGCCATCTTAGCCGTCTTGGACGCCATCTTCGCCGTCTTGGAAACATCTTGGAGGCCATCTTGGCCGTCTTGGAGGCCACCTTGGGCGTCTTCGGGGCCTCTTGGGCAGTCTTGGGGCCTTCTTGGGGCCCTCTTGTGGGGCCAGCTTGGAAGCCTCTTGGGCGCTCTTGGGGCGATGCTGAGGGCCTCTTGGGCCGTCTTGGGCCGCCGGAGAGCTGAAGAGAAGTACGTGCGAACATCCTTCACGATTTACAGGGAAATATATGATTTTGGCCTCCTCGGGCCCTCCTGGAGGACCTCTTGAAAGCCTCTTTGGGCGTCTTGGAGGCCTCTTGGGGGCCTCTTGGGCCGTCTTGGGCCATCTTGAGGCCATCTTCGGCCGTCTTGGGTGCATCTTGGGCCGTCTTGGAGGCATCTTGGGGCCATGTCAGCCGTCTTGGAGGCCACCTTGGCCGTCTTGACGGCCTTTTGGGACCCTCTTGGGCCATCTTGGGGGCCTCTTGGGCCGTCATGGGGCCATCTTCGGGGCCTCGTGGGCGATCTTGGAGCGATCTTGGGGGCCTCTTGGGCCGTCTTGAGCCGTCAGAATGCCGAAAAGGCGCAAATGCCAAAATCCGGTTTAACAACCTAAGGAACATGAATGATTTTGGTCTCTTCGGGCCGACCTGGAGAACCGTCTTTGGGCGTCTTGGAGGCCTCTTGAAGACCTCTTGGGCCGTCTTGGACCATCTTAAGACAATATTAGGCCGTCTTGGGTGCATCTTGGGCCGTCTTGGAGGCATCTTGGGGCCATGTTAGCCGTCTTGGAGGCCATCTTGGCCGTCTTGGAGGCCTCTTGTGGCCGTCCTGGGGGCCGTCTCGGGCCGTCATGGGGCCATTTTGGAGGCCTCGTGGGCGATCTTGGGGGCCTCTTGGGCCGTCTTGAGCCGTCGGAATGCCGAGACGACGCACATGCCCAAATCTCTCAAACACCAACGGAACATCAATGATTATGGCCTCTTCGGGCCCTCCTGGAGGACCTCTTGGAGGCCTTTTGGGCCGTCTTGGGCCGTCTTGGAGGTCTCCTGGGTGTTCCAAAAAAAACTCCCCCTGGGGCTTCGGCCCGTCCCGCCAGCCACCTGGAAGGCCCGGAATCCCCAGATGTTTTCGCTCAAGATGGCCCCCTATAGTCTCCAAGATGGCCAAGGTGGCCCAAGATGGCCTCCAAGACGGTCCAAGATGGCCTCCAAGCCCGCCCAAGATGGTCCAAGACGGCCTCCCATACGGCCCGAGAGTCCAAGACGGCCGGACGGTCCACGAGGCCCCCTAGAGGCTTCCAAGACTGCCCAAGTGGCTTCCAAGAGGTCCTCCAGGAGGGCTCGAAAAGGCCAAAATCATTGATTTTCCGTAGGGTTTTCAAGGATGTTCGCATTCGTTGCTTCTCGGCTTTCCGACGACCCAAGACGGCCCACGAGGCTCCCAAGATCGTCCCCGCAGCGCCCAAGAGGCCTCCAAGATGGCCTCAGGACTGCCCAAGAGGCCCCCAAGACGGCCCCAAGATGGCACAAAGACGACCCAAGAGGCTGTCAAGACGCCCAAGATGGCCTCTAAGACTGCCCTGGAGCACCCCAAGAAGGCTCCAAGTCGGCCCAAAAAGGCCCCTCAAACGGCTTCCGACGGCAGCAGACGGGCCACGAGCCCACCAAGATGGCCGAAGTTGGCTCGAAGCTGGCCCAAGACGGCCCAAGAGGCCTCCAAGAGGACTCCCAGGAAGGCCAGAAAAGGCCCAACACAGTTATTTTCCTAAGGTTTTCAAAAGGATGTTGCCCTTTGCGCCCCCAAAGACCGCCCAAGGATCGTCCAAGAGGCCTCCAGTATGGCCGCAGAACGGCCCAAGAGGCCGCCAAGGTGGCCCCAAGAGGCCCCCAAGACGGCCCAGGATGCTTTTGAGACGCCCAAGAGGGTCCAAGACGGCCGTGGAGTATTCAAGGAGGCCACCAAGTCGGCTCAGAGAGGCCCCCCAAACGGCTTCCGACGGCGTCGGACGGGCCAGGGGCCCACCAAGACGGCCGAAGATGGCACTACGATGGCCCACGACGGCCCAAGAGGCCTCCAAGAGGGCTTCCAGGAAGGCCCGAAAAGGCTCAATCATTGATGTCCCCATGAGTTTTTGAAGAATTGTGGCATTTGCTTGTTGTTCGGCCTTCCGACGGCCCGCCCCCTGTCGATTCATCGCAGGTGTGCCTTGCGTGCTAGATTATTTCGGTTTTGGTTTTGGAGGCCATCTTGGGCCATTTTGAGCGAAAAAGCCGACGAGGCAGGCAGCCGGCGGGACGCGCCGAAGCCCCAGGGGGAGTTCTTTTGGAACAAGAACCCAAACCAAACCGTAAGAAGTCTAGCACGCCAGGCACCCCTGTGATGAATCAACAGGGGGCGGCGGATCGAAGACGCCTTCTGCGAATCACCGCCGCCCCCTGCCCTTTCAGACGCGCCTATGTGGCCGAACGTTCAGGACAGAACTTGGCCAAGCTATCGGACCATGTGTTCCCCGAATCGGTTTGGAAAGCCTTCGGGAACACGTGGGCATCTTGAAGGTCATCTTGGCCGTCTTGAGGCCATTTTGACTCTTTCGGGCCTTCTTGGAAGACTGACCAATTTAGCCAATGCCAGAACCCTTCAAAAACAAATGTGGAATCAATGATTTTGACCTTTTCGGGCCTTCCTGGAGGCCCCCCCCCCCCCCCCATCCCCCTCCCCCCTTCCCCTTTTCTTCTTTCTCTTTCCTCACAATCACCCTTTTTCCCCTTCCCTCTCCCCCCTCAATTTCCCCCCATACCACCCCACTCTACCCCTTCCTACCCTTCCCTCACCCCCCTCTCTCCTTCCCACACGCCCTTTTCCCCCCCTCCCCCCCCTTTCCCCCGGGGCCACCCCCCCCCCTCTTTTTTTCCTCCTCCTTACATCCTCTCCTTCCCCTGCCTTCCCTCCCCCTCCCCCACTTTCCCCTTCACACTTCTTCTCCGGCCCCCTCCCCCACGCCCCCTCTCACTCCCCCTGGCCTCCCCCAACCCGCTTCCCTTCTTCTTCCAACTTTCCTTTCTCCTCCGCTTTTCCTTCTCCTTTTCTTTCTTCATCCTTTTTCCCACTTCCTTTATTCTCCACTTTTCTTTTTTTTTTTCCTTTTTTTCTTCTCCTTTTCTCCCTCTCTTTCCTTTTTTTTTTTTTTTTTTGGGGCCTCTTTGGCCGTCTTGGGGCATCTTAGGGCCATCTTCGGCCGTCTTGGTGGGTTTCTGCCCCGTCTGATGTCGTCGGAAGTGTGGGGGGCCTTTCTGGGCCGACTTGGGGCCCTCTCGGAATGCCCCAGATCCGTCTTGGAGGCCGTCTTGGGCGTCTTAATGGCCTCCTGGGCCGCCTTGGGGGCCTCTTGGGGCCGTCTTGGGGGCCTCTGGGGCCGTTCTGGGGCCATCTTGGGGGCCTCTTGGGCGATCTTGGGGCGATCTTTTGGGGCTCGTGGGCCGTCGGAAGGCCGAAAAAGAGCAAATGCCGCAATTCTTCAAACACCTAAGGATAACCAATGATTCTGGCATCTTCGAGACCTCCAGGGGGCCCTCTTAGAGCCTCTTGGGTCGTCTTGGGCTAGCCTAGAGCCAACTTCGGCCATCTTGGTGAGCTCCTAGCCCGTCTGACGCCGTCGGAAGCCGTCTTTGCAGCCTCTCTGGGCCGACTTGAGGCCTTCTTGGGGTGCTTCGGGGCCGTCTTAGAGGCCATCATGGGCGTCTTGGAGGCCTCTTGGCCCGTCTTGGGGCCCTCTGGGGGTCGTCTTGGGGGCCTCTTGGGCCGTCATGGGGCCATCTTGCAGGCCTCGTGGGCGATCTTGGGGCGATCTTGGGGGCCTCTTGGGCCGTCTTGAGCCGTTGGAATGCCGAGAAGAAGCGAATCTCAACATCCTTGAAAACCCCCTAGGGGAAATCAATGATTATGGCCTCTTCGGGCCCTCCTTGAGAACCTCTTGGGGGCCTCTTGGGCCGTCTTGGAGGCCTCTTGGGCGAACGTGAAGGTATCTTGGACTCTCTTGGGCCTTCTTGGAGGCCGTCTTGGACCATCTTGGGCGGACTTGGAGGCCATCTTGGACCATCTTGGAGGCCATCTTGGGTCAACGTGGCCATCTTGGAGGCCATCTTGGGCCATCTTGAGCGACAACTTCAGAGAATTCCGGGCCTTCCGGGTGGCCGGCGGGACGGGCCGAAGCCCCAGGGGGAGTTCTTGGAGGGAAGACTTTTTTCTTTTTTTTCTTTTTTTTTTTTTTTTTTTTTTTTTTTTTTTTTTTTTTTTTTTTTTTTTTTTTTTTTTTTTTTTTTTTTTTTTTTTTTCTTAAAAACGGAGAAGGTTTTTTTTAAGGCGAGGTAATAAATCCTCTCGAATGCGATGACCGTGCCTGGCTCAAGCCGGGCCCGGCCAAATATGTGTTTGTGCCTCACCGAGGCGCACGACTTGCATCAGAGATCGGAAAATACCTTTTCCATTGACGATGCCCATCCTATCCTTTACTCCAGATCCCATGCTTCGTCTTGCTCTCTTGCTCATGCGATATGAGCCAAAGCCTGGGATATGGGAGCGCCTAAGGCGGACTACATACCTAAGCTTGCCAGCCTGTTTTCGACTTGGTAGCGGAGCTGGCTACACTCTCGTGTGGCTGGCTCTCGCTCTGATTCCAGTAATCCACGGCACAACTTGGTGGACTACTACCACGGTGGAATACCATGTTGCGCCGGCTCTGCGAGGAGCGGAGCCAGTCCGCGATCGAGCTAGCGGGGCAACCCGCGAACTCGAGACGCTCTCTCCTACTTCACTGCGCCACTTCACTCTCGACTTCCACCAGATGCCAATCGGCAACTCGATCGAGAACGTGGTCACCCTGCGGGACTACCCGCAGCGGGGCCACCTGCATCCCGTGCCAGTCAGGCGCCTCACGGCTACTACGCCAGAGCCTGACAAACCACAGCCTAAACCAATCACCGAAGCCGAAATGCACATGCACTGGATTAAGATAACTATCTTCGGCATTCTGTGGGTAATAATGGGATGTGCTGTGGGATACATGCGGCAGGGGATGGACGACACGCGTACTACTGGCCCTTCATGGGACCCTGCCGGTACTACGCCGTTTCGCGAATACGTTCGCGAAGTACATGCATGGTTAAACGTAACGAGTGGCAATATGACACCACCACAACAAGCTGCAGCACTACAACGAGGCCTTCAAGGTCTTGCTCGTCGTATCGCCATGCAGGTCCCCTCCCAGATCATCAATTATGGTGTAACTGTCAATGGACAGCCAACGGATGCAGTAACATATATACTGTACTTACTGAGCACCAAATTTGAAAATTTGGAAGATGAGCGCCAGCTCAACTCTGGCACTGCCCTTATCGACTTTCGCGTCGAAAGGGGCGAGCGAATCGACTCAGTGTTAGCTCGGTTCGAGATGGCCCGTGACGAGGCTAACTCTGTTGGATTTGTCATCCCCAACTTTCAGATCCTAACGCTGATTCTCTCCAGAGCGTTAGGCGTTGGCGCGTCACGAGCCCAACACCTGCTGGAGCCCTTTAATCATCAGATGCCCCGAACACAAGCAGACTATGACAGGCTGCTGACCAGGATGAGGAACTACGGACATGTCGCCGAGCGCTCCCCTGGCAACATAGCGGGTATCTTCACAGGGCACCACTCACATGCAGGTGTCTACGCCACGACTGCGGGGTCACCCGCTGGTCCTGGCGAGCCAAATCCCTGGGCTGACCCAGCCGATATGCCCAACGAGGCCACTGCCCTCTTAGGGCAGACCGGCCAGGCATCGGCAGAGGCAGCTGAGGCGAACGCCTGGTCGAACTACTCGCCGGGCGCCGCCCACACTGCAAGCCCGCCCTCGGGCACCACCCTCTGGGGCCAAGCGGAGTCATCCGCTCAAGGGTCTCAGCCACCCTCACCGTTTGAATCTGGCACTGACACAGATACCTCATCTGACGATGAGCACAATGGCATAGTCTCTGCTGGTAATGACTATCCAGCGGATGACACTCACCTTTCTGAACAACAAAGAGCGGAAGCCGCTTTTATGGCCTATCGCAAATCAAAACGCCGTTGGAGGCGCTTTATGAAGAAACCAGTCAGAAAAGTGAGACGTGCAGTGCGCCGACATTTCAAACGATATGGAAAGGGTCGTGGCAAAGGGGGTCGCAGACGCCGTATGCATGGTAGGGGTATTACTGCTTTCCTCACGTCCTTAACTGATATGGCTTTTGAAGAAGTTCTTATCGGAGGCAAAGGTCGGGGTCACAGGCGGACCTCCGGTAAGGGAAAAGGGCGGAGGGGCAACCCTAGGGACGCTTCTGGCAATACTATGAAGTGTCATACATGCGGTAGCACAGAGCATTTGCGCGATCAATGCCCGAAAGGGAAAGGAAAGGGATCCGTACATTTGGCTCAAAATTCTTTTATGGGTGACATAGACTACATTGACTACGAGTTTTACGTCAATCCAGAAGCGGCTCCCGCTGCGGGCTCTTCCACGTATTACGTGATGGCCCGCTACGCTGAAGCAACCGTAGCCCTGGAAGACTACGCAGTGACCCTCTTCGACGAGTTCCACGGCTGGGACGAGGTTGACGAGGTCGCGTTCAATGCTTGGTTCGGTCTTCCAGCGGGGCCACCCGCCGGCGACGAGGTCTCCGAAGCTGAGACCGTCCCGGCGACCGAGGAAGAGCTCACCGCCGCGCTGGCACCGCAGGTGATTGGCACGCCGTTGCTGCCAGACCTTTCGCGAGCTGGTTCGGAGGCGGGAGACGCTGATGACGAAATGCGGGGCCATCCCGCGTACTCTGACTCCGAAGAGGCGGAAGATGACTATAAGGACATGCTCCAAGAGCAGGTCGCTGAAGCAATCCGACTCCTGAGTGCGCCAGCACATCGGCAGATAACCATGAACGACCTGCTGTCGCGCCCAGGGGCTGCACGGCTGCGTCCATACCTGGATTCGGACTTGTCGGCACCTCAGATGCTGACAGCACTCCAGGCTCTAGCGGGGTCACCCGCCGAAGTGACGCCAGCCGCAACAGCGGGGCCACCCGCTTGGTCTATGGATGTATTTATGCAAGGTTGTGATCAAACAGACCTTAACGACCTCACGATGGAGCAGTTAAACGACATCGGGTACTTCCGAAGCCCGTATCAACACGTGTTCATGGTCCAGGACAGCTCAGAGGACACGGAGGACATGCGCTACGCCAAGAGGGACAGACGACCGTCGCCTCCCCGAGACTCAGAGCATGACGATCAAAGGCCAATGGAACGTGGTAGTGCGTCAGCGGGGCCAGCCCGCAGGAGGAGCCGTTCAGCTCCCAGACGCCCTACACATGATGCGTCGGGCTATCCATACAGTACTGAGCACTCCGTTGGAGTATCCGCTCAGCATGTGCCGGATTGGTACATCAACTGGTACCCCGGCTATTCGATGGACGTGATCCGCCACTGGTATTCTAAGGAGTACTGCACCAAAAGGGACGAAACTGGCGTGATAATACGTACCAAGGGTGGCAAGACCAAAACGCCAGAGGCTTGGGACAAAAGGGCTAAGAAACAGGAGAACATCAACGATCGCAAGACATACAGGAAACAAGTATGTCAGTGCGAGCCCTTCAAAGGTCACATGCGCAGTTGTCCGATGGACCGCCCCTCCAGGAGTCCTCATCACGGTGAGACCCCGTGGAATTGGTCTCATGGAGATGACGCTGGCAACGTCCATGATCCTAACAAGGAGGTCCCTGGAGGAGGTAAGCGCATCACCGAAGCCGATCGCGTCCCTATGACCGAAGAGGTGGCCAACATCGTCAGGGAAAATTGGGTACAGCTTCCCAATGACCATCGCCTCAAGGAATGGAACCGCCGATTCATAAAGAGGCGGGGTCACCCGCAGGATCCAGTAAAGAGGCGGGGTCACCCGCAGGATCCAGCAAAGAAGCGGGGTCACCCGCAGACGCGGCGCCAGCCGCTGGGTCCGCGGACGACGATTGGATAGCTGTTGCATCTGCTGCTGGGTCCGCCGCCGGCACTGACCACACCGAACAGAATGAAGAATGGGCGGCGGAAGACGGCTCAGAGAATCCATTCCCTGATGGATGCGCCTGCTGGTACTACAGCTCTTCGGCGCAGAAGTGGTTTTGCACGAGGGAAATTCACCGCCATGAAAATGGCAAGTACAAGCTGGCCATAAAAGGTACTGCCGACATCGACCAGATGAGGCAGATCATCCATGATCATGGCCAGCCAGAAGGCCCTCCTAGAGACCCTCCTGGTCCACAACCGGGCAAGGGCAGCAGACCACCTCCAAGACCTGAAGCCGACTCCTCGTCTTCACCGACTCCTGCGAAAAGGCACCCGCCCAAGAGCCCCGAAGGCACACAGGGGCGGGCGAAGGCCAGAGGGATCGCCAAGACGGACGACCCTGAGCCGGTAGATCCTCCCGGTCTGTCCGTGACGGAGAGGAGGAAGGCTTTTGCTGGACCATCGACCCCGATGCCACCGGCGACCCAAGGCGATGTCAAGGATGAAGCTCGCAATCAGCCAAAGTCAGCCTTCCGAGGTGACTGGACTCCAACTCTGCATCAGCCGCGCCTTGCACCACGACCAGGTTCGGCACGAATGAAAGCGCAGCCGAAGCCCGAAGCTGGGATGAGGTCGGTGCGGGCAGAAGCGGCCGCCAAGGCTAAGGAGGACAAGGGCTCTGCGGGGCCACCCGCTAAAGCGGCGCCAGATGCAGCAGCGGGGACACCCGCAGAAGGCACTCTCTCAAGAGAAGAACGCTTCAAAGTCCTCAAAGAATTTGGCGACCGACAGAAACTACCCGATGATGCAGTTGCTGACCAAGGTCACCCGAACCCTGGCGCGGAGTCATCCGCTGGAGCTGCCTCGTCAGCCGCAGGCTCTGCTGGGCCACCCGTTAAAGCGCCGCCAGCTGCATTAGCGGGGCCACCCGCACGCGGGCAGCCAGCAATGTCTGTTCTTAGGAACATCCCTCTGGGAGCCATCGAATACTGGCAAGGCATTGAAGGCAAAGGCCCGAAGCGCACCATAAACCCACGAGTCACTCGAGACGATACGGACCGATACGAGGTCATTGATTGCCCTGATCGTCGTAACTTCGAGTGCCGCAATGACTGGGAACGTGAGCAACAAACCGTGGGAAATATGTTGCGAGACAGGCCGCCACTACGCGTTGCGCAGCATAAAGCAGAGCTCCTGAAGGTCATGGAGAGGTTCGGCATGGATCCGACTTTGCCGCGCGAAGGGCAAATGACCAAGGTGTCAATATGGTTCTCTACAGCCCTACGCCATAGTCCATATTGGAAGGACGGATTCAGCCGACACTTCGAAAAGATCAGCACTTTCGATCCATACGATGGCTGGGTTGTTGTTGGCGATCTGCTGACAAACTGGACTGAAAATGATCAGTGGAAAGGCTATCGTGAAATGCACGAGGTGCTGATCAAGGGCAGGCCCCACACGTCATACGTGTATTGGGTGCTGCTAAACTGCTGTGAGATGATTGACCATCACGGCATGCAGAAGGGCAGGCTCAGATGAAGTGCGTTGAGGACAGCATGCTGCTGCCTCCCAGGTTTCGACCAAAGGCACGCAGGCCACAGTACTTCATCAGAGCCACGAACGGCCACAGCAGTCCAGGCATCCACTGTCCCGAGTCGCTTTATAAGCCGATCACAACATGGATGAGAGAACCAGACGACCCAGTATATTTCATCCACGGGACACAGTGGGAGTATGTCAAGGACATCCTTGCTAATGGCCTTTCATGCCTCGCACAGGACAACCCTAAAAGGAAGGGGGGGCGCCAATTTGTGCACGGCTGCCCCTACCTCCCGGGCGACCCGAGGATTCAATTGGGCATCCGTCCTGACTCGGAGGTGCTCATATTCTGCAGCATCAACAAGATGCTGTCCAGTGGCTTCTCTCTATGGAGATCAGCAAATGACATAGTCATGACACGGGGCCACGACGGACGTATACCGCCCGATCATATCCTCCAGATTGTGAGCATTGCGAAATATCGGGTCGGCGAAGCCTGGAGCAATCCGCTGGCTTATGACAAGTCGCGGAGGCGGGGCCAACCCGCGGACAGGATTCGCACCGATGACTACCTGCCACTTAAATTGTGTGACAGAACTCTGGGTGTAATGGAAGATCACGCCGTGTACCTAAAGGGCTGGACTAAGACGGACGGTCGCCCATTCAATTTGATCATGACCGAGCAAGATGTTGCTCCACGACCGTACGACACACAGACAGTCCTCATGATGAATGCCCAGGAGGACGAGGTCATGCCTGAAGCGGGGCCACCCGCAAGTGCGGGGACACCCGCGGTAGACACCTCGGACGGTTCATGGCAACAAGTGGTCACACCAGTAGCAACGGTAGCATCTCCTTGGAGGCCGGGCCAGCAGACATGGGTCCAGGCCCTCAACAGCTATTTGACACCAGCCGACGTCTCTGGACTGACCGATCAGCTATATCGTGCTGACCCGTGGGCAGTGCATACAGGTATCCAAGACGCACAGCAGAGGAACCTGCGCACTCCTGCGGGGCCACCAGGCGTCCTAGGACCACAACCACAACGCCTTCCGCAGCAGGCTGGAGGTGCGAGGTTTGTCCCTATGGGCGGTTCAGATGGTGGCTCGCCGTTTCGGACTCCGCCGTCTGAAACGAGCGAGAACAGCTTGTGGCAAAGACTCCAGGCGATTCGCGGGAATCCGGCGCTCGCAGCGGCACTCCAGGCAACCACTCCCTTTGGCACTCCGAGGGGTAGTGAAGGAGGAGTGGCTGCGGGGACACCCGCCGAGCGAACGCCTGCGGAGCCACCCGCACATGCGGGGCCACCCGCTGACGGACAGCAAGGTTCAGACTACGAACGTCGGGCAGCCAACTTAAGAGCACAGGCTACCTTTCTGCAGCAACAAGCTGATAGAGTGCCCAGCCTGTTGCGGAACCGCAACATAGATGGTACGAATCATGGCGACTTTCGGCCTCTCTGGAGCTGGACTTCTGAAGATGCTCCAAATGCTGATCCCACGAATCCATATCGACAGGTGTTTATTCCAGGAATAGCATCACACCCAATATATGGATGGGACAATCATGGACCAGCATAGGCACAGGCCATGGACGCGCCGATGTACCCGGAGTACTACGCGCAGATGAATAACACTCCTATGATTGCGGGGCCACCTGCGAACGAATACACTCGGAATCTTGCCAATGAGTTGTTTCGTTTGCAGTTTACACGAGCGGTCGATGCGCAGTCTATGCCGCACTACGCCTACATGCCCACGCCGACGGACCCCGAGACCGTAGTTCAGCCAGCTGGTCTCGCGGTGCCAGCCGCTATGGGCAGCATGCCAGACTACATCCGCGACGTGCACAACACGCAGCAAGCGATACTGGCATCTAGGCAGCAGGCTCGGGACAACGCCAGGCTGCGCCAACAACTCGCGATCCAGAGAAGGATCGAGCGTGAAAACCAAGCGGGGACACCCGCAGACGCGGGGCCACCCGCTGAACGGACAGATAGACGGCCGCCACCGACGCCATATCGGGAGGGCGAAACCACTTTCGAGCGCCAAGCTCGGACTCGCCCAGACGTGCCTGCTCCAGTCATTTCAGACTACAACTTCACACAGTGCCCAATCTGTATGGACAACTACGAGATGGGCACCATAGTGTGGAGACTGGCGTGTGGGCACTTCTTCCACGATATATGCTGGGATCGTGTTGCACAGCAGCACGTCCGCAATCAGCGGCCAGGTGCGCCGAACGAGGCCCCCTGCGCTGTATGTCGTGGGCCGGGCATAGTTATAGCACATTTCCCGCATGCTGGACAGCGCGACGCTGAGTCGGAACAAGCGCGCCAGCAGGAAAGGTACGTGGCAGATGCCCGGGAAATGCGTCGGCTACGCGAAGCAGTGGAGGCACTGGAAGCTCGATCCGCGCAATCGGCGGAGCCATCCGCACGTGCCCCAGCTGCGCAGGCATACCCCTGGCCAGCGCCAGAGCAAGGCATCCAGATGCCAATCCTGCCTACGCTTCGAGCACAGGAGCCCCCAGCTGCGGGGCCACCCGCTGAAGCGGCTCCCGCCGCCAAAGCGGGGCCACCCGCAAATGGACCTCCGAATCCAGGATTCCTGAGGGCAATGGAGGCCAACATCAGGCGGAGTGGCAGGAGCGGAGGCGGGACACGAAGGCCAACTGGATCAACCAGGACCTCGCGAGTGGCAAGCCCGGTCAGTGCCAGGAGCCGTGCAAGCGCTGAGAGCGCAGAGGCAGCCCAGTTCCATACCACATTCATGATCGATACAGAGGGGCTGACCTACGCACGTGACGACACGGACACGCTGCCACCAGGAGGTGAATGGATGTCCACGCTATCTGCGAATTATTGGGTCCTTGAGCAGGAACCAATTACCGTGGAGGAGCGCCGCCAGTATGAGCAGATGTGGTGCGCCGAGCTAACCATGAGTTAATGGGTGCTTGAACAGCGCCTGTTGAAAGGTACACTCGGTTCGCAGATCACGTACCACACCAATGACCATGGGACGATGGCTCTGGCAGCGCGAAATGGGACATTCTTCCCTGGCGAAGACGGTATGCCCTGCATCTCGTTCATGCTAGACATTGGGTCCAATGTGAACATCATTGGATCCAATACGGCGCGAACCTTCCAGGAGATTATGGCCAGGTACAATCACCGACCTGCCATATGCACCCTGAGTAAGACCCTCTACATCAATGGTGTTGGTGAGGGCGCTGCGATATGTCGGAGGATGGGCAACTTCAAGATCGGGGTGCAATATGCCAATGAGGCAAGCCCCCGTATTGAGGAGTATGCCTCCAACATCGCAGAAGGCTCGGGTGCCAATCTCCCGGCCATCTGGGGCCTAGGAGCCATGGAAGCACGTGACACGATCATCGTGCTGAAGCCAGGCTACCAGAAGGTTATCTTCCCCAGCGGTGACTACACCCTGAAGCTGGAAGGGGCGCCAAGGTCCTGAAGGCGAAGAAAACTCCCTCGGGACATCTCGCGATTCCCTGCGGTTTGTATGACGGGGCTAAAAGCCAGACGGTCACGAACACCTTCACAATCCTCAGCAGTCGAGATGGCTACACCGAGACGGAGAACGAAGAGGACCCCGTCAGTGCGGGGCCACCCGCCGGAGTAAGTGCGGGGCCACCCGCCGGAGTAAGTGCGGGGCCACCCGCCGAAACCACAGCGGGGCAACCCGCGACGGGACAGTCCATGACCGTCACGACTGATACGTACATTGTCGAGCCGTATCTCGACAAGCAGCTCCTGGAAGACACGACCCGTTTGATCGTGGACAGGACGCTGAACGGCTGGTGGGAGGGCCAACAGTGTCCCGAGGGGACCTGGCCACATATGAAGGATGCCCTGAAGTCTAAGATATTCTGGGCAGTCCAGGAGGCGGTGAATAAATGGACGCCTGAGAACCCAGCGGGGCCACCCGCGACACCGCCACCACCACCAAGCTACACGGGCGGAGGCTCGTCGGACTCTGCGGGGCCAACCCGCGTGGAGATCGTGAGCGTAGCCGCACCAGCGACTCCTGCGGAGCCATCCGCTAACAGCATGCCCCCGAGTCAGATGGCAACGTGGTCACACGACCGCCGCTGACGGGGGCAGGCGGGCGCGCCGGCGGCGCTCGCTTGCGAAGAGAAGCCGAATACCGGCCTCCTCGCGACATACGTTGGCCGCGCTGAGGCCCGAGAGGAAAAATATCATTCTAAATGTCTTGTCATCGAAGATATTCGCACAGCTTGCGCTGAACTCCGAACCCGTGGATATATATGCGACCGGATTACCCATAATGAGGTAATGACTTCAACTGGAACACAGTATTTGGGAAATTTGTTGGCAGGAGACTACAATATGTTGTGGGTGGCCACGCCCTCTGATTGGTGCGTTCGTACTCCAGGAAAGAGGGCGGGACCACACTATCAACGTATACAAAATCTCCTGATCAAAGCGCGTGCTCTGAGAATGCAGATAGTTATCCTGGGGCCACCCGGGTATTTCTGGAAACAGGGTCCGATCAAAGATGTTATCGAAGATTTGAAGCTAAGCATTTACGAATGAGACTCTGTCATTTCGGTATCAAGTTTGACCGATCCAGTAAATATCCCAGTGGTTCTTATATACAAGTTGCTACATCTTGTCCTCATATACCGATAAACTTATGGAAATGTACTTGTGGCTCACACAAGGAGCATGATTTGGATTGGTATGGCCAAGATCAGCAACGTGCCGAGTTTCGGTATAAATCTTTGGCTATCATTATTGCACGCTTCCTTGATCAACTCGATAAAGCCAACATGATCAGGAATGAGCGGAGTGCGGTGCACCTCAGCGTGTGTACTCGCGGTGACAAAAAGGTCAGACACTACGTCCAATGTCCACAAAAGGGCCCTCAATGGGACCATGTTGTTCGTAGAGTCACGACCGACCTGGACACGAATAAGATCGTTCAAGATATTAGAATTCAGGATCAGCCAACTGGGTACAATTATGTAGCTCCATTACCTGATGGGGTTACAAACATCAGTACTCGGCTATACTGGAGCCTCCGGCTCCAGTTCTTCATGGCAATGGTGAGTCGCGAAGGCCACGCCCAAAGCGTGTGACGATCGTCGACGACGATCGATCTCCTCCCCCTTCGATTGAGCGTTGCCAAACGCGACCCACCAACAACCTTCCTGAAATTCCGACATTTCCTGACTTAACAGTGGATTCCTCCGCAGCGGATCTCTCCGCGGAAACTGCGTTGCCCACTGATGCCAGGATAAAACAGAAAGAAAAGCAGAAAGCTGACAAAGAGGCCGGCATCAAACCGAAGAAAGTCCCGAAGAAAGTGGAAGACGGTAACGGCGACTGTGGAGAGGACCTCAAAGGGCTTGACTGCTCCACATATTTCAACGACGTTCCTCTTGACGACTCGGACTCGGACAGCGAATCAGAGGACATCTTCATGATGTTACCGGCGGGGCAACCCGCTGACTCACGTGCTGATGTCTTCTCGATGGTCCAGTCGTTATGCTACGGCAGAAACAATCAAGTGGACATGCTTGAATTATGTGGGGGCAAGGGTGGTATATCCATATTAGCCTTCAAGAGGGGACTCTCGTCAGGCGGGAACCTTGACAAGATATCTATGGTTGACCTTGGAAACTCGGAAGTACTAAGAGCAGTCCTCCACTACCTCAAGACTTGCTTTGTCAAGATCACGATTCTGCAGCCAAGCTGCAGAACTACTGGACTTCCTTCCTATTTCAATGCACAGGTCAATCATGATACGTGGCTTAAACACCACAAAGAGGACCTGCCTCACATCACGTTCTGTGGAACAGTCGCTCTATTACAAGACGACCTAAGACGTTTCTTTCTCAGGGAACAACCAATGGGCACGTGGGTGGATGAGATCCAGCCATGGAAGGAACTGGCACAACGCAAGGTCACTTGCCAAACGATTATTGATCAGTGCACGACTGGTCTCAAAGATTCATTTGGACAATACATCCGCAAGCCAACACAGATGATGGCAAACAAAGAAGAGTTGTTGGCACCTTCCAGAGGCAAGCGTTGTCCAGGTAATCATGTGCACGCCAATGCTTGTAACAAAGAACTAGCAAGGGCGGCGCAGTATACCTACAGAATGCAGTCACTGATCGTTGATGCGGTGCAAATCGCCAAAGACCTGTTTGCTTACGGTCGCGATCCATTCGCGAATCGCGAACGCAGCGATGCGTTCGTAACAAACAGTGCTGGCTACGACTTGGACGACCCAACAATCCGGAGACACCCAAACGGAGAAATCTGGCGACCACCACCTGGCGGTCTTGGGTGCCCTGGCTGTGTGGACAACAACTACAATCAATCACCAAAGCACAGCAGGGATCCGAAGATGTGTCGGTGGTATGATGTTGAACCGTATTACTGGGACTGTCCAAGCTGTAAGAAGGAATATCAGAAGAGCAATCCTCACCACACCAAGATATCTGGCCAATGCAGATTCGCCGAAAAATGGAAGCTGCCAGATAACTTTGGCCAGCCGCGCCCGGCGGGGCAAGCCGCTCCTGCGGCGCCAGCCGCGGAAGCGGCTCCAGCCGCAGAAGCGGCGCCAGCCGCAAAGGCGGCGCCGGCCGCGAGAGCGCGCATACGCGCGCCTAGGCCGCCACGGCCTGGTGAGGGCGATCCAACCGCCGGCGCCAGCAGCCATGACATCACCAGAGCCGAAGGGGCTAATGGTGGCAACAATGGCGCTGGCAGCTCTGACGATCACCGTAGACTGCCACAAGTTGCAGCAAGGCGCGGACGCATGGAGGGAGGAGATCCTCCACCACCGCCGCAGCCTCAAGCAGAGCCGAGGCCAAGGCCAAGGCTCCCTGATTGGACTCGCTTCGACGTTCAGTTCAGCCTCCAAAACCTGCGCAGCTTTGACCCAGCTGTAGTGCAGCGAGAACTCCGCAAACTCCACTTGAGATGGTTTCATGCCAAGGAGCCAAAAATGCGGATGATTCTAACCAAGGTTGGTCTGGGTGAAACCCGTTTGAGTCTGATCAAAGGCATTTGTGACTCGTGTAGAGACTGTCGAGCCTGGGACAAACCAGGCAACACGGTGATGCCTTCTGTGTCACTGCCAGGACGTTTCAACGAGGAAGTCGAATGTGATCTTTTCTTTTACAAACAGGAACATATTGTTTTTCACATCATCGACCGTTGAATTCGCTGGGCAGCTGGCACAGAGATTCCTGATAAAGCCATGCATACTGTTCTCGATGCCTATCATACGACTTGGATGCAGCATGGCCCTGCTAAAATCTTATACTCCGATGGGGAAGGAGCACTGATTAATGATACAGCAAAGGCCATCCTTAAGGCTAAGGGAACAGAGCTTCGTATTCGAGCGCGTGGCCAACACGCTACAACTATCGAAGCTAGGAACGGCATCCTGCGACACCTCTTACACGTGATGGGAGAAGAATTGAATAGATTAAATATTCCTCTCAATTTCACTCGTCTCTTACATGAAGCCTTGTTTGCCAGTAACGCATTTACCTTCTACAATGAAGTGTCTCCGTACAATGCGCTGTAAGGCAGACAACCAGCTATGCTTCCTGATTTCCCTGTCTTGGATCATGATCAGTCCGCTGAATCATCAGATCACTCAAGGGAGGAAACAATCAGGAGGGTTAGTCTGGAGGCAATCACGCAGGCCACTGCGGTTGCCAAGACGAACAGGGCTCTCCGTACGAAGACTACTGCTACGGGTGAATTTCACTACAAAGAGGGAGATCTCGTGGACTCTCATCGCCCGACCACCACGAAAGACGACTGGGGTGGATGGAGTGGTCCATACCCGGTCATCCGCAACGAACCTGACCGAGGCCAGGTCATCGTGAAGGTCGGCAGTCGCGATGTGCGAGTACAGTATCCTGACACACGACACACGCTGTACATCGAAGCACTTATGGTCCGCGAGATAGGATCGGACAATACGGCCCTTCGGACAGTATTGGCCTTTATTGCCGGTCTGCCAGCGGGGAAACCCGCCATGACTTTCGGATACCTACCAGCGAAACAGGGTCGGCTGCAGATGACTGCTGCGAGCCGACTTTCGCCTAAAGTGCACTTGGCTCTTCAGTACCTCATACGCAACTACTTTCGTATTGAAAACGTTGTTGCTGTACGACTTGCCAAGAGCCTTACGAAGTTGCCTGCTGCACCCTATGCAGACAGCTGTACACTAGTGCACTATGATAATGATGTGACCCCTGGTTTTCATTACTATGAAGCTGATGGCACTGCCTTGAACATCTATGACATCACAGGATCTACACACACGCATCATCCAGTGTCTTAAATCCAGGAAGCCGTCTGCTGGATTTGACCAAGACCTCACTAAGTTTGAGGAACTCGCTGATGGTCCACCACCAAGCGAATCACCTCCAGCAGCTGCTCCTGAGGAGCCTCCTACGGATAACGATGGTCGGCTACCGACCATCATAGAGGAAACAGAAGAAGATCTGGATGCTTTTGTCTTGAAGTCGTGGTATGCTGAACTGATGGATGACAGAACACTCCTTGAAGCTGACACAGAGGAAGTCATGCATACAGTTCCCACATACATGACAGACACACAGTGTGAGTTAGTCTCTACGACCTGTGAAGATGTGCAAGGCCACTTGCCGGAGCGGGGTCACCCGCCAGGATACGACATGGACACTTCTTACTACGTTCCTTTATGCTCCACGGATCCGGACAGTAAATATGATCTGGACTCCGATGAGCACGGGAAGTACATCGAGCTCTGCTTCACAGCAGACATGTCCAAAGTCGTCCTGTCCGAGCAGCAACATCGATTGTTGGATGACAGCAGCGTCACAACTATGCGAGTATACGTTAGTGCTGCTTCCAAACGTGCCGTGGTCGTCAAGGAAGACGATCTACTCACGAAGGCCGACATCCAAGCAAATCCGGTCAAAGTTTCCAAAGCCCTTTACACAGAATTGAAGACTTGGCTTGACAACAAATGCTTCCAGATGACTGACTTGAGCAAAGCGTCTAACATCATGACGTCACGCTACGTATAAAAATGGAAGTTTGTCAAGAACGAAAAGGGCGAAATGGAAAGGACGATCAGGTTACGCTTGGTACTCCGTGGCTTTATGGACCTTGAAGCCTTTGATGTCGAAACCTTCTCTGGCACGGCAAGGAGGTCAAGCCAGAGACTGCTCGCAAGTTCTGCTGCATGCACCAAAGCTTGGATCATCGCTTCCCTGGACATCAACATGGCTTTCTTGAAGGGACTGACCTATGGCGAGCTCGCCGCGGCAACGGGCGAGAAAGAGCGTGTGGTGTGCTTCACACTACCACCTGGGTCAGCAGCTGTCCTTCGCACGCTGCCAGGCTTTGAGTCATATGACGAATCAAAGCATTGTCTTCGGTGTCTGAAGCCGGGGACGGGCACGAAGGATGCTCCCAGGGCATTCTCGCTGAAGCTCAGGTCCATCACTAGGAGCTTTGGGCTACTGCCTACTTCATACGACGAAGAGTTCGAGATGAGCTCAAACCTCTTGACAGCCAAGCACGTTGATGACATCAATATGACTGGGAAGGAAGAGGCTATTGACAAGTATGTCAAGTGTGTTGAAGATACGTTTGGGAAGTGCAAACTGAACAAGCACACATACACAAATTGTGCCGTTCGGTATAACAAGACCGATGATGGGAGCGTCACTCTTGATCAGGACGAATTCATCAAACAGCTTCGTCCTATCACACATCCAGAACTCACAGGAGCTGATCCTGAGAGCAAAGCGACAAAGACGATTTCTGATATGTTCGTCAGTCTTCTTGGCGCTCTAGCCTATGCGTTGATCACGCAGGTATGGCTGATGGTCTATGTTGTCTCACTACAACGTATCCAGGAACCGACAAACATCCAGGTACGACGACTAAACGCGGTTACCAGAAAGCTACAGGCAGGTCCGAAGAAGATCGTGTATCAACCTATGACCCCAACAGGAGAAGTCGACCTGCATAGCGATTCTGGCTATCGTCGTCTCAACGGAGATGAAGACGACGAAGTCAAAGGCTATGGTATCCGCGGGGCTAACCTGCTGAGGCGTGGCCACACGCAAGCGGGGAAACCCGTCGTGCACCTGTTGGACGCATACTGCAAGTCTCATCGACTGCAGGTGCGTTCGAGCTACTCTGCGGAAACACTGGCAGCAGCCCACAACTTGGAAGACTGCTACCCGACCATTGTAACGCTCCACGAGCTACACTCGGGACCATTGACCCCCACACAGTTAAAGAACATACTGGAAATGGGTGGTCTATGTATCAAAGTCACTCTGACTATTGATGCCGAGTCTGTCTTCAAGTCTTTATCTAGCAAAGATCTGAAGAAGCCCACAGAATGTACTCTGCTTGGGCACATTAGCTGGATCCGCCAAGTGATGGAGCGCGGAATCGTTGAAAGCGTTCAATGGTGTGACACGCGGGATATGACTGCCGATGGTCATGCCAAAGGTAGTATTGACCGCGCGTTGCTCCTACAAGTAATGGCCGGCCAGCAATCCTTCAAGCACGAGCTGAAGAAACATACACCGTATAGGGCGGGCAGGTCGTCTCAGGACGGCCCTGCCTCCCGAGCTAGCGGGGAAACCCGCGGGCAGGTGCGCGTTAATAGCGAGGAAACTCGCCGGTAGCGAGGCTACTCGCGCGCCCTTTCCTTGTAGGCAGCCGCTGCTGCTTAGCACTGTTTTTTCCGCATAATATAAAAGTGCGGTACCTGCTCGTCTCCTCCCCCTCCGAGTTTAAACGGAGAAGGTTAAAGGCGAGGTATAGATCGAGCATGTACCGCTGCCGTGCCTGGCTCAAGCCGGGCCTGGCCAAATATATGACTGTGCCTCACTGAGGCGCACGACTTGCATCAGAGATCGGAAAATACCTTTTCCATTGACGATGCCCATCCTATCCTTTACTCCAGATCCCATGCTTCGTCTTGCTCTCTTGCTCATGCGATATGAGCCAAAGCCTGGGATATGGCAGCGCTTAAAGCGTAACACATACCTAAGCTTACCAGCTTGTTTTCGACTAAAAGAACCTAAATCAGAACCGAATTAATCTAGCACGCCAGGCACCCCTGCGATGAATCGACAGGGGGCGGCGGATCTAGTGACCTTCGGCCAACCCCGCCGCCGTGCCTGGGTTGTGGGCTAGAGGCCTCTTGGATGTTCGTTGGGAGATCGTGGGGAGCTTCTCGGCAGCCGTCTTGGGGCGGTCCGGGGGGCTTCAGGGGAGTTTGGGGGGCCTCTCGGCGCCTCTTGAGGCTACCTCGAGGGCCCCTGCGGACTTTTGGGGCAATCTTAGGGCGGAAGGCTGGAAATTAGGCTGGCCTCTCGGGGGCTTCTTGGAGGCAGTTTTGGGGCTTTTTGGGGGCCGTCTGGGTGCTGCTCTGGGGTCTCTTCTCGGCTTATTTTGGACCTCTTGTTGGTCTTTTGGGGTCTCTCTCTCGGGGCGGAAGGCTCGAATTGTCCGTTCCTGTTCCCCCTCTTGGGCCCTTTTGGGGCTGTCTTGGGCCCCTCTTGGGGGCCTCTTTGGCCGTCTTGCGGCCGTTTGGTGGGTGCCTGGGGCCCTCTTAGAGCGTCGGGAGCCCGGAGTCGCGAGAGAACGCGAAACACATAGGAACACACAATAGACATCACAAGTTGTTGTTTCTTTGGGCCTTCCTGGGGGTCCTCTGGGAGCGCTCTTGGAGCGTCTTTGGGGCCTCTTTGGCCATCTTGGGGCCATATTGGGTGTCTTGGAGCGCTCTTGGGCTGTCTTGGAGGCCTCCTGGTCACTTCTTGGGGCCCTCTTGGCCCGTCTTGGGGGTCCTTTGGCATCCAGAAGAGTCATGCGGGGCAGCCCAAGAACGCACGGGAGAGAGGGAGAGAGAGAGAGAGAGAGAAGCCGTGCGCGTCAAAGGTGCATTGGCAAAGCGGTGAAACAATAATCACTGCCGGAGGCGCGGCCATGAAGCAGTGGGGCGGCATGCAAAACACGACACCAGTTCATGGCACGGAATGGCGAAAGCGAACATCTCCATGCACCACCCCCTCGCCAGCAAAACGCCAGCAAGGCGGACGACCCCGGAGGGCAACGGCAGCAGGGGGCAGAGGAGGGGACGACACCCGGGGGGGGTCCAGGACGAGCCAGGAGCCGGGGGAGGGAGGAGAGCGAGCGATAGGGACCCGTGGACGAGCATGAGAGGGATCGGGCAGAGGAGCGACGCAGGACCTGCGAAGCAGGGGAGGGGACGACGACGCCCCCCAGCAGGCAGGCGGGCGGGTGAGCTGGCCGACCAGCCACAACTGGGGGAGCTGTGGTCCTCACCCCTCTGGGGGAGTCCATCGCAGCGACGATCTCTCGAGAAGGGGTGTCGAAATCGATGGGCCCCCCAAAGGGGGTAAGGACTACAGCTCCCCCAGTTGTGCCTGGCCTGGCTGGGCTCACATTTGGGTTTTTCCGAGTCGCCCCCAAAGCTCATGATACACATGGCACAACAAGACCCTTCTTGGTGGGCACTTCGCGGAAGAGGTGCGCAGGAGAGAAGGGAGGAGGGGACAGACGGAACGGGGGAGGCCAGAACATCGAATAATCACATTCACGCACTGGAGCCAAAATGTCTGGCCACTTTGCGCCATTCTACCCCCGCCAAATTACTTTCCCACAGTTCCTTCCGTTGCTCTCTGCCGCCAGCCGCGGCATTCGCGAGCGCGTGTGCCTTGTTAATTATCTTCTGGGCGTTGCGCGGCCTGCCCCTGCGCCGGGCCGTGGGCAGCACAAGGTCGAACGAGTCGGGGCGGAACGCGCATCTTCGCAATTATCGGAAATTCGAGAGTCTGGGGCCCTAGCCCTTGGAATATTATAATGCACCCCCATACTGACCACAGAGAACAGAGAACGCAGGAGGACCTGCAGAAAAGTCCAGTCCGCGCCTCGAGGCACGGTGGCGCAAGGACGGCAGGATCATCATGCGAAACATGTTCACCACTACGATCGCCTTCTGCGTCTCACTCGCATCACTCAGTTCCTTCTCTTTCGTCTTCCTACCCTCCAGGCTCTCCCCTGGCCTCTCTCCTCCTGCTCTGCTCCGCCCAAGCGCCGCGCGCGCGCCGACGGCCCCCCCCCTCCACCCGCCGCCGCGGTGGGGGGGCGCGAAGGAGGCCGGCGGGAAGGACATCTGGGCGCCCGCGTGCCTCGTGCTGCGGCGGGGCCGCGGGGGGTCAGGGGCAACGGGGGGGCTCGGATGCACTCCTGGGAGGTCAGATTCTGACTCTGCCCCAGTCCGAAGACCGGCTTCGTCCAGCTCCATTCGGCGTTCTCCGGCTTCATCCCGCCCAACATGAGGTGTCCGCTTGATCCGCGGCCTCATCCGGCGTAGCAGCCCCCAAATGGTTTTCTGTTGTTGATGTTGTTGTGATCTTCCCGGCGATGACCTCCCAGTAGTTGCATCCTACGGGGGGGGGGCTCCCAGGGGGGATGCTTCCACCCCAAATCGCCCGTTGATCGCCGACAGGGCCTGGTGGCACACCCCGCCGAGAAACGTGCAGATTCGCCACTGGGCGCCCATCGCGGATCCATCGGCGATGTGTCGCCGATTCCAGGTCGGTGTTTGTCCCCCTTGGGCAAGCGCCCACTCCCTCTCCATCCACTCCTTCCTCCTCTTCCCCTCCTTCTCCCACTTCCTCCCCTTGTCTTCCTCCCTCTTTTTTTCCTTCTACTCCTCCTCATGTTCCTCCTCCTTCTCCTCCTCCTCCTCCTCCCCCTCCTCCTCTCCCTCCTCCTTCCTCTCCCACTCCCTCTCCTCTTTATTCTCCTCCTCCTACTCCTCCTCGTCTCGAGCCGCGAGCCTCGGCGGAGGGGCATTGTCCCTCAGAGACGAGGCGAGGGAATGAGCGGGTGGCGGCGGTCGGCGAGGGGGGGGGGCGGTCTGAGGCCCAGAGAGGCCGACACCAGCACCAGCATCTTGGCGGTCGCCTCCACCGCGGCGGTCGGAGGCCCAGAGAGGCTAACACCAACACCAGCAGGAGTATCAGCGGTCGTCTCATCCACCGACGGGGAGGTTACTGTTTGACCTTGGTGGCGGTGCCACGCGGTTGCAGGCGATGTTTTTTTCTCCCCCAGCCCTCGACTCTCCGACGAGAGAGGAGGCCGCTCCTGAGAGGGGGAAGACCCTGGGAGACACCCCCAGGGAGGCCAGTCGGACGCACCCCGATCGAGGATGGACGCCCCCCCCCGTCGTATATCCCAGGGCTGGGCCTCAGCTTCCTGGTCCACTCGACAAAAAACAAACCCGAAGCCTGGGGGATCTGGGTCGGCATGCCCCCTGTTGCTCGGGCCTCTTGGGCTGCCGGGAGCTCACCACCAAAGGGGAACGAAGACCTCCTCCTCCTCCTCCTCCTCCTCCTCCTCCCCCTCCCTCCTCTCCTCCTCCTCCTCTCTCCTCCTCCTCCTCCTCCCCCTCCTCCTCATCCTCCTTCCCCTCCTCCTCCTCCTCCTCTCCTCCTCCTCCTCCTCCTCCTCCTCCTCCCCCTCCTCCCTCCTCCTCCCTCCTCTCCTCCTCCTCCTCCTCCTCCTCCTCCTCCTCCTCCTCCTCCTCCTCCTCCTCCCCTCCCCCCTCCGCCTCCTCCTCCTCCCCCTCCTCCTCCTCCTCCTCCTCCTCCTCCTCCTCCTCCTCCTCCTCCTCTTGCTCCTCCTCCTCCCCCTCCTCGCCCTCCCCTCCTCGGGTCGCCTACGGCCCCGGAGGAAACCGTCCGCGTCGGGAGTGCTCCGCAAGATTAGGGGAACGAAGAATGACATGAACATCAAAACTCGGAGGTCCGCGCGGATTCCTCGGATCCGCAATTGACCCCCCAGGCTGGCGCCTCCGGCGCCGCCCCTGGCGCGCGGAGCGCGCCAGGGAGGGAGGTCCAGCTCCGATCCGAGATATCCTCGCTGACCTCCGAGTTTTTGTATTATGTCATTATTCGTCCCCTGGAGAAGGCCTTCTCAGAAGGCGGCGGGACTTCTCAGAAGCCCACCGCACCTTCTCAGAGGTTCTGTTGTGTCTTCGGGGGCGGTTTGAGGAGGCTTCGCAGCAGGGCCGGGGACCTCCGAGCCTTCCGAGAAGGCCGCCCCCTGCCCACTTCCCCCCCTCGAAGTGCCCAGGCATCGGTCTGCCCAGCGCAGCGGGGTTGCAGTACACCTGAGGCGTGCAACACATTCCGGGGCGCAAATGTATCGCTGGGTTTCCCAGGGGCAACGACAATTAGGGGGGGATAGGTTTAGGGGGGGATGCATCGACCCTCAATCGCCCATTGATCGCCGATAGGGGCCCGATAGTTCTAACCTGCCCAGGAAGGTGCGGACTCACTATCGGGGCCCTATCGCCGATCTATCGGCGATGCATCGCCGATTCCAAGTCGATGCATCCCCCCCTGTGCCAGTCCCCCCCTATCGTTGCCCACAGTTTCGCGTGCAATCCATTACTTGCGACACAACGCCATACGAGTCTCCAGCGCAGGACGTGGTGCAATAATTACACTTGCCCCAAGTCTATTGCACCACCCCCTTTCAGCTGGACCCCCTCTTGGGTCACCCAAATGTCTTCGCTCCACGACACCAGCACCCGCATCCAGGACCATCCCCTCGCCAGTGTCCGGGCACCGGTCTGCCACCCTGCGCCCCGGCCCCGCAGGGAGGGGCGGCGCGCGCGCTCCCTCTGCTTCGGAGGTCTGGGTGGCGGTGCGGGCAGGCTCGGTGGCGGGCGCGTTGTCTGGCCGTAGCGCTAAGTCTGTCGGGCGTGTCCCTCTCCAGGAGGAATGTTCAAGCTCTTATTTTAACAAAAGAAAGCGTATGCGGACGATGTGTGACGACTATGTGTGACCATGTTGGAGCATGTGTTAATTATTTTATATTTTTTCTTTCAAAATCCGCCTTTAGGGGGACATGCCCGACCTAACCGTACCGCTGGCGTAACGATGGACTGTCCACACGGTGATTGTGCTTCGGGGCTCTTACTTGGCGGCGAGCGAGGGGGGGAAATGAGAAGGAGAAGGCAGTCTCAGAAGGCGGCGGGACTTCTCAGAAGCCCTCGCACCTTCTGAGAAGCTGTTTCTGACTTCGGGGGAGGCTCACAAAACTTCTCAGAAGACCGGGGGCGTCCGAACCTTCTAAGAAGGCCTTCTCCCCCTCTTTCCCCCCCTCGCTCGCCGCCGACTTACGTCCCGTCTTAAGAGCTGGGCCCGCGCGCGTCCCCGGCGGTCCCGTTCCTGTCCGTCCGCCGCAGCCCTCGGCCCGATTCAAGGCCCTTTCGCAGCCCCGGCGGCCCCATTCCCGCCCGCCGCCGACGCCGCGTTGCACCCCCCGCCAACCCACGTTGCATTGCAGTCGCATAGCACTGCAATCGCATTGCGTTGCATTGCAGTCGCACTACACTGCTTTTCACTCCGATTCGTTGGCCTCTGCATTGCGTTGCACTGCTGTGTATTGCTCTTGCATACATTTGCATGTGTTTGCACTGCGTTTCACTACTATGCATTTCTTTGTAAGGCTCTGCGTTGCTTCGTGCATTGCTTTTTGCAGTGCTTTGCAATGATCTGCGTTGCGTTGCAATGCGTAGCGCTGCATTGTTGTGCTCTGCTTTTGCGCCCCAAGAACTGCACCACATAGATTGCACCACCCAGATTGCACCGCAGATCTTGCAAAGCATCACTGTTTGGGGTCCACGCTGGCTTCCATAACTATTGTCATAGATCGGCATGCGCAGTACATGTTCGCTTCGGACGCGCGGCGCACCCCTCGGAGGCGGACGTCATGCGCCTCCAAGGGGCGCTCATCATCTACACGTGTGCGTCCCATCTTCCCGCGGTGGAAGCAACCCCTTTGTGTTAGGGCTGCTGCTGTCAGGTCGGGCGCGTCCCCCTTACAGGCGGATCTTGAATGAAGAATCAAACATAGCTCAAACATACTCCAACATAGTCAACCATGCTTTCAAACAAAAAAGACCAATACGAGGTTTCTGCTATTTTATTTTTCCTCCTGTAGAGGGACAGGCCCGACTTAATGCTGCTGCTTTTCCAGAGCCCCATGGAGCTCGCTGCTGCTGTTGCCGCTGCTGCTGCTGCGACGCTTGGCGCGCGCCGCGCCCGCATGGGGCTCGGTCGGCGCAGCTGCCCAGCGGCCTCGGCGACAGAAATCGCACCTCCACCCTCCTCCTCCTCCATCCTCCTCCTTCTCCTCCTCCACCTCCACCTCCTCCGCACCTCCCCCCCCGTCGTATATCCCAGGCTTGGGCCTCAGCTTCCTGGTCCGCTCGACAAAAAAACACACCCGAAGCCTGCGGGATGTGGGTCGTCATGCCCCCTGTTGCTCGGGCCTCATGGGCTGCCAGGAGCTCACCACCATAGGGGAACGACGACCTCCTCTACCTCCACCTCCTCCTCCACCTCCACCTCCTCCCTCTCCTCCTCCATCTCCTCCTCCTCCCCTTGCGTTGATGCAGACGCTTTTCGAGTTGAGGGTAGAATCCGTCGCCCCCGTGCAGCATCCTGGGAAGCCAGCAACCCCCTTGAAAGCATATGGGGGTCAGGAGCGGGCCGTTCCTCCTCGGATAGTGTTTTCTCGTTAAACCTGGATGCCGAGATTGCCCACGAATTGGACGAGGACTGCCTCGCTCTCTTCGTAGATATCATTACATGCTGCGACATAGTTATATTAGCGCGGTTGTTAGATGAGGCACGGGCGGTAAAGTTCCCGTTGGGTCTCGCTTGGATGGCGATGCAATCATAGCTCCAACCCCGCTCCCTTCGAGCCTTCTCGAGCCTCTCCTTCTCTTACTCCTCTAACCAAGGCATTCTAGCTGGGTGCTCGCTGTCGACTTCTATGCTACAGGTTCTGACAGATCGTAGCTTAATGCGAGCTCAGCAGATCTGTCCAAGTGTGAGGCCTCGTGACGACGACTTGGTAAGGGAGATGTTGGCAGAGACTGCTCTCAGGATCTGGCCCTGGTTGTGCGTGAGTTTAGAGAAGACGTTAAACCTTTGGGGCGCATCATACAGCCATTCAAATCAGGTGTTGTAGCTAATTCTGCACGCAGTTGCAAGCGATGTACTCGGCATGTTGCTAAGAGAGCCGCGATGCGCAATCTGGGCCATGAGATGCATGGTTCGAGGGCTAGACGTGTGCAAGAGAAACGTCGCATTCGTAATTTGCAGGCCAAGCGTAGAAAGGCCTGGGGCTTGAAGCATGCGGCTGGAGAGGCCGCTAAGGCCCTCTGGAGGACGGGACTCCTCCCAGCAATTGGTCATGGGGCTGGTGTTTCTGGTATCGCGGACGCGGTTCTTGGAGAACTTCGAACGTTCGCTGGGGGTCTTGCTGGAGCCAAGCCTAAGTCATGCCTATCTTTGTATTTAGCCACGCAAAAGGACGATCGATTTGACCCCTCTGTTCCGCTCGTTGGAAGATATGCCGCGGTGATGTGGGAAGGCAGAGTCGATCACGCCCGCCTACACCGAGCATGGGCTCGGATCCGCCACAGGATGGCCACTCGTATCACGTGGGCTTGAACTCGAGGCCCCATCCACTCAGTCTGGTTTACCCTGATGAGGGTCGGTTGGTCCATGGTGTCGCCCACTTTTGTGAACACTGACCAAGGGAATCTGATAGACCTTTTGTGTTTTTACCCATGGGATGTGCGTCGCCTCCTCGAGGATGGTATCCGTCGGTTTCCGTCGAGCCGCATCCTCATGCACCTGCCTGGTGGGAGTCAGGAGTCTTGCCGGCGTCGTGCCTTGCGAGTAGCTCTTTTCAAGTTCAAGGATGCCAGCAGGCAAGGCGCATTGCGAGCACTGTGGGCTGCAGGTGTGTGGACGCCTGCTCCGTTGCACTCTATTGACCTTCGGCTCACGCCTGATTGCTTCATGTGCAACAATTGCCCAGGCACGGGGGCCCACCAATGGTTTGGGTGCCCCGAGGCTCTTGATGTTCCCGATGAAGAGCGGCCCCCAGATGAGGTCCTGGAGCATCGTGACGCCATGATTTCTAACCACGGTTCTGGACCCCAGGGCCTTGACACTTTTTTATCTTCGCTATGGGCTGCCGCCCGAGCCGCCACTGCCCGATGCTCCCTGTGCTGAGTATCATGTCTTGGGATGGGGAGACTGGCGGGGAGTTTGGGGGCGGAGGGTGTGCACGGACGGCTCTGGCTTCGCATCGTCGACGCCAGGACCCACTCGCTGTGGCTGGTCAGTCATTGAGCCCGACGAGTCAGGCGTAATTCTTAGAGCAGCTTTCGGAACGCTCCCAGGGCCCATCCAGACGGTACCGCGCACAGAGTATTACGCGGCGCGGATGGCTGTGCAGTTTGCAGGCAGTGATGCTGATATAATCTCAGACCACTTACCGCTTGTCAAAGCTGGCCACGCTTGGGGGGCCCAAATGAAAATGTCAAGTCTCGTCACGCGTCCGTCTGGAGAGCTCTGCACAGCAGGTGGCAGGACGCTGTGCCGAGGTTTTCTTGGGTCCCAGCACACAGGTCTGCAGATGATGTGGTGGATTTCCCATCGGCCTCGTATTTGGATTTCATCGGCAATGAATGGGCATACCATGTTGCGAAGAAAGGTGCACGCACGCAGATGGTTGCCCGGACCCTTGAAAACATCATAAGATCAGTCTTGCCGAATTCGTCAAGGATGTTCGGATCTTTTCTTGAATGACCAGGACGGTGGCCAGAAGGGCTGATGAGCTCCAGCTGTGGGTCGACGTGCCCGAGCCTCGCTGAGCTTCCCCTCCAATGGCCCCCGTAGTCCTGGACAATCATGAAATTAGGGTGTGCGATCGATTGTCGGAGTACCTGTGTCGATCGTGCAACCGCTGGGACCGCACTTCAGTTTCCCTCCGTGCTCTCAGACGGCAGTCCTGCCAGCCGTCTGGGTTTTGCTGTGCGGCCGCCGCCTTCGTGCGACCCGCGACCTCGAGCTTACTGATGCTGCGGGCCCCGAAAACGGGCTTGTGGAAAAGGGACGGCGGGGGGGTCGTCGCTGTCGCCGTCGAGGATGACGGCGGTTGGATGTGATCGTGCAGGCACTTACTGAGCTGGGCCATCGTGTAGAAAAGGTTCGGCGCTCATGTGATTTGCTTGTCATGCGGAGCGTATTCTATTTCACAAGGCGGCAATCGTAAGCTCGAAGCTCGATTTGATGGTCCGTCTTCTGTCGCTTCGACTCGTTCGAACCAGGAGCGAGCCGTCTCTCGTTTAATGAGACGGCGTCACCCTCGCGCAGGTAAGTTGTTTCTTGAGTGACCTTGCACTTCGCAGGCTCTGGAGCTTCCGCCCTCGTCGTGTGATGAGCTGGCTTTGGGGGGCAAGAGTGTGCCTGAGCTGTGCTCGACAGCCATCCTCTGCGGCTGCTCCACAGCTTTCTGTTTCCATCGCTGGGGCGCGCTCGATCTGATCGGCCGCGCCTTCCATAGTTCGGGACCTCCTCCCCCTCCCCCTCCCCCTCCTCCTCCTCCTCCTCCTCCTCCTCCTCCTCCTCCTCCTCGCTCATATCCCTCCCCTCTTCTCCTCCTCCTCCTCCTCTTCTTCCTCCTCCTCCTCCTAAGCGGCCGGGAAGGGCGGCGTAAGTCTCGAGCACGCCCGAACTCGTTCTTGCTGGCGCTTCTTGACGAGCCCGCTCTGCGTTTGGACGGTCCTCAATAATGTGGGACGCCTTCAGCGGGAGTTCGCGTCAAATTTCAGACTGGGCGTCGCCATTTTCTGAAGGGCCTCGCTAGGTCTAGGCCTCCTAGATCAGGTCGGAGTAGATGGGGTCGGAGGATCGCGCCGTATCGCCGATGCGGCTCGATGTGGAGCCCGAGCTTCTCCGCGCCGACGTCGCCAGTGCATCACCGACGTTGCCGTTGCATCGCTGGTGCATCGCCGACACATGGCCGATGCATCGGCGGTGCGGCGCGGTCCTCCGACTACATCTATTCCGATCCCATCTAAAAGGCATCTATCATCGCCCCCTTGGGGCTGGGCAAGGGCTCGCCCTTTGGGAGACCTGCTAGAAATTCCCGGCACCTGCTGGCGAAGACGTTTCGGAAGAGGCGGCGCTAGATCGATGCCCCACCCCTGCCTGCCCTGCCCCTCCCGGTGAGGGGGTCCAGGTGGCGGTCCGGGTGCCCAAATGTGCTTCCAAGGCAGTCGGCTGCGCTCGGTGCGCGCAGCCTCGCCCATCACGGCTGCTTTCGGCCTCGGCCTCGCGGTCGGCTCTGTTCAGAGTCGTCTAACCGATCCCCATCCCTTTGGGCAATGGTAGCCTATCCCCACCAACCCACCTTCCTAGGTGGTGATGAACCCGGCAAAACGAGAACGAACGGGCATATATGATCCGGGGTCTAGGGTTCACAAGGCCCCCCCCCCCGACGGGATGATACCAGGTTTCCACAGCCCCCCCAAGATGGGATGGGGGGGGCGACGACGACGACGAACCACCCCACACCCATCAGGGGGAGGGGTCACCGGCACCCACCACCACGCCACGCCCACAGGGCCATGACCACGGAGGCGGGGCGATCCCATTCGCGAAGCCGCGTTCGCGAGGCTCACGGGCGTACCGATGCAGCGGGGGGGGGCGATACCAGTAGCACTGTTGAAGGGGGGGCCGGAGCCCTGGATCGCATATCCCCATCTGGGTGGCGTAGTCGGCCAGTGGGGCCGAAGCCAGACCAGTGAGAGCGGGGGTCGACTCAGCTAGGCTTGTCGGTCGGTGTCTGATTTGGGTGTCGCCGTGGGCGCTTGTGCTGTCGTGTCAGCTGGAGGCTTCCCGGGCACTCTCGAGGCCGTCTTGGGGCCATTTCGGGGACATCTTGGGCCATCGTGGGATTTCTTGGGTGTCATTCGAGCGCGTTCGATCGTCTCAGGAGCCCACCTCGCTACCATCTTGACCCGACGAGTGGGGAATGCCATGCTTCAAGCGCCAGAGATCTCGACGAATGTTGGCCCTCGGAGGCCCTCCACGGAGCCACCTTGGAGCTTACGATTGCATCCTGGGGTCCTCTTGGCGCCATCGTGTGGCCTCTGGTGGCAGCCCCGGAATACACTATTTGCCACCCTCGGTTCGTTGAGCGACGCGGACCAATTCGGGGGCCCTGGGGCCTCGGCGGCCCATCTTGGAAGAATCTTGGGTCTCCGCGGGTGCGTCCTGGAGCTCGCCCCCAGGGGAGGTCAGCGGCCCCGCGGGGGAAAGGCAGGCAGGCGCCCCACCCCGCCGACACCGCCGTCTCCCGGCGCGGCACGCCTCCTCCCTCCTCCTCCCCTCCCTCCTCCCTCCTCCTCCTCCTCCTCCTCCTCCTCCTCCTCCTCCTCCGCCTCCGCCTCCGCCTCCTCCTACTCCTCCTCCTCCTCCTCCTCCTCCTCCTCCTCCTCCTCCTCCTCCTCCTCCTCCTCCTCCGCCTCCTCCTCCTCCCTCTCTCAGCCTGTGCTTTGAATGCAGCATGCGCCACTAAACGCACGAAGGATGTGGAGGCGGACAGCCCAACACCTCACGTGCCTCATCTCCGTCGGCAAGTGGGGCCGACTGCCTCCCAGCTGCCTGCGGCAGGCCCAGCCGCCGTGTTGGTGAGAACCGCTCCAAGCGAGTGCCTTGAAGGAGTTCAGTAAGGTTTTTCAATGCCCCCCTCCTCAGCCTCGTTCGCCTCCGCTGCCTCGTTCTCCCTCCTGCTCCGCTCTTCCTCCAGGGCCGATTCTCGGAGAGAGGGAAAGAACACGACAATGGGCGGACCGGCCAGGCGGGCGGCCAAGAAATTCGAGGGCAGCGCGCAGCCCCTCGCGAGGCCCCCACCGCTTGTCGCGCCGTCCCGCCTGGCCGCGCGGCTCGTGGTCGTCGTCGTCTCCGTCGTCGCGGTCGGTTCGGCGTCGCGGCGGTCGGTTCGGCGTCGTTGTCGTCGCCGTCGATGTGGTTCGTCCCGCGTTGTCGCCGTCGTGGTCGGCTTCCCGTTGACGGCCGTCGTCGACCTTTGGCGTCGTCGTGGTCGGCGTCGTCGTCGGAAGTTGGGGTCGGTCGTCGAGGTTGGCGGAGTCGCCTTCGTGGTCCGCGGCGTCGTCGTCGGAGTGACCAGCAGATGAGAGCAGATGCACTGTGCCGTCCCCAGACAAAATGGGTTCTTGCTGCGGCCTGCCTGCGGCGGGCGCTGGGCAAAGGGTTGCGACGAAGTGTAGCGGCCGTGAGGAGGAGCATGCTTGAGGGAAGGGTGCAGGGCGGAAGAGAGAGAGAGGACCGGGCGACAAGAGAACGATGCACGTGCACCGATCCCGGCCGGGCACACCAGGCACAGGGCCCTTGATCGCCGAGCGCAGTGCGATAGTACAGTGGGGGCCCATGCCAAGAAACACCATGCTTGCCTTCAGGGTGCCCTGGGTTTCTTGGCTTTCGATGGTTTTGCCATGGAAAGCGCGACGTTCCCAAACCATAAGTCGATGGGCGTCCTGGTGTCTCAGGGTTGCGTTTCTTTTGAAAAGTGTCTTGTGGTTGGGTCCCCACTGTAGCGTCTTGCGCGCCCGTGGCCCCCAAGGAGCCGCGCACGAAGGGTCTCTCTTCATTGCCCAGGGCCCATTCCTGCGTGTGCAGTGGAGACCCATGCCAAGAAACATCCCGCTTGCCTTAAGTCGGGCGTGTCCCTCTACAGAAGGAATATTCAAACAAAAATCCAAAACTAGCCAGGGGACGACTTGTGGCGGTATCTTGGATCATTTTTGAATATAGTTGATGTTTTTGTTCGTCCAACATCCGCCTGTAGGAGGACATGCTCGACCTAACGCTTGCCTCCTGGGTGCCCTGGTTTTCTTGGGTTTCGATGGTTTTGCGACGGAAGCCGTGATGTTCCCACACCAAATATCAATGGACTTCCTGGGGCCTCAGGGCTGGGCCTCTTGTGGAAGGTCCCCTGTGGTCGAGCTCCTACTGTGCTGAGGGTCACTCGACTCCTGGAGCTCGTTTCTTTATTGCTTGGGGCATAATGGGCATCATAGCCCCCAACCCCCCTTCCCCCCATATCGTAACGCCACTCCCCCCCCAGTGCGCTCCAAGCACCCACCTCCTCCTCCTCCTCCACCTCCTCCTCGTCCTCCACCTCCTTCCCCCCTCCAACTTATGGTGGTGGTGGTGGTGCAACACAGTCGCATCACCCCCCCCCGCCCGCCATGCCCCGGCGGCCCGCGCGCGGCCCGCGCCCAGCTTCCTGGCGATCGCGGTCGCGTGCGAGGCCGCCGGCGGGGCCCTGCCCGCGCGGTCGGCGCCGTCGGCGTCGCCGCCGCGCCGCCGCGCATCGCCGCCGCGGGCGAACGTCTGCGGCGCTGCTCGCAGGTCGTCGGAGGGTCTCTCGGAGGCCCTCGCGGAGGTCGTCGGCGTCGCCGCCGCGCCGCCGCCGCCGGCGACCTCTGGCTAGGCCTCCTGGGTGGGGTCGGAGCAGATGGGGTCGGAGGATCGCGCCGCATCGGCGACGCATCGCCGATGCGGCTCGGTGCGGAGCCCGATTATCTGCACGCCGACGTCGCCGATGCGCCTTCGACGTCGACGACGCATCGCGCTGATGCATCGCCGACGCATCGCCGATGCATCGCTGATGCATCGCACCTCTCCCTGAGCCCTCTTGGGCCATCTTGGAGCCATCTTGAGGCCTCGGATGGTCATCGGAAGCGAATAGGCGAGAAAGCCAACAGCCGTGATCTTCCGAAGGTTTCGGATGGATGTTGGCCTCTTCGGGGCATCCTGGGGGAGCTCTTTGGCCACTTGGAGCCGTCTTGGAGCGTTCTTGGGGCCTCTTGGAGCATCGCGGGAGCAATCTTGAGGCATCTTGGGATATTTTGAGCCATCTTGGAGGTTATCATGGGCTCTCCAAGGCGCTTTTGGAGTCATCTTAATCAGTGTCCCCCCCAAGGAGGCCAAACTGTAGCCAAAACCTTAGTCGAATCGTCTTGGGTGCCTCTGTGGGGCCTGGGCGTCTCTTGGGAGCCTCTTGGGAGCATCCTGGGGGCCTCCTGGGGGCCTCTTGGGACCTCCTGGCCACCTCTTGGTGCCCTCTTGTGGCGCCCTTGGGAGCCTTGGGAGCGCTCTTGGGGCCATCTCGGTGGAGACCGATCAAAAAAGAGGGGTTCCTTAATTGGCCTCCCCCCTCCAGGAAGCCAAAATGGGGCCAAAACCTTAGTAACCCTAGTGATTTCGGCTTCCTCGTCGAGGCCGTTTTGGACGCTCCAACTACCCGCGGACCCACCCGTCCATGTCCAGGGGAGGGGGTAGGGGGAGGGGTAAAACGTTCCCCGAAGGGGAGGAAGGGGGTTGGAAGAGGAAGCTCCCTAGACCACCTACGCCCTAAAGGGCTGGTGGGATTCGTTGCCCGCTCTGGGCGTGCATCCCGCCAAGCGAGAGGAGTCGCTCCCAAGAAGGCACACAAGTTTCCAAGAGAGTGGAGGAAGAGGAGTATGAGGCGGAGGTGGCCGAGGAGAACGAGGAGGCAGGCGGAGGCAGGAGGGGAGGAGGAGGAGGAGGAGGAGGAGGAGGAGGAGGAGGAGGCATGAGGAATTGTTCTAGAAGGCTTTCTTCTGAGGGCAGCATCTGTTAGTGCCCCTTTCTGAGAGGCCCACTCAAGGTCCGCGAACGACCTGTGTGCATCGTACCTTGCTGTCGTCTCCCGAGGCGTAGTCGATCGTCGACCCGTGCATGGTGCGGTGCGCAGTTTTCGCCGGGCCCTCTATTGTTGTTGGAACATGTTTTGGGGTTATGAGAGCATCTCGTGGTAAGACTGCATGAATGCTGGGACGATCGGTTCCTGACACCCGACCCCAGCGCCGCGCGCAGGGGGAGGCGCTCAAGAAGCTGCCGGGCGAGGAGCGGGGCGTGGCGGTCTTGGCCTCTTCGCCGCGTCACCTCCGATGGGGCGGGCAGACGGCCACGCTTCGCGCGTCGCGGCCGGGCCCGCCGAGCTGGCCTTGTCCAGGCTGGCGCGCCGCGGGGGCGGGAAGATGGCCGAGCGCCGCGCATCGCGGGGGGCTCGTCGGGATGCGTTCCAGCAGCTGCGCCTCGCCGAGGGCGCTCCGGATGCGTGTCTGCATCGTCCCGAGCGGCTGCTGCAGACCCAGGCTGTAGCTCGAGGCCCAGAGGAGGAAGGGAGTCGGCTACAGTGGAGACCGATGCTAAGAAACCCCCTGCTCGCCTCCAGGATGCCTTGGGCTTCTTGGGTTCCGATGGTTCTTCGAAGGAAAGCGCGAAGGTCCCAGACGCAGGATCCGAATGCAGTTCGACCTCCATTTCGGCGCACCACCCACACGTTCCGAGGCCGCATAGGGTGCTTCACCGAAGGCCCCAAAGGCAGGGTCCGCATGCAGTACCACCCCATTTCGGCGCACCAGTTGCACGTTTCGTGTCCCCATAGGGAGCTCCGCCGAATGTCCCAGTGGCAGGGTCCGCATGCAGTTCCACCTCCATTTCGGCGCACGCCTCGCACGCATCGTGGCCCCATCGGGCGCTCCGCCCAAGGCCCCAGCGGCTGGGTCCGCATGCAGTTCCACCTCCATTTCGGCGTACCCCTCACACGTTCGGTGGCCCCATTGGGCGATCCGCCGAAGGTCCAGTGGCAGGGTCCGCATGCAGTTCCACCTCCATTTCGGCGCACCCATTACACGTTCCGTTGCCCGATAGGGAGCTCTACCGAAGGTCCCAGTGGCAGGGTGCGCATGCAGTTCCACCTCCATGTCGGCGCACCCATTACACGTTCCGTTGCCCGATAGGGAGCTCTACCGAAGGCCCAGTGGCAGGGTGCGCATGCAGTACCACCTCCGTTTCGGCGTACCCCTCAAAGTGGTCCGCATGCAATTTCACCTCCATAGCGATGCCTTCCGCACACGTTTCGCGGCCCCATTGGGCGCTCCGCCCAAGGCCCCAGTGGCAGGGTCCGCATGCAGTTCCACCTCCAGTTCGGCGCACCCCTCACACGGTTCGTTGCCGTATAGGGTGCTCCGCCGAAGGCCCCAGTTGCAGGGTCCACATGCAGTTCCACCTCCGTTTCGGCGCACCCCTCACACGTTTCGTTGCTGTAAAGGGTGCTCCGCCGAAGGCCCCAGTGGCAGGGTCCGCATGCAGTACCACCTCCATTTCGGCGCACCCCTCTCACGCTTCGCGACCCCATAGGGAGCTCCACAGAAGGTCCTAGTAGTGGCAGCGCCCGCACGCGGTTCCACCTTGCATTAGGACGCACCCCTCACACTCTGCTTGACATAAAGGGGGTCCAGCTGAAAGGGGGCGGTGCAATGGATTTGGGGCAATACATTTGTGGGGTTGCAGGAGATCTGGGGCGTGCAATACATTCCGGTGCGGAAGTGTATTGCTGGATTTTCGCGCGCACCGCTTCCAATCCCCACCAGCCTATCCTAAAGCAGCCAGTATAGGGAAGAGAACCGTCTATGCAGAGACGATGCCTAGACGTGTCGCCCTGATCAGGGAAGTAGAATAACAGTCAGAGGACAAACAAAAAGCTCTTGGAACTTTTCGGGGCGTCCCAGAGCCCTCATGGGGATCTTGTGGGGGGTCGTGGGATCCAGTTTCCTGCCCAGGTCCTGGGGCAGTCAAACACCTTGTCGGGATGAAGAGATGGTCCTGGGAAGCAGACTCTATGGTCCGGACCTGCTTCCCCCACGACCTCAGGACCTTGAGGCATTCTCTCGCAGGCAGTTGGTGGAAGGCGCGTCGTGGTTGGATTCTCGGGTTGCAGTCTACTTTTGGCGCCCTCCTGTTTCTCTTGATGGGCTTGTTCTCCACCACCATCACCATAAGTTGGAGGGGCAAGGGGTCCTCCTCCTCCTCCTCCTCCAGCTGCCGTAATGAGACAAGGGGAGGAAGGGGCAGCATAATGAATTGCATGCGCATCACACATCTCATTTCAGAGGCTTCTCACAGCTTCCATGGCGCAAAGAGGAGTTGGTGCTGCTGCCTGTCTTCGTTGGTTGCGAGTCCTGGCGTACAACCCTCTCAGTGCTACTTTTACTGACCGTTTGGAGGATCTGGAATGTTCATTTCGTACGTTTGATATCACGGTACTAATTGGCACACAGCAGAGGTCGGCCCCTGACGGCGAGACCACCAAGCGCAATATCGGCAAGTGCATGATAGTGCAGGCGGGATGGTTACCGTCCCCCTTTGTCACCAAGGCGGTTGGGATGTTTATTCTGCTCAGTGGAATGTTCTCTGAGAGGTCAATTCGTGGACCGCCTTTGCTCCCTCCTCGTCAGTTGCAGGGTCGTGGACTGGGACTTCGTCTCAGGGCCAACAGGGTGGATGTGACGATGGTTGGGGCATACTTCCCCCCGGGACCCACGGTACGTCGAGCTAGGGCAAACTACTTTTCCACTGTCCAGGGAATGATAACATGGCTAAGGAGCGTCTTTCAGAACATCAGGGGCCGTTCGATTCTTATTTTGGCAGTGGATCTAAATGATGGGATGGGGATGGAGGATATCGCGGGAAGTTATGAGTACACCAACTCGTCGGTGATTCGATCGGAGGTGTCCACTAGAGAAGTATGGAGGGAGGGAGCCGGGCGTAAACTTCGGCTACTTTTACAAGAATTTGATTTCGCCTTTGCTGATGCAAACAAGCCTCTTACAAAGACGTGGTATGGTCCCAAGGGAGAGTTCAAACGCTTGGATCTGGTCTTTGCTCCATCGAGCCTGGCTGCTAGAGTACAGAGGGCAGGAGTACTTCACAGACTTGGAAGGGAAGTCCAGCTAATAAATACCAGGACGATTCGCGAACACCTGCCCGTGCACGCTGCCTGGCAACTTGTTTGTAATCATGAACCCACGCCTACGGCAGCGGCGAGATGGGATCTGAACTTGCTGATGGAAGGGTTAATGAAGGGAGTGAGAAGGAGGGAGCTACTACGAGCTATCAACGATGAGTGCGAGGAGAGAGAGTTGGAGTTAACGAACATGCTGAGAGAAAGCACCCTCGACAGTTTTTTCTCTGCCCTCAACGAGCTCATTGTTCGGCAGGGCCTATCCATTTACGGCGCTGGAGAATGTCACTCCCGCGACGTACTTGAGACGAGACGTCAACGGGAAGAATTGCTTGCACGACGAGAGGAGATAAGACGTGGTCTTGCTGAAGTGAGAGAGGAGGAGGAGGAGGAGGAGGAGGAGGGGGAGGAGGAGGAGGAGGAGGAGGAGGTTGTGAACCGGCTGCGTGCAGTTACCCGACCCGCGCACATGACCAGACGCGTTCATATTGAAGCAAAGCGTAGGCTCTATCTTGAACTCCTTCAAGATGTATGGAGGAAGAGACATTTTGTGGATGTTAACCTTTATTCGAGGTTGGCTGCTGGCAGCTCCTGGGGCCCGAGAAAACGTGACCGTCGGCATTTAGCGGGGTCCAGCATCACCGAGAAGGAACGGTTGGAAGTCTGGCGTCGTCCTGGAGGCGAGGGTGGGATGGAGGTGGAAAAGGTCGACTGGGAGGAGCACGAGAGAGGAAGGTTGAGGGGCTGTTTCACGCGCGACGGGGAGTGGGAGGAGTACGCGGTGGAGGCGGAGGAGATGATCAAGGGGGTGGTCGAGTATCTTAGGCGAGCATCAAAGAGGAGAGCTGTTCCGTCTGAGTCGGCACCGCTGGAAGTTTGGTTTATGCTATGCCGACCTCTCGTCAGATTGCGTTTCAAGAAGGCGGGGTTGGGGTGGCAGTCTGAGAACAGTGGTTTTGTGCCGCAGGCTTCTCAAGCTCTTTTGCATCGTGGCTTTGGGGAGATATGCTCGTCTGGGGGAGCGCCGCTGGAGCGGCATCGAAGCCAGGGGGTTGCTCTGCGCACAAAAAAATGTCGAGGGGGCCACGGGCAAGAGAGTTGTGCACCTTCTAGACGTGCTCGGCCAAGGCTTTTTCGCCGCTGCCATTAAGCGAGGCTGTTCGACCAAGCTGGGAGATTGCGAGCGCGGATTCTGCAAGGGAAGGAGGAAGGAGGGAGCGATGTTGGTCCGGCAGTGCAGTATGTTCAGAGTGCGGGCCTGCGGGCTATCTTGCCTCTTGCAGGGCAAGGATATGGCCAATGGGTTTGCCTCTTCCTCGCGGCGGGCTCTGGAGTCCGCGAATGAGGAGATGATGGGCCCAGCGGACAGAGTTTTTGGCCTGCAGCGTTTTGAAGAAGCCACTGTTCGACTACCGATCGAGGGGGGGAACGTCGCAGTCAAAACGAAGGTGGGGGCGCTGATGGGGGATCCTTATGCGGTGCACGGCTTCTGTCGCGCGTTCAGACAGGCCATTGAGGAGTGGCAAAGTCTGCAGCGCGAGTTTGATCCTATGGCTGAGGCGCTTGTTGCTGCGCGTCCCTTTCTGCCTGATATTAGTGCCGACCTATCTTTGACGAAATGCGCCGATGACGCGGGGAAGCTTCTTGTCGAGACGCCCTGGGCCCACCGCGATGTCTTGGTTATTCCCTGGAGAGGTAGATCTCAGGCAGTTCGAGGGTTTGGAGCTGGCGTTTTTGAGCTGTGTCACAAAGCGATGCATTCCAGCGAGATTTTAGATCGGTGTTTGTCAGAACGAGGGCACAAGCGCGCCAAAGCAGAGTAACTTGTTTTCGTTGATTGGAAAGGGTTCTGGTATTGGTAGAAGAGTACTGCGTTTAAAAAAGCTTCCCATTGGGTCAAATTCATGTTCGAGGATCGAGTTCGGCGGAGGTTTACAAAATATTAGAGGCCATCCAGACGGTTTTTCATCAGGCAGGTCTTTTTTGGAGTTTGCATGGCATCCCGTGGCGCTGGAGGCGCTGCGCGCTCCTAGCCAGATGTGTGAACGCCGCAAGGGCGAACCTGGAGGCTTTTATTGTCTCAGAGCTTGATTTTCGAAGGCTTGACTCGGCACTGTCTCGGTATGCCAGGGTACTGCTGCAGGGAAAAGCTTCCGATGACTCGGGTGAACACGTCAAAAATCTTTCGAATGAACAACTGTTTCGGCACTGGAAGCTTGTCCCGACCAGCATTGAGTGCAGAGTTATTCGCACGGAGTGGCTGCAGGCTTGGATCCGTCAGCCACTGAATCATGCACAGGAGGGGGCAGTGGTTTTTGGCAGGCTCGTGACCGAGAATTTCGACGCAGTTGATCCCGTCACGGGCAAGGTCTCAATGCAGGCAAATCCGCGGGCCGTTCAGGCCTGGAGCGACTGCGTGGCGCTGTGCGAAGCGTGCGAGAGAGAAGATTTACTCGAGGCTGCAAATGGGTCCATGGGGTTTTTCTTCCGCGATAGAGATGCTGCGCAGGAGGTTTGCAAGTTGGATCCCAGTGCTTGTTTCGAAAGGCTTTTCTAGCGGTGAATATGCCTCCTCCTGGATACGTACCTGGCGCTGTACCCGAAACGGGCCCCGAGGCCGGTGTCGATGTTGAACATGCGTGTAGGTGCTTGATGACTCGTGGGGACCAGGTATGCGGGGAGATTTTTACTACGCATAGGGGGGCTACTTGAACACGTTCGGCACGGGCATGGGCTAAGGAACCTATCGTCGTTACTGGTTAGTTCGAATATATGTCAGAATTGCTCGGAGGTTCTTGCTGGCAGAATCTTGGCGGCCAGACATTTATCTGGGTCCTTGGGTCGAGGATGCTGTATGAGAGGGAGGTCCTTTTCGTTGAAGGTAGTGGGGGCTTTGTCGCGCAGGTGTCAGATCTGCGAGTTCGACGGCGGGCCCGATCTGGGGTTATTCCAGCATGTTAGAAGCCATTTTCCTCACGAGCTCGGGATCTGCGATTGTGATGCACATGAGTTTCTTACACATGCCCGCAGCGACTGCAATGCCAGCGTGGATTGGCAAGAAGATCCTGGACCCGAGCCAAGAGCCTGCGCACCGGAAGGCCAACAGCCTGAAGAACCAACCGTCCGTGGGAGCTGCTGACAGCGGAGGCGACGGTGGAGGGGGTCGTCAGCCGCCCAAAGGCAACCGTCCGAATTTAGACAGCTTGGTCGAGACGGTGGCCAAGCTGGAGCTGTCGAATTCGGCCGACCTGCGCATGCTCATGGGAGCTCTCATCGCCACTTATTCAGCGCCTCTCGACAGCGATCTCGCTCAAGAACTGCTCGAGGCAGGCCAGCTGTACAATTCAGAAGCTCAAGAATGGGCAGATGCGAGGAGAGAGGCGCAGGCGGCTGGCGGAGAGGTCCCTCCCAACCCCCAAGGGCCGCCACATCTCGTGCTGTTCGGAGTCGCGGCCCACCGCCTGCGCCAGAGTATCGAGGAGAGCCAGCAGTTAGATGTGCTGAAACGTTTCTGGGAGGAGAAGATGTCGAAGGAGGGCGGGGATCTGAAAGCGGCGGAGCATTTCAAGTTTCTGCGCGCGAAGCGCGCGAAGAAGATCGAGGGGGCGCAGGAGTCAGCGAAGGCGCAGTTCATGGTAGAGAGCTCGGAGGAGGCGGCGGCATTCAAGAAGATGTTCGAGGAGAGGCTGGAGAAGGAGGGAGGGGAGAAGGCGATCGGCGGGGCCCCGCGGGGGCAGCTCGAGAGAGAGGCCCGGGCGCTCCTAGATCGGCTGAGGAGGCAGCGTTCATCATCAGCGAGAGGTTCAGGGAGATGTTCGAGGCGGACAGACTGAGTGAGAGAGGGACAGAGGTTGCTTCTAGAATTTTTTGTATTTCCACTCTGCCCTGTTCGCCCTCCTCCTTTTTTTAGATTTTTGTTTCTCCTCCCTCTGTCACTAGCTCGATTGGAGCGAAAGTGCGTGTGTGTGTGTGTGCGTGGGGGGGGGGGGGGCAGAAATGCTGTTGCCAGAGGTGCTAGCGGTGGGCCTCTTGTCGAGCACCGAAGCGAACTTCGAAGCGAACCTCGATCGAAGGGTCGGGGCCGCAGAGGGCGAGGAAGGTAGTGCTCTTCGGGCAGCTGCCTCGGGCTGCGTGCCTCTCCGCTCATGCTGCCTATCGAGCCCGCGCAGTCTTTGCTGCCAGAGCCTCAACTCTGGCAGAGCGAAGCTCTTCAGTAGCAGCGCAGGAGCGTGTTTTGACAACGCTGTCGAGAGGACAGTTGGGTGTCTCAACGGTTTTGCAAGTCTGGCCCAGGAAGTGAGACCCTGGGACCATCCCACTCCCATCGGCGCTTGATCTTGATTTTGATCTCCTCCTCCTCCTCCGCCCCTTCGTCCTCCTCCCCCTCCTCCACCTCCTTCCTCCCCCCAACTGATGGTTGTGGTGATGGTGGTGGAAAACAGGCCCATCATCTCTGATCGACGGTCTCCTAGCGTGTTCGCCTCATCATTAGTTGTTCGGGTGGACCGCATGCCAGTCTACTTCGATTTCCCTCCTTCTTCACGCTTCTGCTGGCCTCGTCTGCACTGCCTCTGCACGACATTTGTGGCACGTCTTCGGCGTCCACGTTGGGATAACACTAAGGGAGGGGTTATGCTCGATGTGATGTTGATTGCATCATTGGCACGCCATGCGCTGAGGTTCCGTTTGACCTCACAGAGCGCGTGGGACCACGATGCGGCACATGAGTGGTGCCTTGCACCCTTGGTCTCGCAATGGATTGTAAACTCTTGTGCTTGCCTTCGTGCCCAGGTCTGATACTATGTACGCGAGCCCTTTTTCGTGATGTATCGCAGACGCATAGCGGATGCATTGGCGACGCATTCTTTAAACATCGGGGAGTCCAGCTCTATTGAGGATGTCTCCAATGTGTACGACGTTGTCGGTTGTGAGTGGAGCAGACCTTGAGCGTTGAGCTTCGATTGAGATAGATGGGTGGCCGCAGCTCTACAGTACCGAACGTTTTTCGCGCGCGACATGCGAGTTTAACCGCATTGTTTATGTTTCGTGACGCTACTCCCTGGCGCGTTCCGTTTTGACCCGAGCGTTTGTATTTTGCCATCAGGTCGAATTGTGGTTGACCTCGCTCGTTAGTGTGAGCATAGAGGCCAAGGTCTTCCAATAATTGTAAGTCGGTCCGGTTCTATCACTTCGAGTGCGCCAGCGCGCCTGCTAGATCGGCACCGGGCCCAGGCTTGCGCAGATACACACAGCGTCAATCATTCGGCCTTGGCCTTGCTACGGGCTTCATTGATTGCGATGGCTTACGGCCGGCGCTGTCGACCCTGAAGAGACGACGACGACCACGACCACGACCACGACGATGACGACGACGACGACGACCACGACCACGACCACGACCACGACCACGACCACGACAACGACGACGACGACGACGACAACGGCGGCCGCGACGACGACGATGTCGACGACGCTGACGTCGGCCAGAGTTCTCAGTGATGCTTGTTGGGGTCTTTTCGGAAAGCTCTCGAGGGCCCCTGGGGAGGAATTCTGGGGCCTCATGGGAGCCTCTTGGGGGCCTCTTGGGAGCCTCTTGGGGGCCTCCTCGGGTTTCCTGGGGACCTTGTGGGCCTCGTGGG
>CAUYUJ010006869.1:331550-361550 GCA_963575745.1 Prorocentrum cordatum | reverse complement strand
CTACTACTACTACGACTGCTACGACTACTACTACTGCTACGACTACTACTACTACTACTACTTCTACTACTACTACTACTACTACTACTACTACTACTACTACTACTACTACTACTACTACTACTACTACTACTACTACTCTCCTCCTCCTGTTCCTCGTCCTCCTCCTCCTCCTCTGCCTCGTCCTCCTCCTCCACCTCCTCCTCCTACACCTCCTCCTCCAGCTCCTCCTCCTCCTCCTCGTGAGCTGAAGTTCGGCATGTCCCTCTAAATGGTCAGGGGCAACGGTAGGGGGGGATAGGAATTAAGGGGGCATGCATCGACCCCCAATCGCCCATTGATCGCCGATGGGGGCCCGATAGCCCCAACCTGCCCAGGAAGGTGCGGATTCACTATCGGGAGCCTATCGCCGATCTGTCGGCGATGTATCGCCGATTCCAGGTCGACGCATCCCCCCTATGCCAGTCCCCCCCAATCGTTGCCTCTCATCCTAGGTGGGGGAAGGAGCAGCCTGAGCTGAAGTTCGGCATGTGCTTCTACAGGGGGAGTGCCCAAGAATAGTCAATCGATAGTCTGGGGACGATCTTTGAGAAATGTATGTTCGACTTTTTGGTTGCAACTTGCTTGGCTGTGTCTACTCTGTCCTCGAACATCCGCCTGTAGGGGGACATGCCCGACCTGAACATAGACTCGTCTTCAGGCGATCGCAAACATGGATCAAGGGGGCGTGGATCAGCGACGGGTCCCGTTTCCATGGGCACTCGCGGATTGTCGCCGCCGAGCGAGGCGGCACCGGCCGTTCTTCTTTGGGGAGGGCACCTCCCCCGATCCATGCATGTGGCGACCGCGCGCCACATCCATGGATCGCTAATCCATGTTTGCGCGCCCCCGATCTCTGAGTTCCGTGCGGATCTCTTGGGTCTGCTCCTGGACCCCCCAGGGGCGGCGCCTCCGGCGTGCGGCCCCCTGGCGCGCTCATCGCGCGCCGCGCGTGAGGCTTCACAGCGGCGATCCCACAGATGCGCGCCGAGCTCCGGCAGTCTCAATTTATGCAGGTTTCGAAGAAGACAACACCATAGTCGCTAGTCACGGATTTCTTGGATCCGCGCTGGGACCCACAGCGGCGCCTACGGCGCCGCCCCTGGCGCGCTCGGCGCGTCAAAGAGGGGGGTCCGGCGCAAATTCAAGAAGTCCGCGCGCAGCGCCAAACATTTATGTTTATGTAGTTGTTTCTTCTTCCAAGGTTGCTACTTCCTCTGTAGGCTATAGGTCTGCGGAGTTTTGCGGGGCCTGGGTGGCCTCCGCTAGCCTTCCTCTTCGAGGGCAGCATTCTGAAGGTGCCCGAGTCGCCCCAGAGTGGCGCCTGGGACCTGGCCCTGGGACCTGACCTGAATATCAGCTGAGGGGAACCCAGGTCATGTGGCATCTTTCGAGTAGGGGATCGACTATAGAGTAGACTTACCCCAAAATGAATTTCCTTGTTATCCGTAAGGGTTTCGCCCCCTGCCGCCGGCCCCCTCTCTCGGAGAATGGGCCATGGAAGAGCTAAGTCATGAGGCTTTGGCGCTGTCGTGCAGCAGTATCGGAACTTCATGCGAGGCCGATTCGCAATCGGCAAAACCAACTGATCACAAGAGGGGTTACCACACAGGGCGATTGGTAAGACGTGTATGGTTTACGAGCTTGGTTACCACACCTTGGGATTAAAGGGCCGAGGGAGTACTCGCAGTTTGGGTTACCACGCCTTGCGATGGATGTGCGTGAGGGGTGGCACCGAATTTCAGAAATGTGGCAAATCCCCTGTGTTTTTGGACCCTGACCCCGCGGATCTGCGTGAGGGGTGGCACCGAATTTCAGAAATGTGGCAAATCCCATGTGTTTTTGGACCCTGACCCCGCGGATCTGCGTGAGGGGTGGCACCGAATTTCAGAAATGTGGCAAATCCCATGTGTTTTTGGACCCTGACCCCGCGGATCTGCGTGAGGGGTGGCACCGAATTTCAGAAATGTGGCAAATCCCATGTGTTTTTGGACCCTGACCCCGCGGATCTGCGTGAGGGGTGGCACCGAATTTCAGAAATGTGGCAAATCCCATGTGTTTTTGGACCCTGACCCCGCGGATCTGCGTGAGGGGTGGCACCGAATTTCAGAAATGTGGCAAATCCCATGTGTTTTTGGACCCTGACCCCGCGGATCTGCGTGAGGGGTGGCACCGAATTTCAGAAATGTGGCAAATCCCATGTGTTTTTGGACCCTGACCCCGCGGATCTGCGTGAGGGGTGGCACCGAATTTCAGAAATGTGGCAAATCCCATGTGTTTTTGGACCCTGACCCCGCGGATCTGCGTGAGGGGTGTCGATTTCGAGCCCCCCCAGCAATTCAGACAAGGCGCCCAGGAGACGCTAAAAATCCCGTTTGGGCCTCCCCCCCCCTCGCGCGGTCAACCAACTAGTTACAGTAACCAGCAAGAAGCAGAACTGTAACACTGGAAACTACAAGCTACAACTGGTACTTGAAACTGCGAACCCGTGCCTCGCAGCCTGGTGGCCCCACAAGGGGGCCGGCGGATATTTACGAACGTTCTACGTATTCGTCGTAGATGCGCTGGGGGATATCATTCCTGGGGTGAATCAATTCTGTACTCGATTCCCTATTGGAATCTTCGTTGAAACCAGCGTCTCTCCTCGATTCTGGCCTCTGGGGCACGCTCTCGGGCCCCCTCGGGGCCATCACAATCTGATCCGGGGCGAAGGACTATGCTTGGGGATGGGGCCAGGACCTCCTGCAGGGGCCGCAGAGAAAGGGGTCAATGCAAACGGGGGTCAGCCAGGGTGCCCGATTTTGCAGGATCCTGCAGGGCCAGCGGCGCACTGACCCGGGTCTGGGTGCAGGATCCTGCGGGATGTTCTAGGATCCTTCGCACTGACCCGGGTTTGGGTGCAGGATCTTGAATTGACCCAGGTTTGGATTGACCCGGGTCAGAAGATCACCGATGAGGATGGGGCGGGGACCTCCTGGGCCGCGCAATGGAAGCACACATCTTCGGGTGTCTGAGAACATCGGGGGTAAAGCAACACAAACTCAGAACACGCCATGAACAGAAATTTTTGGCGCTCCGCGAGGATTTCTTGCATTCGCGCTGGGCCCCTCTGGCGACGCCTCCGGCGCCGCCCCATGGCGCGCTCCGCGTGCCAGGGAGGGGAGCCCAGCGCAGATCCAAGAAATCCTCGCGGAGCGCCAAAAGTTTATGTTTATGCCGTTTTTCGGGGGTGGACAGTGACACGTCGATTGGTGAATTGTCCGTTTTCGGTTCTCGAGAGTGCGCCGCGGCCGTCATTTTCCCGGTTTGCGCTCGCCAGGTTCGGGCCCGAGGTCGTTTTCACTGAACCGCGTTTTGCCAAAGGGCGCCATGTCCATCCCCGAAAATCCATGTTCATACAGTTGTTGTTCCCCCACTGGAAGCAAAGCACACATCGTCGGACGTCCGGGAACATCGTGTCTTCCAGCAGGGAGGGGCTGCTGGAAGTGTCGATCGTCCGGGGGGGGGCCTCTCCGTGAGGCTCCGCGCGTGGCCACGGCGCCCCCCGCCCCCCCCCCCCAGTGTTGAGTCGGGCCTGTCCCTCTAACAATGGTCTGGGGACGATGTTTTGAATATGTTTGGGCATCTTTTGAGCATTTTTGGGGTGTTTCTGAAATTTGTCATCCAAAATCCCCCTGTAGGGGGACAAGCCCGACCTAACACCAGTGCGAGGGCGGCGGTGGGCGTGCTGGCGCAAAACGGGGGGGGGGGAGCAGGAGGTGCGCATGGGCTTATGATGTATGATGTTCCAACCTACTGTAGCCTTGATCACCACAAGGAATTCCGGGCACCAGAACAAGTACCAAAACTCGAGGGTGTTCACGTGTCGGGCCCTGGGAGGCACTCTTTCGACACTGTTTCGACACTTCTCGGGTGCTCGAAATTATGTCTGGGATGTGGCCCTTCAGTACGATGGGAGCAACATAAACTTGGGCACGGCTCCTCTCGCCTCCTCCGGTTCGATTGTAATTTCGATGGCGATGGCCTCCGATTCCGATTCGGGCCCCCAGAGGGCGAAAACGGTAAGGAAGCCCGCCGTCGTGATCTTTCTTCTCGACGCGAGCATGCCTGCGAGGAGGGGGTCGCCGGGCGTTTGTCGCCGCCGCCGCCTTTCGTCAGCGAGAGAAGGACGTACACGTACATGAATCCGTGTTTGTTTTGAAGGTACGTTTTGTTCGAACGTCCGTGTCTGTATGACGAGGCTGGTCTTTCTTTTTGTAATACGTCGGCGGCGGCGTCGGCGTAGGCGTCGGCGTCGGCGCCGTGGTCGTCGTCGGTCACCGCCGCCAGCTGCCGCCGCCATCCCCTGTTGGTTCGTTGTTGTTTTTAGTCTCCAGGGGCTGCTTCTCGTCCACGGGACAGGGTGTAGGTCCAGCCCTGGGGGCAGTTGCCACGTCGGATCTACAGTCGGACCGAGTTATACAATCGAGGTGTGTTCGGGGAGACTATTCTTGTGTGTTTCGTGTCTGTTGGATGTTCTTGTGCATCCTGGGGGAGGGTACCCTTGGGTGTTCTGTTTGTTTTGGCCGGCGGAGGGTCTCATGGTCTTGAAGGAAGTTCTGTGGCCTTCCGTAGCTTTTGGCTTGACTTCGGCGCATTACTGTCGCTCTTCACGTGCATATACACACCACCGTTTGAGACTGGACCTGCGTAGTTGCTTCTCACTCGGACCTCAGGCAGTTGGGATGGCGGCGGCCAGGAGTGCACCATGGATCATGTACGTAGCGCTACTGGTTCAGGGCGTATCGAACGCGACGTCCATGATGGTGAGCGAGGGCATCCATCGCGACATCGACCCGTACAACGCCTCGCGCACTAGTGTGACAGTATGAAGGAAGTGCATGAAGTGCAGGAGGTGAGCGGGATGCCCGCGCAGCGTTCAGCTGGTTCTCTATCTTACAACCTTGGAGGAGTCAGCCATTGTTGCGCTTGCGGTTGGAATAGTTGGTGGACCTCGGCGACAATTAGTGAACAAATCACGACGATCAGTCTTAGTGGCTATTGGAGAGACCAGGGATATGGTAATTCCAAAGGCTATATCGGTGTTGTGGTGGGGTCGGAGTCGTACAACCATGGTGTGGCACCCATTCCAGATCGTGGTTCACGTTCACCTGGACATTGCCCGCGCCCGCGACAGCTGGCAGTCAAATAGTGCTCTCATACAACGTTGGGTATGGAGGCGGGCACTGTCTTTACGTCGATTCTGGCGCGACCCTGAGTGTGACCACTGCGACGCCGAACCCGACGCCCTACCCGACGCCCTACCCGACGCCTTACCCTACGCCTTACCCTACGCCCTACCCGACGCCCTACCCGACGCCGAACCCGACGCCGAACCCTACGCCCTACCCTACGCTTTACCCGACGCCCTACCCGACGCCGAACCCGACGCCGAACCCGACGCCGAACCCTACGCCCTACCCGACGCCCTACCCGACGCCCTACCCGACGCCGAACCCGACGCCGAACCCGACGCCGAACCCGACGCCCTTCCCGACGCCCTTCCCGACGCCGTTTCCGACGCCGTTCCCGACGCCCTACCCGACGGTTTTCCCGACGCCTTTCCCGACGCCCTTCCCGACGCCCTTCCCGACGCCCTTCCCGACAGCTTTCCCGACGCCCAGCCCGACCCCCAGCCCGACGTATCCTCCGGGCTGGCCGACGCCACATCCGACGTTTCTTCCCGGAGCTCCCATGGCTGGTGGAGCTGGCGCAGGCGTGGTTGCCACTGGCGACCCCCACGTTCAGAACGTTCTTGGTCAGCGGTTCGACTTGATGAAACCAGGAAAGCATGTTCTGATTAACATCCCCCGTGGAAGGCGTTCCAATGTAATGCTTCGCGTGGAGGCTGAGGCGCGTCAATTTGGAGGGCAGTGCGCAGACATGTATTTCCACGAGTTGAATATCACGGGTGCGTGGGTGGAGGCGAAGGGAACCGACGGTCTCCTTTTCACAGCTGAGGGTGCGCGCGACGAGCATCCACAGTGGTTGAAGTTCGGGGGCGTAGAACTGAAAGTCGCCCATGGGCGCACTGATCAGGGCGCCTTGTACTTGAACTTCTACGTCAAGCATCTTGTGCGCGGTGGGTTTGCCGTCGGAGGCTTGCTAGGAGAGGATGACCACACCGAGGCATCGATGCCTTCGGAGGCGTGCGTTCACCGCGCAGTCCTTTTGGAGATTGCGGCTCGGAGTCATGAATATACAGGCGCCTTCTTGACTGCAGAGGCAACCTTCTAATTTCTAATGATGACATGCGTGCGGGGTGAGGGCAATGCGGCACGTGTGCACAAACGATGTTTCTGTTCCTGGCGTGAGGAAAAATGATGGTCTTCTGGCCTGGGTCCGACTGTACAACCAATTGCGAAACTTACCTCTGCGGGTCCAATCGACATAGGGGGTATCGGACACTCCCGCTGGAGCCCCAGCCCGCGTTTCAGAAATCTGACCTGCAGGCCTGCAAGGGTTGGCGGTTCGGATGTGGCTTCTCGTCGGAGGAGAGTGTCGCTGGGCGACACGAAGCAGCTGCAACGTGGGAGCCAGGCATGCGATGCCATACTTTTTGCAATCCGCGGTCCCCAGACGTCCCGACCTTTCCCCTGGGACCGGCTTCTCATCCCGGGTCGTCTTGTAACGGTCATGGGGCGAGGCGAGGCAAGATTGAACTCTGGATCCTGATGCGGGCTCTGATTTCTCCGTGGAGGCCCACTGGACGGCTGATTTCCGCCGGTTCGACTCTTCTCGACTCCGCTGTCGATTTCCTCCGATGCGGTTCATTTCGATCGCCGCTCCGACTTGTCGACTCGATCCTGGGCTATCCTGCGTGGGGAGGCGGGGTGGGAGGGAGGCGGGCTACTGGCATTCGTGGACTAGTCCTGGGGTGGGGGACGGGGTTGAAGGACGAGGCGGCCGAGAGCCTCGACATACTGAGAGCCTCGACATTCAGCGCGCGAGCCTTCGGCGATCAGAAGCAGGAGGGGGAGCAGGAGATGTCCTACCTTCTCTGTGGTCTCCCCCCCGCGAAGATTTGCCATCACGCGAATCGCCGCGCGCCTGATGCGAGAAAATCCAGTGTGTGTCCCTGATGTCCTTGGCCACGTCGGCCTCCGGTCAGCTTGAGTGGTGTTCTTGGTTCGCCTGGCAACCTTTTGTTTTGAATTCCAGTTGACGCCGCGTTTTGCGGGTATTTGTCGTCGCGCTCCCAGCCTCTTTTTCCTCGCAACAAAAAAAGAAGCGTTAAGTCGGGCGTGTCCTTCTACACGAGGAATATTCAAAAACAGTCAAAATATAGCCTGGACAGGATTTTTGGAATATGTTTGATCAGTTGGGGGTATGCTTTTACTATTTCGAAATTGTCGCCCAAAATCCGCCTGTAGGGGGACATGCCTGGCCTAAAAGAAGCGGGAGGGCGATACTACACGCACAATAACAAGCACGAGCGGTCCCCACCCGAGAACGCGAATCGTGATATCCAGTGGGGAGCACCCGGGGCCCTTTGGGGCCTGGCGGCCGCGGTGTGCAGTCGCCATGACGTCGAAGGTGAGATGCGGGATGCCCAGGGAGCACCAGGAGCCTTGTGGGCCTCGCGGCGGCGGTATGAGGGGTTTGCGAGTCGGGTCGGGAGCTCTTCCCCTCAGAGTTCGGCGGCAAGCGAGGCGCAGTGAGAAGGAGAAGCCCTTCTCAGAAGGCGGCGGGACTTCTCAGAAGCCCTCGCGCCGCCTGAGAAGCTCCCCGCGTCCCCCGGGAAGGCTTAGAAACTTCCTCGGAAGGCCGGAGGACTCCCGAGCCTTCTGAGGAGGCCTGCTCCTTCTGCCTTCCCCCCCTCGCTCGCCGCCAATCAGTCTACAGTCAACCCGCAAGGTAAGGATGGGCTTGCTTCCCAAGGGTACCCTTGCATCCTTGCCTTCTCGCTCCATCCTTGGCCACTCTCGTTGGCCGCGTCCCGCTAAAAAAACTTCGAAATGGGCGCCCACGGCCCGTTTATCCCTAACTGCATGTCTGCGATCATGAAGACTCCCCCCCTTAACCCCTGCGCCATGATCATCCTTGGGAGACTCATATTTGATATGCGGGCGGAGCGGCAAGACCGACCTTATTATCACCAGTGAAAAACGAATCGTACACTGAATCATATTATCATGAATTTTCCTTTGTTATCACCATCACCATCTCTTGTTATCGTCATCGCCCTCTCGTAGACCTCCATTCTGGCACACCCCTCACACCCCCATACGAATCGCGGTCAGCATAGGACTTCTCTCCCTCCCTCTCGTCTTCCCTCCGTGCCCTCGCTGGTATTGAATATCAGTCCCTATCAGTTCCTAAGGGCAACCATGAGTATTCGCTCCTACACGACGGGAAGAAAACAACAAACAATTGCTCAGCCCAACAACTAAAAGTTGATAGGTCCGACTAGTTGGTGTTTCTTGTCATCTCCTCCTCCTCCCTCTCCTCGTCCTTCTCCTCCTCCTCCTTTCCTTTGTCCACCCCTCCTTCTCTTCATTTCCCTTGTTTCTCTTAATGTAATTCCTTCTCTTCTCTGTTTCCTCCTCCTTCTACTACCCCTCCCTCCCTTCCACCCTCCGCGCCACAGTTGAACCGTTGTATCGCCGTCATTTTGTATCACTCTTGAGTACTCCTACACGACGGGTCGATCAGCACCACAGCCAGTCCAGGGAAGGCCCCGCCGGAACCAAGAACGAGCAGGATGTCTCACTCCCCGTGCTCTTACATCAGTATACCGTACATGCCTGTATGCGATTTGCCGGGGAAATCTTTTTTATCCCCCCCTGGGCCCCGAATTTGATTGTCGCCATGGTGTGATTATCATGTGCACACGGATGAGGAGGAGGAGAAGGAGGAGGAGGAGGAGGCGAGTCAGCGCAGCACAGCACAGAGAGATGGGCGGCGCCCGCGGGGAGCGGGGCAGCAGCGGAGGGATAGTCAAGAGGCAACGTTCGGGAGGGGGGCGGACAGGCTCAGGGGGATGCATCGATGCCAGATCGACCACCCCGCCCAGGAGCGTTCGGATTCGCTGTAGCGATGGCCCTTCGCCGATCTATCGGCGATGTATCGCCGCATCCAGGTCGACGTTCCCCCCCCCCCCTCACCTGGTCCCTCCTCCACGTTGCCCCTCAGGGGAGCAGACGGGAGGTCTTCTCTGGATCCCCTTTGGGCCTGCTCCGTCGCAGGGCTCCGACGTTCCGGACGAGGTGGCCGCCGCGATCTGGGGCCTGTGGTGGAGGCAGCCTCTCAGCCTCCCCATGGGAAGACGAGGAGGAGAGAGAGGAGGACGAGAGCGATCTCAGGTCTTATTTCTCTTCCCCATTCCTGCCTCCCTCCATCACCCCCCCGCCTCCCTCCGCCCCATCCTGCCCGCCCCACCTCCTCACTTATGCTCCCCTGCCCCCCCCTTCATTCCCTCCTTCCCCCCATCCCCGCCCCCCTTCTCCCCCTTCTCCCCCTCCTCCCTCAAACTGCCAGCTCGGCCCGATTTGGGGCTGCCGAGCCGATGGCTCGCCGTCCCGCGCCGCGCGTCGTCGTGCCGCTCTCTCGGGGCCGCGAGGACATGAAGGAGAAGGAGGAGGCCTCCTCCTCCTCCTCCTCCTCCTCCTCCTCCTCCTCCTCCTCCTCCTCCTCCTCCTCCTCCTCCTCCTCCTCCTCCTCTCTCGAGCCCTCGTCGGCAGCCCGCAGCGTGCCCGCTGCCCGACGCGGGCGACCGCCCGGCGCTGCGCGCAGCACGCGCGGGCGCAGGACCGTGGAGCGCTCCACCTGCTGTTAAGTCAGGGGTGGACAGAACCCCCAACAGTGACACGTCGATTAGTGAATTGTCCGTTTTCGGTTCTCGAGAGGGCGCCGTGGCCGTTATTTTCCAGGCTTGCGCCCGCCAGGTTTGGGCCTCAGGTCGCTTTCACTAAACCACGTTCTGCTAAAGGGGGTCTGTCCATCCCCGAGTTAAGTCGGGCCTGTCCCTCCACCGGGGGAATATTCGAACATAGTCAAACACATTACCCCGGTGCGACCCTACCTAGGAGTTTGAGCCCCTCGGAAAGCAGCATTAGTTGCTATGCTATGCTATGCCATGCTATGCTGCGCTATGCTGCGTTATGGTATGCTATGATATACTATGCTATGCGATGCTGCGTTTTGCTATGCGAAGCTATGCTATGCCATGTCATGCTGCGCTATGTCAAACTATGCTATGCTATGATAAGCTGCGCTATGATATGATATGAGATGATATGCTGCGCTATGCTATGCTATGCTAAGCTAAGTTGACCCTCTAGGCAGAGCCTAGGTAGGGAATTACACCCATGCTAATGTTTTGCCTTTCCTTTGCTTTGATGTTGTTTTTGATTTGCTTTGATTTGCGTTGCTTGTGCTTTGCTTTGCTGTCGCTGCTGTTGATGTGCCTTTGCTTTGCTGCTGTGCTATACTCTGCTATGCTATGCTATGCTATGCTATGCTGCGCGGTGCTATGCTGTGCTGTGCTGTGTTGCGCTATGCTGTGCCATGCTACGCTATGCTGCGCTATGCTGTGCTATGCTGGGCTTTGCTATGATATGCTGTGCTGCGCTGTGCTGTGCTACGCTCTGCTATGCTGTGTTCTGCTACGCTAGAGCTCGGCGAAGCTAAGATGAAGGTAAGCAAAGCTAAGATAAACCTGAACTAATATGAAGCTAATCTAACCTATGATGAATCAGCTAAGCTAAGATGAGATAAGCAACGCTGAGCTAAGGGGACGTCACTGGGGGAACCACGGGGCGGATGCCGGGGGAACCGCCCGGGGCGGGTTGCATTGCCCGGCCCTTTACGCAAACAGGGTAAGAACCTTTCTAGGCAGAGCCTAGTAGGGAAATAGTCAGGGGACTCATTTGTTTTTAAAATGTTGCTACGATTCGAGAGGTATGTTTGGGCAATCTTTTATTTTTCACCCAAAATCCCCCTGTAAGGGGGACGCGCCCGACTTAAAACTATGGGCTTGGCCTCGCTCGGACGTGTCCGTTTTCCTTGACGAGGTCCATGGAGGAGCATCCAGGGTCTCCTTGTGAAGACGTGCGCGCGCGAAGTCGAAACATGCACGGGAACTGGGTGCCCGCGCAATGGCCAGCGGAAGGCCTTCGACGAGGTCGTGGGCCACCGTGGCCAGCAGCTCCACGTCCTCGGCAGGGCGCTTGGAAGGGGCGCTTGGCGGCTGCCCGGCCCGGGTGGGGGGCCCGCCGATGTGTTGATGCATGTGCTCGGCCCGCGGGCTCCCTGCCACACGATGATAGTGATGGAGGCTACTGGAGGGATGCACCTCCTCCGTCAGCACGGAGATGGGGTCGGACAGGGCTAGTACGAGGATGCAACCCCGGCACGAACGAAATGGGTACAGAAAGATTGGGTACAATGCCCAACAGCAGTTCTTCTTCATTTTGAACAGGACTCGCTGTCCGCGCCGCCGCGGCCTGTGACCATTCGAGACAGAAGGCCGCCTGCCCAACAGCGGCCGCCTGTTGGTTTGGGACAACATTTGTTATTGGGTATTATACCCATTTTTCCCGTACCACCTTTCGGGCGTCCAAATAACCGTTCCAGAGCGTTCCAGAACGCCCTCAGAAGAGCATTGTGGAACGCTCTGGGAAGTCCGCGGCGCCCGAGACATCCTCCAGACCCGCCGGATCTCAGAGATTCTCAATTTATCCTTGCCGAATTTTCTCCTTTTTTGGCGTCGTCTGAGGCCAGGGGATATAGAGGGGAACCCTAACGGCGTTGCCCAGGCACTGACCCATCCGGGCCCGGCCGCGGTTGCAGCGAAGGGCGCGGCGGCGGCGGTGCAATCCCCCACGGACGCGCAGGTGGGCGAGATCAGCGTCGTGGACATTGTCCGCGCCCTCCGTTCGGAGATCACGACAGCCGTAGCGATTCAGTGGCCACTTTGACATTGCACGCGGCGGTGGAGGAATTACTACGGGGTTAGCGGCCTCCACGACCGCGACCTCTCCCGCGCGGTTCCTGCCAGGATACCATCCCCAAGTATAACGCAAAGGCCTGGCGAGCAGCGCAAGCAGCAGCGATCGTTGAACGGGATGCGTATGCGTGTTCATCGTCATGCCCCCCGTCGTGCACAGCCCGGTGGAGTCGTTCGCCGTCCTCCACATCGTGTTCGACTATGTGCTCTTGTTCGCCGTGTGGGTCAGGTTTGTGTGAGTTGGTTTGATGCATGAATCCGTTGTTGGTCTTATTTTGCAGTGCGGGACAATGACAATAAACACCCCACGTTTCGACAGGGTTCCCTTGGTTTCTTTGGCTGGCGTTCGGCGCGTAAGGCCGCCGCAATTTCGAAGAAACTGCAAATGCCAGGGTACCCTGTGTTTCTTGGGCGTCGGTCAGTTTCTGGGCGCGCGCTCGAACCTCGAAGAAACTTCAGGGTATTCGGGGTACCTTGTGTTTTTCGCCAGCCGCTCGGATTGTTCGCCCCGCTCTGCCCATTCACCCGCGGGGGTTAATTAGCCGGTATGTCAAGTGGGCGCTGGCGCATGTCGGGTCGCATGCCCGAAAGTGGGTACATTTCGGGGCGCATTGCTTAATGTCAAACTGCTTGAAGCTATCCGTCAAAAAACCGCTTGGGCCAGGGTGCCCTGGGTTTTTGCGTCTGCAACCGAAGTGCAAGAAACCCAACCCTGGACCAAGAAACCTCGGCGGATTTCAGGGTGTGGTTGCTTGCGCAGGGTGTGGTTTCTTGCGGTGGGTTTCTTGTGCATCGACCCCCACTGTCTGCTACCTTTTTCTCCTTCTCCGTGTGTGTGTGTGTGCTCGACTCATGAGTTCGTTGTCGGTCTTACCTTGTACTGCCTCCTTCTCCTCCCCCCCCCCCCTCACCATGGCGTTTCCCTCCGCCCTGTGCCTGCGGGGCCCGCGATCGGGCCCCAAGGCCAGCTGACGTGGACCTGGGAGCGAGCGAGAACCGCTGCACCGCATGAGAGCGCGCAGTGGGAGCAAAGCCGAGACACGCCGTCGGGTACCTCGGACGACGGCGGCAATGGTCACACCGCGCCGACGGGTCGGGCGCCCCAGCGCCCCGCAGCCTGGGAAGCGGGGGCGCGATTGGCCGCGTGATGGGCCGACCGGATATCGAGTTCGAGCTTCTCCCCAGACGGCGCAATGCAGATTAGCGATCGTTTTGTCGTTCGTTGGTTTGCCGATCGGCGCGGGCCCTCGCCCCCCCCCATGTTTCAAGCAGGTGCGGTCTCCCCCATAATGGACGCACTGTTGCAAACAGTCGCACTAAGCAGAGGTCCGGAGCCGGACCCCCCCCCATCCCCACCCGGCCAATGTCGAAACGCCACATGAGGAAACGTTGACCACACTACGCGATCAATTTGCCAGGGTGAACTCCTCCTGGGCTGCCGCAGCCTAGCTGTGGCACGTGCAAGCGAGCTCTCAGACGGCGTCTGGCGGGAGGCCGCGTGGCCCCCCCGAAGGGCTCTGGCCGCTGAAGCCGGGAACGGCCGGAAAAGAACTGGCCGGGGGCAAGCAGGGGGACCCCGACTGTTTCCGCCAGGGGCCATGTTCGGGGGGGAGGGCTCATGGGGCAGCGGTCGGTTTTCGGGCGGTTCCGTTTTTCCCGTCGGTTCCCCAGCGCAGGGGTGCATTCCAGCGACCTGCGCCTTGCAGGGTATGTTCGGTCTACGCGGATCGCCCCGAACGGCCCAAAACCTCCACAGGGGCACTTTGAGTTGGACGCATCGACCCCTAATGGCCTACTCATCGCCGAGAGGGGCCAGACTGCCCGCCCCGCTCAACAACGTGCGGCATCCCTATCGGTGGTTTATCGCCGATCCATCGGCGACGTATCGCCGACTCAAGCTCGACGCGTCCCCCCTTTGACGTTGCCCCTCGTTCCGCCATCCGCCCTGTGGGCGGCCGCTTGTTTTCTGATGTTCATGCCGCTCCCGCCTTTTCTCCCTCCCTGCGCTTGGGAAACAAACAGTGGCATAAACATAAAAATTCTGAGGTCCGCGCGGATTGCTCGGATCAGCGCTGGACCCCCTTCCCTGCCGCGCCAGGGGCGGCGCCGGAGGCGCCGCCAGTGGGCCCCAACGCCGCTCCGAGACATCCGCGCGGACCTCCGAGTTATTCTGTCTATGTCATTGTTCTCTTCCTCCTGGCACGCCCGCGTCTGTTCGTTGCTTCCCCCGCCTCCTCTCACCGAGCTCGCTCCACTACTCGCAGAGTGCCTACTCGCAAAGTGTTTTAAAACAAACGCCCGCCTCGAGGTAATGTATCGCAAATCCCCCTCCGCGGATCCGAACCATTTGCGAGTAGTTACTTTGCGGGGAGTGGAGGGCGCTTGTCCATCCTCTGACGGATCCTCCGGCCCATCCTGGTGCGGAAAGCGGCGTCGATATGAGCCCCGACCCGCCGGCGGGTCCCTGGAGGTCTCCGCGTGCCCCTTCTGATCAAGCCGGGGGGGGGGGCGAGCAGGCAGGAGGAGGAGGAGGGGGATGAGGGGAGGAGGTGGAGGAGGAGGGGGAGGAGGAGGAGGAGGAGGAGGAGGAGGAGGAGGAGGAGGAGGGGAGGAGGAGGGGGAGGGGAAGGAGGACAAGCTAGGTGCGCTCGCGTCATATCTGACGTCCTACCCCTCCCTCCCATCCCTTACCATGGCGCTGATTTTCTCTATCCGCGGACGCGTGTCGTAGCGGACCTGTGGCTCCGCGCGCGCGTGCGTAGTGGGTGGTGGTGCACGTGCGTGCGTGCGTGCGTGTGTGCGTGGTTATCGTGGTGGTGGTGGTGGTGGTGGTGGTGGTGGTGGTGGTGGTGGTGGTGGTGGTGGTGGTGGTGGTGGTGGTGGTGGTATGGTGGTGGTGGTGGTGCTGGTGGTGGTGGTGCTGGTGGTGGTGGTGGTGGTACTGGTGCTGGTGCTGGTGGTGGTTGTGGTGGTGGTGGTGGTGGTGGTGGTGGTGGTGGTGGTGGTGGTGGTGGTGGCGGTGCGGCGCGGTGGTGGCGGGCGGATGGGCGCGCGAGAAAAAGGCCCGCGCTGGGGCGAGAACGCCATCCTGAACGACGGAGGCCAAACACCGATCCGAAAATGAGGCCCACGCTGCAGCGGGAGCACGATTCGGAACGATTCGGGAGCAGAAATGAGGCCGGCGCCTCAACGAGAGCAGCATTTTGGGAAAAAATGACGCCGGCGCATCAGCGAGAGTCGTTTCCCGGGATTTCCCGGGGATCCTGTGTGTAAAACAGTACGCGGAGGGTGCGCGGCCATCACCTGGACGCCATCAGGGGAAGAGGGAGAGTATTTTCATATTGAGTAGTTGTGGAGGGGGAGGAGGAGGGGGAGGGAGGAGGAGGAGGGGAGGGGGAGGAGGAGGAGGAGGGGGAGGGGGAGGAGGAGGAGGAGAGAACCAGGGTAAACCCAACGTGTCCCTCGGAGGAGGGCCGTTCGAGACTGCGGCCGCCTTCCGTGCCCTCACTGGTTCATGCTGGGCCTCCTGGAGGCGTCTCCACGGAGGAGGGGCCCCCCCAAAGGGCTCCGCGGACTGATCCTGAGCGAGCTCGGACGGGCGGGAGAGCCGTCGATCTTTACGGGATGTGAAAACGATCACAGCCACTGTTTTTCTTTTGTTGCCGCCTTCCAGCCAGCAGAAAAAAGGCAGTGGTTGTGGTCATTTTCGTTAAGCTTGGCACCAGGGAAATGACCACAGCCACTGCTTTCTTTTTCGGCCGGCTGGAAGGCGGCGCGAACAAGAAGCAATGGTTGTGGTCATTGTCCCGTCCCGCAATCTTTTATTTGGTCTTTCCACAACAGGGGCGCCGAAGAAGGAGCTCTGTTCGTTGGGCCCAGTGTCCCGTAGTTGTTGTGATTGTTATCTCCGGTTCCCGATGGGACACCGTAATTTAACTAACTGAAAAGGGGGGGTCCTTGGTTAGCCCGATATGGGGATTCAGTATTTTTTCGATTCTTAGGTTGCACACAGGTCTTTGAATTTCGGTTTTTGTTGGATACCCTGATCCCAATATACTTCAAGCGCCTTCCTACTTCAATAACCGATATAATTTTGCTACGTTTTGTTCCTCTCCCAGAGTGCCTGAGCCCAAATCAACTGCATCCGATGTCCTACTTCGTGTTTCTACCTAGTTCTTCTGACCGCCTACGCCTCTCTGATTTGGGAATCCAGTTTTCTTGTAAAGTGTAGAACATTATCTAACAATACGCCTGCCGCTAGAGCTACCTACGGCGCTGCCTGGCCCGCTGGTCCACCTGGATCGCACGGCGGCCAGCCTGGAAATTGACGTGTTCCTTGTGTTCAGCACGGCTGAACCAATCCCCATCCCATTCGGGTGCATGCCGGTCGTTGGAAGTAAGTCCTTTGGTGATCCCACGATCCCAATCTCTTTTTGCCACCTTCCAGTTTGAAGAGTTGAGCGTTTTCTCCTCTCCCCTCCTCGTCAGGTGGCGGGCGGAAGCGCAATCTACTTCCAAAGCCTTCCTACCCAATGCTTCTACCTACTTTTTCCCGACCGACGGGGAAACGGTTTCTCTGCTGGCCGACATGCCCGCCCCAGGTGGGACCGATGCCGTTCCCTTCAGGCCCCGCGGCACCACCTCCTTGCCCGGAGGCGGCTGGTTGGGACGCGAACCCCGGCGCACTTGGGACCAGAATAGGACAAGCATGTCCCTGCCTATTCTGACGGGCGCTCCACAACCCGACTGTATCCAGACAGCAGAACAAATCCAAGGATGCTCAGCCCGCTACGTGTCCCTGGCCGCCTGACGCATCCCACGGGTGCCCCCCTCGTTGCTCTCCGCGCCTCCTCTGGCGCCTCGTGGTCTGAGGCGTGCACCACGCGGCAAAGGAGAGCCGGAACGTCTCGGCTTGTCCGTGCTAGCCCGCGCTGCCTGCGCACCTGCAATCTCCGCCTGCCGCAGGAGGTCAGGAACCCCCGTGTGTGCCCCTCTTCCGCGCTGTGACCCTCCACATCCCGCCCGCCTCCTGTGTTCTCGTCTTTCCCCGCCCCTAGAGGGACACGCCCGACCTAAACGTCCCTCCTGCCTCCATCCCGCACCCTCCCCATCGCCGCCTCCGCCCCGCCTCCCCTTCCCCCCCTCTCCCTGCCGTCTCCCCCCCCCGTTCCCTTCTACCCGTCCTCCTCGAGGGGGCAGGGGAGGGAGGCAGAGGAGGAGGGGAGGGGAGCACAATTGGGAGAGAGGTGGAGGAGCCCGTGGTTCCCTCCCCCCGCTCCCTGCCCCCGTCGCCCTGTTCCAGTCCGCGCCGCCCCCCCCCTCTTCTGCCCCACCCCCCCCTCGGCGGCAGACTCTTGCTCCTCCTCCCCCCCAGGCTCGAAGAAGAGCCAACGCCAGAAAAAGCAGAAACTTGTGGCGCTTCGCGCGGGTTTCTGGGATCTGCGGTGGGCCCCCCCCCCCGCCGGCGCGTCCGGCGCCGCCCTTGGCGCGCTCCGCGCGCCAGGGATGGGGGGGGGGCCAGCGCGGATCCCAGAACTCCGCGCGGAGCGCCAAAAGCTTACGTGCGTGCATGGCGTGGTTGTTGTTTCGTTTTCTTATTCTTCTTCTTGTTCTGCTTCTTCTTACTTCTGCAGACCTGCTCAAGTCGTGGGCCGACCCGGACGGGAGGCTTCTGCTCCGGACATCATGGCGGGGGCCATGGGACATCTCCACAGATTTCATGGCGCCCTTTCTTGTGTCAAGAAGTCCCCGGCCACCCCCCTGGGGCCGCGCACGTGCCGCTGGCCATGATTGGGGCCCCCCCCCCCTCTTGGACGGCCCCCCTCTGGGCCGCCCCCCGCGCGCGGAGCGAACCGAGGGCCTGGCCTGCCGGGGTCCACGGCGCGCGCCGCCGCGGGGCCCCGCACGGCGCCCCATCCCGCCGCCCCGCCCGGGCCCGCCAGGGTGGAGCGGCGCGCCGGGGTGAGCTGGGTGGCGATCGCGGACGCCGGGGGCGAGCCTTCGGCGTGGAGGGAGCGGGCCCGGGAGTCGGGCGCAGCGGTTCTGTCTTCTCGGAGGTCGCTCCACCTCCTGCCCTGGCACGTCGATTAGCGGACTGGCCGTTTTCGGTTCGCGGGAGGGCGTCGCGGCCATCATTCTTGCGGGTCCAGGTCCGTCGGTTTCGGTCCTAGGCCGCTTTCACTCAAGGGTGGTTTACTAAAGGGAGGTGTGTCCACCGCCGATTTTCAGCCCTGGCCATGTTTCCTCAGTTTCGGCGGCCCGGGTCTTCAGAAATGGACCTGTCGGGGCGAGAAAGCTACCACTGGGGGAGGGGTCGAGGCAAGCTTCTTGTGGGGCTGGAGGTTGGAAACAGGTGAACCCATCGCATGTCTGAGAGGATGTCATTGTGCAAGATGGGTCTTGGAGGTGTTTTTATGTTTTTCGAGCCTCCACGGCCCCTCCAGTGCCCCGGGGCCATTCATAAGACCGTCAGGAGAAGAATTCGGTTCAGGCCCAGTTTCCCCCAGGACGCGCTCCCCTCGTACCAAATCTGCCAGTGTTTTTGTGGGTGACGTTGACCGAGGTGTGTGCTGCTGAGGTGCCGGATCGATCGTCGTCCCTGTCGTCTTCTTTGTCTTTTCTGTCCACCATCGTCATGATCTCTTCATGTCTCCTTCTTCCCAACCATCCTGTGGTGTTGGGTCCTCGTTTTGAGGACAGCGCTCCACGCCTCACTCCTCTCCTCCCCCATCTTCTACCTCTTCCCATATCATCATCATCATCACCACCACCACCACCATCATCATCATCATCATCATTATTATCATCATCATCAGCATCATCATTATCATCATCATTAGTATAAGCATCGCCGCCACAATTGTAATTATCATCGTCGCCGTCGTCATCACAATCATCGTCATCATCGTCGCCGTCATTATCTCCATCATCATCGCCACGCATGTAGGCACACCCCTCGCACGCTTCATGGCCCCATAGGAGCCATACCGAAGGCCCCAGTGGTTCCGATCGCATGTGTCCCCGCCACATTTCGGCACACCCCTCAAACGCATCGTGGCCCCATATGGAAATCCACACAGATCCCAAATGGTGCCGTTCGCATGCGTCCTCGCTTCCCATTTCGTCGCACCCTTCGGACGCTTCGTTGCCCCATGATGAGCTCCACGTAAGGGCCCCAGTGGTGCCGTTCGCATGCGTCCTCACCACCCATTTCGGCACATCGTGCACACGTTGCGTGGTCGCGTAGGGAACTCTACGTAAGGCCCCAGGGGTGCCGTTTCTTTGAGTCCTTGCCAACGCCTTTGGTACACCTCTCATTCGCTTCGTGGCCTCATAGGGAGCTCCACCTACGGCCCCAGTGGTGCCGTTCGCATGCGTCCCCGCTACCCTTTTCGGCACAGCGTTCATCGTTTCGTGGCCCCATGGGGAGATCCACACAATGCCCCAATGGTGCCGTTCGCATGCGTCCCCGCCACCCATTTCGGCATACCACTCACACGATTCGTGGCACCGTCGGAAGCTCCACCTGAGGCCCCCATGGCGCATTTCCCGGTCACCTGGATTACGCCCCCTCCTCACATGCTGCGTGGCCCCAGAAGGAGCTTCACCGCAAGCGGTGACCACAACGCTGTATTCACAATTGCGTATGGTTGGGCCCTTCGCCAGAATCTGTGATGTTGTCCCTCACCTCACCTCCAGCGGGAAAGCAGTTCTTCCCTCCGTCCCTCCTCCCTTATGCTCACTATTCCTTTTTACCCCTTCTGCTCCTCCCAGTCGCCGTCGGCGTTCAAGACCACATAACCAACCATCAAGGAAGTGTTCCGTACAGACCGACTCTTGCCCATTTGCTCGCGCAGGCCAGGGTGGGAACAGGGGGCGCGAAATGATGGCATTATGCAGTTCATTCGTATCCCGCCTCGCAGCGACTAATAATACTGTTGCTTTGCAACCGTGTGGCCGCCAGTTCGAACTAGTGGTTGGATAAGATCAGTCCGGAATTGCCAGGATAGGGCGCGTTAGTGCTTACGGGTGCACACACATTGGCTGGACCATAACCAACACAGACATTTTATTTGAGTGACAATGAGGGAGTGCAAGCCGGAGGGGGGAAAGGCTAATGGATATCCAACTTATGTTGAGTAACATTTTTTTGCGGCACGACACATTGCACCAACGCGCTCAGACACATTTGCAGACCGCCAAGGATTACGCATGGAAGGGCCGCAGGAACACGACAGGCCAATCAAGAGTTTGGCTTTGCCGTTCTTGCTACCTACCTCCCACCGGCCGTTTCTGCAACAACGGACGCATGTTACATAGGATTCTCGAGTTGGTGGAAGGGTGTTGTGACAGGGTGGCCTGCAGGTCAACGAACATCGTCGGAGGCGGCATCAACCGTCAGGTAGGACTTCACCGTTGAAGATGGGGGAACCGAGAAACGCATATCACCACGATCTGGCCCCGGGCGAAAGAAGTAGAACACGACAGTGGTAGGGCGGTTTTGAGGCCGGGGGATTGTTGCGGCCCTCTCCGTTTCGAGCGTGTTTTTGTGATTTGTGGACGGTCTGCCTTCGTTATCTTTTTCGTGAACTTCATCTTCTTGCACTGCCAATTCCTGGCAAGCTCTGCAGGGCCCTGCTAAGTGTTGGTACGCCCTGTTGGGCCGTGCTAAACTTTCGGAGATCAGCGATGCCCCTGTAAGACCTGTACAGCGCGGCTAAGCTTGGCAAGCCTTGCTAAAGCCAGCTGGGCTTGGCAGACCTTGCTAAGCCTGACTGAGACTTGCTCAGCATTGGCAAGCTTTGCTAAGCTCTCGTGTTCTTGCGAAGACTTAACTCCGTCCTGCTGATCTTCGCTGAGCCCTGCTCAGTGTGCTCTTACGTGGGGGTAGTGTAGGAGTAGCAGGAGGTGGGGAAGCGAGGAGGACGAAACACATGTTTTTTCCGGTTTTCGTGTTTCGCCTCCCCCCGCCGAAGTAACTATATATTAACACACAAACGGGGATCATCCTTCCAGACTTGTGTTTCCGATTTGTTTCCGGGGGGGCAGGAGAAAAACACGACTTGGGAAGGGGGGGGCGGCGACGGACCAGGAGGAGTAAGATGATGATTTCGATGATGAGGAAGAGGAGGAGGACGAAAAGAAGGAAGAGGAGGTGGAGGAGGAGGATGAGGACAGAGAAGGAAGAGGAGAAGGAAGAGGACAATAAGGAGGAGGGCGAGGGTGAGGAAGAGGAAAAGGAAGAGGAACAAAGGGAGGAGGAGGAGGGGGAGGAGGAGGAGGAGAAGGACGCAGGGCCGAAGCAGAGGCTTCCGCCACCCAGGAAGAGGAGGCACGATAGATGGGTGGACTGAGAAGCGCTCGTGGAGTGCATCGGGTGCTGCAAGATGAGCAGCTGATCCTTCCACATATTCGGGTGGGGTGTTTTGGAAGCGGGAAGGGAGGAGTAACAAACACTCTTGTGAGAAGCCACGCCAGGTAGTTGTGACCACAAGCTTGGGGTTTTGGGGGATGCAGCGCGAACGGCGATGCAGAATGCCTTCCCGAATAAGATACTTGTCCTGAGCTAGCCGCCTCAGTTTTGAGAAACACACTCCACGAACTTTCCGCATCAGTATGACGGTATCTGATTGGATTTGGTTGAAACGTCTGTGGCCCTTAAACATTAAACAAGCTGCGGGAAAAAAGGCGAAGAGAGCGAAGGGGGGGGTAGCAACCGGGCAAGGTAAACGAAGCAACGAGCCCCCGCGAAACGCACCGACTCAGGATTGAATGCCTGAGACAGGATTAGCGACCGAATGCGCGAGTGTAACAACCACGCGAGCGTGGGCTAACAGCAACAGACGCTACTCTGGAATAGTATGTGGAGGACCATAGGGGTCACCGGAGGACAAGCTTCAGCGTCCGAAGGAAATGGACATCATGTCAGCAGAGTCAAGGACAAGGAAAGCGTGCTGAAGAACTCGAGGGCTCTTGCGGAAAGTAGGGCCTACTCGCAGTGTGGAGCGCCGGTAAAGCTAATGTGGATGACGTTTGGCCCGACGGCAAATCAGGAACACCCAGAATCTTCGGGAAGGCAAGCCGGGGAATCCGAAGGTCACTCCAGCAGGTGGGGACAAAAGGAAGATATCAGTTCTTCACACACGGTTCGATTGTCAAGTCTACGAAACAAGGGGTCTAGTACAGAAAATGAGATGCGCGGGCGGGACGAATCTTTGGCGCGCGAGAGGGGGCCAACGATGGGGAACCACCAGCGGCCTGCGATGCATCACCGCAGCATGTGAGAATTTCTGCTGGTGCGGAGCTGAGGACAACGCAGGTCTCGAGTTCAGAAAGGATTGTTTGCTTTTCGGACTGGAGTGAGCGACGTTCCCAATGAGACAGCAGCACGTACCCCTCGGGATTGGTTGGCGCAGCTCACTATCGCTGGCAGCGGGGAAGCACGATGGGGCAAAGGGGACTTGCAAGGAAGAGGGTCGTCTATGCGTGCTGTTCGATGGGAATGGCGTGGGACAGGGCGCGCGCCCTACAGGGCAGGCCCAGAGGCGCCCGTGCTGCGCGCAGGGGGGGGGGGGTGAAGAAACGATGCAGGGGAATTCGCAGTGGTTGCGATTGCGCCAGCGCGCAACGGTTGCGATGCGCAGTGTCTGCGATACGCCTGTGCAACGAGGCCGCGTTGGACCGCCGCGCCGCTGGCGGCATCTGCGGAGACCATGCGTTTTGCCGTGGAATTACACGGCTGCGAGCATGGAGTCCGCCGACGGTTGGGGACATGCGCATTCGACGCAGGGGGGCTCGCCGGGTGAACCTCGCGCCCGAAACAGTTTAGTGGCGCGCGCAACATTCGCGCCACCAATGGAGGAGATCGCAGACATATTACATATATTACATATATAGAGAGAGATATCAGAGGAGAGAGATAACAAACAAAAGAGAAAGAGAGGGGAACAGGGTATATATATATATTGATATAGAGAGAGAGGAGAGAGAGAGAGAGAGAGAGAGAGAGAGAGAGAGAGAGAGAGAGAAAAAAAGAGAGATAGAGAGACATAGAGCGATATAGATTGAGAGAGAGGGAGAGAGAGAGAGAGAGAGAGAGAGAGAAATGGAGAGAGAGAGAGAGAGAGAGAGACCAGAAACGATAAGAGAAGAAAAGATAATATAAGATACGAGACGAGAATAGAGAACAGAGAACAGAGAACAGAGAAGATAAGATAAGAGAAGAGAAGATATGAGAAGAAGAGAGAAGTTCAGAGAAGAGAAGAGAAGCGACATAAAGAGAGAGAGAGAGAGAGAGACATATATAAATATATATATATAGAGAGAGAGAAACAACAAAGAGATAGAGAGAGAGAGAGAGAGAGAGATCCGAGGGCCTAACGTAGCGCGACGCAGAACATCCGATTCCAGGGGAAGGATGAGCCTTGGCAGCCAACGAGCTCACGGGCGACAATGTTCGCGCGATTGCGATTCGGCTGGGGAGACTCACCAATGCATCGCACGCTGGCATATTGACCCGCCCGAGCGATTCGAAAACGAATCTGCGAAAGGAGGATGGACGGCGGGGGCAGCCCCGCGAGGGGCGCGAGCAGAGCGGCCTCGCGCGCTGGGTGGGAAGGGGGCGGGGGGGGGGGGGCTGGAGAGGATGCGAAGCGGTTAGACAGGTTCGGCGACCTGCGCGGGATCTTTTGCGACTGGCCCACGCCCCACCGGCCGCAACAATATGCAGGAGGGAGTAGGAAGAGGAGGATGAGGAAGAGGAGGGGGAGGAGCTTCCCACGCTCAACTTGCAATGGCAGTGGCGGTAGACAACTTGCTCATCTTTCTGGGGATCTGGGAAAGCAGACCAGGCGGGGGCAACGCGTTCCATTGCGGGGCGCGCGCGCAGGGGGCAGGGGCGAGGTGGGCAGGCGGCGTCGAATGCGCGCGGCAGATGCGCGTTTGCGCTGGGGGGGGGGGGGGGCCGGCGAACGGCGGCCGAGGGTGAGACGTGCCGGGCGAAAGACGACGAGGATCGGAAATGGCCCAGCTCCCATGAATGCAGGGGGCGGGGCCCGGCACGACTGGCAGTCGCGTTAAGAACGCGACGAGTGCGGCTGCGCGGGCGATGGGCGGGCGGCCCCGCGGGCGATTGTCGCGGAGGCGCGCTGGCAGCATCATTCGGGGCATACAACGGACGGAATGGGAACGTGGAGCGAAATCTTTCGTGCGATGGGGGGGCGGGGGCGGCCGGGGGGGCGGGGGGGCTGGCGGGCGCTTTTCAAACCAAAATTTCGCCTCCGGGGGGCAGCGTCGGAGCCGTGGGCGAGGCAGGTCCTGGAGGAATTCGCCGGGCATGATGGCTGAAGGCGGGCGAGGGCGCGGAATCCTGGCTCGGAGAACGCAGCCCCGACGTCGCGCGAAGTTCTCGGCCGTTCATAGGCGGGCACCAGAATGCCGCAGAGCGCGGCGCGCACCGCGGCGCAGAATCCGTCGGCGCAGTGGAGGAGGAGGGCGCGCATCAATTGAGCGTCGCAACACAACGCGGCCGCCTGCGTCGACATTTGGCGCGCGCGTTGCCCGCGCAAGGTCGCGCGCGAGCGCCCTCGGTTCCCGCGCGGCGCGCGGCGCCAGCGGCCGACGTGCGCCGCGGCGCAAGATCGCTGTCATCTCGCGCGAGACCGACCCCCTTCTGTTCGACGCGCGCGCGCGCGTTCGCGGCGCGGCGGGGCGACGGTGGATGGAAGGATGCGCCGGCGGGGGAAAGGGGCGGCGGCGGCCTTGGCGGCTTGCGGGGGGGCGGGGGCTGCGCGAAACCGCCCCTGTCATTCTGGGCCCAGTTGCGACGAGTCAGCGCCCGCGGCGCCCCGGCGAATTTGCGACGAGGAAGAGCGCCGCGGGCCGCGCTCGCAGGAGGTTCGCGGACTCTGCCGCGAGGAACGCAGCTGCCCGGGGCGCCGTCGGCAGGAGCTTCAGCGTCGACGCGCGCAGCTTGCCGCCGCAAGGCGCAAGGCCACAGGACTCACGCAATCTAGTTGTCGCCCGCGACGGCGCCATCCAGGGCCCGGGGGGGCAGCGCGCGCAGGGGGGGGGGATTTGCAGATCGAATAGGCTCGGGGCGGCGGCCAACCACGGGATCCAGGAGATAATGACAGCCAAAGACAAACGCGCGCGCGGCGAAGGGGGGGGGCAGGGGCGGGCGCCTTTCGCGCGGCGCTGGGCAGCGGGGGCGACGGAAACAAAGGAGGCAGAGGGCGACGTCGACAGTGACCGCCATGTACCACGGCAGCGATCAACAGCGATTAAACCTTTGCAATGGAAAGCGCGAGCGAGTTCACCGACCGCGCGCGCTTCCCGGCTGGTCGAGGCCGAGGCCGAGACCGTCAGGGGGGCGCCGGGCGGCGGGCCGCGCGGGGCGACGGGCCCAGGGGCAGGGGGGGCCGGATCGCGCCAGTCTCCAGCATGCGCGGGCGGTGATTTCCCCAGAGGAGGGCCAGCAGGGCCTCTCGGAGATGCCGGCGGAGAGAGGGCCGGGAGAGGGAATGGGGCGGGCGAAAGAAGCGCGGGCATCTCGAACGTTGCCCATCACCGCCGGCACGGGTGGCCCGACGACCGTTGCAGCGAGCGCCTGCGTGCGCAAGGCGACATAGCAAAATCAGCCGCGTGAGAAGATGGCGGCTTATGTGGCGCGAGCAAAACGGAGAGAAGTGGCCGATCTCGCGCCGCGGCTCAGAGTCGCGACGGCCGCCGTAGAAACGGAAGACGAGGAGATGGGGAAGGCGGGCGCGCGCATGTCGGAACCGCGCCCAGCGCGCACCTGGCGCCATCCTAGGCAAGACTGGGGCGAAGAAATTAGCAGGGGCATGGTCGCGTAGAGCTGGGGGGGGGGCAGGCGGCGCCGGCAGCGCGCGTCGACCAAGAAGAAGTTAGCGACAGTTCAAGAATGAGCGAGTGCCAGGGCAGCGAAAGAGCTCGCCAGGGCACAGCGCTGGCCAGCGCCATTACAGCAGGGCCGACCGACGCAGCCGACGCAGCCCAGTCGGCCGCCCAGAACCGGGGCTCCACTCCAGCGATGTATACTATGGGCGGGGACATTGCGGACGAGATCAGCGGGGGCCCCGAGAGGTTGGAGATGCTCAGCAGGCGATCGCAAGCAGCACAAAGAGAAGGCATCTAGATCTCGCAGAAGGTCTCGAGCAGAAAATGACGATTGCCAGAAGTCAAATGCGCGGGAAAGGAAGCCCACAAGACCGCGTCAATCCCAACGCCCCTGACACTGCCAAAATCATGAACGACCTCGCGAGAAGGACAGGCTGTGCGAGCTCGCCCGCAGCTCGCGCCCAGGACATTGAGATTGATCGAATTTGTTTCCTGACGACGGCAGTCTCACATATCTAGACCAACATATCAGTTTCGACAATCACACGGAGACAGAAGGCCACCATCGCACAATATTTACATGGGGACCGCTCAATTCTCAAAAGCAAGACCTGGCCAATAAACATTCCCCACGCATGCCGACCCAGGCTTTTCAGCAGCACGTGCACACCGACCACGCTGCGCGGAACAGGGCGCGGATAGTCACGGAACCATTGTGGCAGCATTTCCGGCGACAGGGCGCTCCCACAACAGACAGCAGCGGCATCCAGGGCACGACGGGCGTCGACGGTACGGACAACGACGCGCCGGACAGAGACTCAAAGACGATTCGCGCGATAATTGCAGGAACGACGACGCAGACAGCAATCTTCCGCAACACGGCACAGCGTCGACACCGACGCGCCGCAGTGATGGAACCGACGACAACAACGACCTGGACCCCGGGGACTCTTTCGTCGAATGCATTCAACGTGCCACGCGACGCGCAGAGCAACTCAGGAAGTTCCACCACGTGGACTGCTGAGAGACGGCACGCAAACAAGAAGGCGTGGAAAATGGCAGCAAAAGTGACCAACCACGTGCCAACCATGTGGAAATGGAGGGCTCTTCAGCCAGGCGCCCAACGGGGGCCAGCACGCGCGCTGGGACGATGACGCGCTCGCACACCTACGCCAGCGCAGGTCAGACCACCACCGAGCCCCTGCTACACGCGACAGGGGGCAGCCAAATGACATCACGTTGACTCGTGCGGCATCACATGGCCAACTCTCGAGCACCACTGCACAAACACGTGCGACGAACATCACTCCGACATCGGCGTCAAGGACGTTTGCCCTCCCGCCCTCCCTCCCTTTCCTTCCCACACAGACGCGCACAAACATGCTGTGCTGTGCTCCGCGCCGACGCCGACTCCAAGGACCTCCCCCCCTCCATTTCCCTACTGTTTGTTATGCGTATCGTTGTGCATGTTGTTCAAACACATCAGATTCCTTAGGCCACGGTTTCGCCCACCTCGTCTTCGCTAAGCCCAGACGGTGTCCGCAGCGGCGTTCGGTCGTTCAATCTTTCGTTCGTTCGTTCCTCTTCCGCTTCTCCTCCTCTCCCTTTCCTTTACCCCCCCCTCCTCTCCTCCACCCCCCTCTTTCCTCCTCGCCCAATTCTCCCTCCCCCGTCCTTTCCCCTCCCCTCCCTCCGTTATCTCCCCCACCTCGCGCCCGCGCGCCCCCGCCCGCGCCAGGGGAGGGGGGAAAAACTTTTCGACGACGACGACGACGACGACGACATCCGGCGGCGGCGGCGACGGCGACGACCATCGGCAGCCGCCCCGCCTGAGAGGAGGCGGCGGCCCCCGTTGCCCCGGCGCCCGCGCTGGGCGGCCTGGCCAGTGCGCTCGCGCAGGAACGGGGGGGGGGGGCCTACGAGGGTGGAGGAGTAATTTTTCGAGGAGGAGGGGCTTCAATGTGTTGCTCTTTTTTTGGAGTTTGTTCCAGGTTGTCGCGCGTTTTGAAAGTGTGTTTGCGTCGGGATGCCTTCCAGCAGCTCCGCGTCGTGGAGAGCGTTCGGGGTGTTCCCAGAGCGCCCCGATAGGTTGCCGCATGCCCGATTTATCAGCCGAAAACCATCACGAGGAGGATCGATTACGGAGAAGGACGGAGGAGAACGGAGCCCGACTTCTCGTAGCGAAAAATCGCACACACACACACACACACACTTTTCGATGTTGTTTTGCTGGTCCTCGGCCTTCGTGGGACCGTTAAACAAAGAGTCAGGACCAGGCACTGCTCCCCCACGACGTGGTGTTTTTTTGGGGGGGGATCGAAAATATAGTTTTGGGAACTCTGATGCTCTGGGACCTCGGCTGTAGACCGCGGCAGGGCGGTTTGGTAAAAGACCTCGCGCCCCGCCGGTGGTACGTGTCCGCTCCGCGCGAGGCGGTGCTGGCATGCCGCGGTCGGCGCCGCGCAGACGAGAAGGCGGAGGAGGGCGGAGGACGGGGCGCAGAGGACAGAAGAGGAGGAGGAGGAGGACCAGTGTCAGCCCAAGACTCATCATCGATGCTCAACTACACTTCCCTCCAAGATCCCTCTTCATATGTTCATAACAGGGGGTCATCTCCACTGAGGGAAATGCCCGGCTGGGGGACAACCGTGCGATCACTTTGAAACGTGTCAAAACACTATGTCCATGACACCGCCACGAGTTACCCTGACGGTTACGCCTTCGCGATACTGACACGTGCCAGAACACCACCACTGGGAGTTCATCACCTCGAATCAACGTATCTTACGCGCCCTGAAAAACCCCAAGCGAAGTTTCTAGTACGTTTAACCATGCGGACGATTGAAACCCTTCCGCATGTTTCACTCAAGTGTGCGCGGCGCGTAGACGGGAGCCACAGTTTGAAACGGAACCGTTCTCAACCCTTGCAGTTTTGGAGAGTTGCTTGAAATAGTGAGCTCGGCGCTAATGCGAGAGCCACATTTTGAACAACGAGACGAACTCAATCCGTGACCTCGCAATTTGCGTAAGCGAATGTGCGCGGCGCTGAGGCGACAGCGACGCGAGGGCGAGAACACTATTTTGATAACGGGCCGCCTTCAATCCGTGAAACTTTCGATAATTTGGAATTGAAATGCGCGCGACGCTAAGGCGAGAACCACATTCTGAAACTCGCCCGCCCTCAATCCGTTTCACTGTTGCAAAGGTTAAGGCGAATTAGCGAAAGCCACAGTTTGAAACTTACCCGCCTTCAATACATGAGGCCACATTTTGAAAACGACCATCCATCAATCCCCGAAACTTGTACAATGTGCTTTAGTGAATGAGTGCAGCGCTGAACCGAGAGCCACTTTTTGAAAACGACTCGCCCCCAATATGTGAACCGTTGTCAGATGTTACGCATCATGAGCATGATTAGCGAGCGGGTTTCGGACGAAGCGCCCAGCCCTCCCTTTCCACCAGCCGCGGGGTGCGATTAGGAGGAGTTATAGATAAGGAGAAACAAGGAGGAGGAGCAGGAGGAGGAGAAAGATGAAGAGGAGAAGGAGAAGGAGGGGGAGAGGTTGAGGCTTACTCCTTCTCCTCCTCCTCCTCCTCCTCCTGCTCCTCCCCCTCCTCGTTCTCTTCCCCCTCCTCCCCCTCCTCCTCCTCGGAGCGAGGAGGACGGAGGACGGAGGACGGAGGAGGGGTTGGGAGGGAGCGACGAGGATTTTGAGGAGGGGGGACGGTTGCTCCTTGTCGGCGGGCGACTTGCGTGCACGCCACCGCGTCGGAGTCTCTCGAGGCGTCTGCGTTGTTCGCCCCGAGAGTGCCTTGTCTCTGCTCTTCGACCCTCGGGGCGTACAGTCAAGATGATGAAACAAGGAACATTCCGCATGCTGCAATGAGGCCCTGCTCCTCCTCCTCATCCGCCTCCTCCTCCGCCGCCTCCGCCTCCGCCTCCTTCGCCTCCTCCTCCTCCTCCTCCTCCTCCTCCTTCGCCTCCTCCTCCTCTTCCTCCTCCTCCCCCTCCTCATCCTCATCCTCATCCTCGTCCTCCTCCTCTTCCTCCCCCTCCTCCCTCCTCCACCGCCTCCTCCTCCCTCGCCTCCTCCTCCTCCTCCTCCTCTTCCTCC
>CAUYUJ010006869.1:327618-331450 GCA_963575745.1 Prorocentrum cordatum | reverse complement strand
TTTTTTCTTCGCGCGCGCACGCCGAAATCTCCAAAAACCATTGGGTTCTTAAGAATTTTAGCACCGCGCATCATAAAATCACACGAATCGCACCGTAGGTCCTCGAAAAACACCTGCACGACTTTTCAAACTTTCCACCCGCGCGCGCTGTCCGAATCCTAAAACAACCAATGGTTTTCCAACATTTATGTTACATGAGCTCGCGCGAGCTACTTTCGCACGCTCTTGCAACGGGGTTCGCGCGCCTGCCAGGGGCCAGAATCCCTTGCGGTTGCGCCATAGGTTGCGCCCTCGGCCGCCGAGAATAAAACGCCCCCCTATTGGTTGCGCCATAGGTTGCGCCCTCGGCCGCCGAGAATAACACGTCCCCCTACTGGTTGCGCCATAGGTTGCCCCAGGAGGCCTTCAAGAGGCCCCAAGAGCCCGCCGTGAGGACCCAATAAGCCCCCAAGAGGCCCCAAGATGCTTCCAAGAAGCCCCCCAAAGCCCCTCAAGAGGACCCCAAGCGGCGCCAGGAGGCTTCCCCCCTTCCCCCCTTCCCCAAGAGGACCCCAAGCGGCCCCAGGAAGCCTCCGACTGATCACTGGCACATCCGTAGCCATCTCGGATCAGGGTATCGCCTGTGTTCTTGGATGGTCCATGGCTTTGACGGCGAAAGCCCTTGACGAGCAGTATGGCCCGGAGCTGTCGCGGCCTCCCTTGGCCGACTGCGAGAGCCCGTATTATTTGCATCAGGCGCTCGTTGCAAAGGGTATCCAGGTCAGTCACCAGGCGTGCAAGACTTGGTGGGGCAAATATCGGGTTGTGCCTGGCAAGGTTCGTATTTCTAGCGCCCAGGAGCTGGAGGAGCAGCACGGTTCTGCCATCCGCCACCTGGGCATCGAGTATAATACACCTTTCAAATTATGCGGGGCGCTCCGACAGTTGGATACACCACTGTATGTGACAGATCAGGTCGCAAAGATGTGGCTACTGCAGTATTCTTCCAAAGAGACGCTTGTCAAAGTGCAGAACGCTGGCCATCTGGAGACCTGGTATGGAGAACGTATTCGCACAGACATGCCCGAGGGGACTACTGACGGCACACTATCAAATGTAACAGAGTTGTGTATGCATCTACGGTCTTGCGAGTACGTATCATCTCATGTGTGTCGTGCACACTATCACATGTAACAGAGTTGTGTATTCCCATCATCCCAGGAACTTGACCCAAAAATGTGACCAACTCCGCTCTCTCTGTCTCTCTCTCTGTCTGCTCTCTGTCTCTCTCTCTGTCTCTCTGTATTATGTATTGCATGGCACAATTGCACCATGCTGGGCACATGCGCGCCCCGAATAAGTGACCAAGTTCTGTGGGTGTGTACCCCGCGCCAGTGTAGTAGCCACGGTCGTCCGCACGCCACGAAGTGAAGTGTCCCAACGTCATAGGGCGGGAAGCTGGGTTTGGGTGGTAGCGAAGAGTCGTTTGGATATTTGGTAGAGCTTGTAATGCCCCCCCACGAAGTGGGGGTATTGCCTGGTGTCGTATGATAACCCTGGCACTGGGGAGAACACCACGCGTTCGGGTTAAATGATTGTTGTTGTTGTTGTTGTTGTTGTCGTTGATGATGATGTTGTTGTTGTTGTTGTTGGTGTTGTTGTTGTTGGTGTTGAACATTATTTATTCTAAAGAATAATTATTGTTGGGCCCCCTGGTGCGCGCCCCCCCTGCGCCGCCTAGGCCGCAGCTACATTTTCATCATTTTCGTTCGGAAGCCTCAGAAAAGAGTGTGTACAGGATCCGGTTGTTTTGTTGTAATCCGCTTTCCCTTGCAAAAAACATTATAAAATGACATTTCTTGTTCTAATATAATCAAATTTCAAGAATCCCTTGCAAAAAATAAGGTGAAGTGGACATTCGCGCGCGCAAGACGAAATCCTTCCAAAACCTTAGTGTTCGCAGCGATTTTAACATAAAAACTTAAAAAAACAATGGTTTTTCAACAAAAAAAAAGTCAAAATCTCATCCCGCGCGCTCTTGCGGATTCGTAGGAAACCCAACACTTTTTAAACATTTTTGTCAAACGGGCTTTTGCGAGCAACTTTTTCAAACTTCTGCGACAACGGTTGCGCACCTGCCAGGGCCATCATCCCTGTCAAATAATACCATGCGGGACACATTCGTTTTTTCTTCGCGCGCGCACGACGAAATCTCCAAAAACCATTGGGTTCTTAAGAATTTTAGCACCGCGCATCATAAAATCACACGAATCGCACCGTAGGTCCTCGAAAAACACCTGCACGACTTTTCAAAATTTTTACCCGCGCGCGCTGTCCGAATCCTAAAAAAACTAATGGTTTTCCAACATTTATGTTACATGAGCTCGCGCGAGCTACTTTCGCACGCTCTTGCAACGGGTGTGGGTTCACAAGTTGTTAAGCCTTGTGGGTTCACAAGGCTTAACAACTTCTGTGGGTGTACGAACGTAGGCTTAACAACTTCTGTGGGTGTGTACTCCACGCCAGTGTAGTAGCCACGGTCGTCCGCAGGCCACGAAGTGAAGTGTCCGAACGTCATAGGGCGGGAAGCGGGGTGTGGGTGGGGGGAGGAAAGGTCGCGTGGAATATTTGGTGGGAGCTGCACTGCCCCCCCACAAAGTGGGGGTATTGGCTGGCCGTCGCATGAAAACCCTGGCCACTGGTGAGAACACTGAGCGTGAGGTGTAAAGTTGATTGTGGTGTTGTTTGCCTGATTGTTGTTGTTGTTGTTGTTGTTGTGGAACATTATTAATTCTAAAGAATAATTATTGTTGGGCCCCCTGGTGCGCGCCCCCCCCGCCGCGCCTAGGCCGCAGCCACGTTTTCATCATTTTCGTGAGGAAGCCTCAGGTAATTCGAGGTGATCAAGATCCGGTTGTTTTGTTGTAATCCGTTTTCCCTTGCAAAAACATTATAACATGACATTTCTTGTTCTAATATAATCAAATTTCAAGAATCCCTTGTAAAAAATAAGGTAAAGTGGACATTCGCGCGCGCAAGACGAAATCCTTCCAAAAGCTTAGTGTTCGGAGCGATTTCAACATAAAAACATCAAAAAACCAATGGTTTTTCAACAAAAAAATGTCAAAATCTCATCCCGCGCGCTCTTGCGGATTCGTAGGAAATCCAACACTTTTTAAACATTTCTGTCAAACGGGCTTATGCTAGCAACCTTTTCGAACTTCTGCAACAACGGTTGCGCACCTGCCAGGGCCATCATCCCTGTCAAATAATACCATGCGGGACACATTCGTTTTTTCTTCGCGCGCGCACGCCGTCGTCGTCGGCCGCGGGGCCTTGAATAGTAGCCAAGGTCGTCCGCAGGCACGAAGTGAAGTGCGAAGTGAAGCGTCCGAAAGTCATAGGGCGGGAAAGCTGGGGTGGGGGTTCGGTGGCGAAGAGTCGTGTGGATATTGGTAGAGCTTGTAACCGGCCCCACCCCCCCACAAAGTGGGGGTATTGGCTGGCGTCGCATGAAAACCCTGGCACTGGTGAGAACACTGAGCGTTCGGGTAAAGTGATTGCTGTTGTTGTTGTTGTTGTTGTTGTTGGTGTTGTTGTTGTTGGTGTTGTTGTTGTTGTTGAACATTATTACTTCTAAAGAATAATTATTGTTGGGGCCCCTGGTGCACGACCCCCCCGCCGCGCCGAGGCCGCAGCCTCATTTTCATCATTTTCGTGGGGAAGTCTCAGGCAAAACGGGTTGGTCCGGATCCGGTTGTGTTGTTACGATCGTTTTTCCCTTGCAAAAAATAAGCTAAAGTGGACATTTCTTGTTCTAACATAACCAAACTTCAAGAATCCCTCGCAACAA
>CAUYUJ010006869.1:297618-325118 GCA_963575745.1 Prorocentrum cordatum | reverse complement strand
AGTGTCCCCACGTGCTAGTAATTGTTGTTGTTGTTGTTGTTGTTGTGTATGTTACCTCCTTGCATTCCAACGCATTTTCTGACAACGGTGAACAAATGGCGGCCCTGCCGCCTCCGGGGCCCGCTGAGTCCAGGACCAGCATTTCATCCAGACTCGTTGTTCGACGGTCTTTGGGGGGGCCCAGCGAGGGTTTTTCCAGAGACCGAAGGCGGCGGAAACTGCATGTGAACTCTGATTTTCCCATGCGCTGGATCTCTGGGCCGATGGAGTGCGCAGTTTGTTCGCCCGTGTCCCCCCACCCTCCCGCCAGCGTCTTTGCGCAAGCCCTCCTCCTTCCCCCCCCTCCTCCTCCGCCTCCTCCGCCTCCGCCTCCCCCTCCTCCTCCGCCTCCTCCTCCTTGTCCTCTTCTTCCGCCTCCTCCTCCTCCTCCTCCTCCTCCTCCTCCTCCTCCTCCTCGAGGCCCCCTGCACGAGGGCTGGCCGCGGCCCCGCGCGCCCTGCCGCGCAGCGGGCACGCGCGCACGGGCTCCCCGCCGCGCGTGCCCAGGCCTTCGCGCCCCGGCCCGCGCGGTCGGCTCCGGCCGCCCCCGCCCTCATCCCCGGCAGGCCCCGGGGCAGCGCTGGCGGTGCTCGCCGCGGCCCCGGCAGCCGCCGCCGACGCCGGGGCCGCCGTGGCGGTGCTGGAGGCTCGAGTCGCCGCGGCTGCGGCGCAGCGCGGGCCCGCGGCGGCGGCGTCGTTGTTTTGTCGTCCTCGTCTCTAGTCGGGCGTGTCCCTGTACAGGAGGGATATTCGAACATAGTCGACAAAAAACAGTTTGGGGACGTTTTTGTTGGCATGTGATGCTTCGTTTTGAGTTTTGTTTTTGGTGTGGGTATTTTTGATTTGTCCTCCAAAACTCTTCTGTAGGGGGACGTGCCCGACCTAATCGTCGTGGTCGTCGCCGCCGCAGTGCTGCGAACAGCCACGGGCCCGGGCCAGGTCCTTCGCCTGGAATCGCTCTGGCGTGTGAATTTTTCCTGCGCGAGGACCATCGGGGAGCTTGTTTGGCAAGGAGATACACGCACGGGTTCGAAACATGCACGGGGAATGGACGTCCCAGCGATGGCGAGTCCTGGGGGTGAGGAGGTGGAGGAGCAGGTCCGTAGTGGGAGTGAGGGAAGGAAGGAACTCGCTGAAATCCCCGAGCGACTTCCACTACTCGCGAGAAGTGCCCGCTCGCAAACGCCCGACAAAAAAACATATGCTCGCCTCGTTACGATGTATTGTACACCCCCCCGGCGGATCCAGGACATGTGCGAGTAATTACTTTGCGATCAGTGGAGCGCGCTTAACGCCGAACGCTGAGCTTTGTACAATCACAAATCTGGCACGGTCTCCGCGGCCAAGCCCCGCGACGAGTCCACGCCACGCGCTGGTGCCTGGGCCTGTGCCACGCCGGCAAATGTTCCATCGGGCGGAGGAGGAGGAGAAGGAGGGGGAGGAGGAGGAGGAGGATCCAAAGGAGGGGGAGGAAAGGGAGGGGTTCTCAGAGCGTGACAATCACAGTTTCTGGTCATGCCGATTTTCAGGTCCCTTGCGCTTGGGTGCAAAATGCATGCGCGGAGCATTGTTCTGTGCTTAGAGCACGTGCTGTTTTGAGAACGTGCCGTGGCAGGCGCGTAAGCAGGCGTGGTGGTGGGGTTCATGCTCAAAGGACTCAGAGCGTGAATTACCTACCCCGCATTCGCTTCCAGGCAAAACCAAGTCATACCACGCGCCTCCTCGTCAAGCGGCCTGACCAGCGCAGGCCGTAGTTTGGCATCGTTTGGTATCTCTTGGAAGCGAGGGTGGTCAAAAGCGAGGTAGGTTCGTTTTCCCCCTAAGGACGCCTCGGCGTCTCGTCTTGTTTCGCGTCTTCGGTGCCCGTCGCGTGCTTCTCGTTGCTCGTCTCTCGTCGGGTCGTCTGGCGTCTTTCGTCGTTCGTCAGAGGTCGGTCTCCGGATATTTTCACTGGCTTCTGGGCAGTCTTGCAGGCCCAATAAAGGCCAAACACAGCACCAAATTTCGATACACGATTTGCTATTCTGGAGCGCTCGCAGGGAGATGAGGAAGAGTAGGGCGCGCGCGCGGGTGTGCGCGTGGATGCGCACGTGGGTGCGCGTGTTGACAAGCATGGAAGAAGAGGAGGAGGAAGAGGACGAGGACGAGGAGGACGAGGAGGAAGAGGAGGGGGAGGAGGAGGAGGAAGCCGACGACGACGACGACGTTAACAGCGCTCATAACAGCTTGTGCAGCTCAGGATTGTGCAGCCAAGCCACCCCCGGGGGCGAGATGAGAGTCGCGCGTCGCGCGTCGCGGCCTGGGCCAGGAAGTTGTCCTTCGCCAGGGCGGCATCGCGAAGGCGCGACGAGGTCCACGCATCGCGCACGGCGGGGCGCGGCGCGCGAGGCTCAGATGGCCGAGGTGCATCTTGGAGGCGACGACGACGACGATCCCATCCTGGCTCGTTCGTGGCATGATGCAGACGGAGGAGGAGGAGGAAGAGGAGGAGGAGGAGGAGGAAGAGGAGGAGGAGGAGGAGGAGGGGGAGGAGAAGGGGAGGAGAAGGGGAGGAGAAGGGGAGGAGAAGGGGAGGAGAAGGGGAAAGGGGGGGGAGGAGGGGGAGGAGGAGAAGGAGGATGAGGAGGGGAGGAGGAGGAGGAGGAGGAGGAGGAGGAGGATGGAGGAGGAGGAGGAGGAGGAGGAGGAGGAGGCACAGCTCTGCGGGAGGGGCCTCCCGCGGCGCAGCGTGGAACGGACACCACGGGCGTCCCGTGGCGCAGCGCGGCTCGGACACCACGGCTCCGCGGGGATTTCCTCGAGCCGGGGGGGGTCGACGCTGCTCTGCGGCCGAGGCCTAACACACAGTGGTACAGTGGGGGCCCATACCAAGAAACACCCTGCTTGCCTCCAGGGTGCCCTGGGTTTCTTGGGTTCCGATGGTTTTTCGAGGGAGAGCGTGACGTTCCCACACCAACAATGGATAAAAGTCCTGGGGTCTCAGGGTTGGGTTTCTTATGGACCGGCCTCCACTTATTGTAGAGGCTCAGGTATCGCCTGGGCCCGGCCCGTGCAATACAGCAGGCGAGAGGCATGCGTATCGCAGGCGGCGCGCGAGGTCGTGAGTACCGCGTTGTGGGGTCCAGAACCTCCAGAACTCTCTGACTGTACAGTTGAACCGCATAGGAAGGATGAGCGATTCTCCAGGGTTACCCATGCCTCCATCCCTTCCAGCCCATCCTCGGCGGCTTTCGCAAGCCGCATTCCGCCCGCAAAGTGGCGATGTGGCCTTCCAAGGTCCTTGCATCCTTACCGCGCAACCGTGTTATACGGGTTGACTGTGGATTCTTGTGTAGTGTCTGGGTTCCCTCTTTGCGGCAGGCGCTCCTCTTCCCCACGGAGGAGGAGGAGGATGAGGATGAGGAGGACGGGGAGGAGGAGGAGGAGGAGGATGAGGAGGAGGAGAAGGAGAAGGAGGAGGAGAAGGAGGAGGAGGAGGAGGAGGAGGAGGAGGATCAGGAGGGGAGGAGGAGGAGGGGGAGGAGGAGAAGGAGGATGAGGAGGAGGAGGAGGAGGAGGAGGAGGCACAGCTCTGCGGGAGGGGCCTCCTCACCGTCGTGGACCGGGCATCCCGTGGCGCAGCGCGGCTCGGACACCACGGCCCCGCGGGGATTTCCTCGAGCAAGGAGGGGTCGACGCTGCTCTGCGGCGGAGGCCTGACACACAGATGTACAGTGGGGCCCATGCCAAGAAACACCCTGCTTGCCTCCAGGGTGCCCTGGGTTTCTTAGGTTCCGATGGTTTTGCGATGGAAAGCGTCTCGTTGCCATTCCAAACATCGATGCACGTCCTGGGGTCTCAGGTTTGGGGTTATTGCGGAAGGTTTCTTGTGGTCGGGCCTCCACTGTACGCCGTTGACTCCTTAAGATCCTTCAGCTCAGCGATCTGGCCCCTGAGCGTCTCCATGGCGATTGCGGAGGCGAGGATTACTGAACCGATGGATCGTGATAGATGCCGGGACACCGAGATCCTGACACATAGTGGGCACGCGTATCAAGAGACCATCTTCGAACAGGAGCGCGGATTTCTTGGATCCGCGCTGGGCCCCCACAGCGGCGTCTCTGGCGCCGCCCTTGGCGCGCTCCGCGCGCCAGGGAGGGGGGGTCCAGTGCAGATCCAAGAGATCCGCGCGGAGCGCCACAAGTTTACGCTTATGATGATTTCTCTTCCTACAAATCTGTTTTTCGTCAGGATGCCCTGGGCTTCTTTGCTCTGCGCGCTGCGCGGTGCCTTCTCGCGGCCGTCGGAGAAGCTGCCGCGTTCGGGGCCGGTGTGCTCTGGGTCTCCTCCTCCTCCTCCTCCTCCTCCTCCTCCTCCTCCTCCTCCTCTCTCCTCCTCCCTCCTCCTCCTCCTCCCTCCTTCCTCCTCCTCCTCCTCCTCCTCCTCCTCCTCCTCCTCCTCCTCCTCCTCCTCCTCCTCCTCCTCCTCCTCTCCCCTCCGGGTGCGCCCTGCGCGCGGGCTTTTCCAGTGTTGGGCTTCCTGCGGGGGTGTCCTGCGGCCGCGCCCGCACTGCACGGACCACTCTGGGCTCAGGAGGGGCTCGAGTCTGCGGCCGCGCCTTGGGTCGAGGTCGGGGAACCCATTCGTGGACGAGGTCGCCGTGGCCAGAAAAGCCCCTTCGTTCCTCATTTAGCCCTCCTTTTGGCAGTGCCTCGACTGTTCCTGTGTTAAGCGTTCCTTCTGGCAGTGTCTCGACTGTACCCTTTTCTGACCCGCGGCGCGGTCAGCGAGAGCGACAAAGCGCGGCGCGAAGAAATGGCCACGCTGGGGCATCGGACGTTGCAGCTGCTTTGACCCAGAACTGCAGCTCTCGCTGAAACAATCGATGTCACTGAACGGCAGCAATTCATGGGCTGCCCCAGGAGATTGTTGAAACTACCGACTATGTCGAGTATCGATGTAGCCTGGAGCAGGGGATGTGGCCTGCCTCAGCATCGATGCTCAAGGCCTGGTCCTTCAATGGTGACCCAGCGCAAGATGAGTTGGGAGACCGGGCGTTCTTCCAGTGCGCGGCCAAGAGGTCGAGACCGAAGAACAACATCGGGATTGACACGATCACATTCTTGAAGATTTGGGCAGGAGGATCAAGCGTCCCAGGACGCTCCAGGACTCTCTTGGACGGTAAGGCTCAAACCTTATGAGTGGTCTGTTCACGTCTTGGGCTTATATCTGCATTAATTCTGCGCGGCCCACCACTGAGCTATGATTGGGCATTGCCCTCGAATGTTGGGTCGCGCCCAACCCAAGAAACAAATGACGTTTGCTCGCGCCGCTAGGTGATTTCTCATATGGGGCCCCAGTGTGGACACCGTGCGGTGGCCATCTCTGGCACCGCGGTGACCTTGCCGAATTGGCGCAGGTAGATTCCATTCCGAGTTCCAAGGCGTGTTGGGGTCGAACGTTCAGCGGCATCCGCGCTGCCAGGTACACAGCCCCCCGACTTCGCGATCAGGTTCAAAGCGTGGACCCCCTGTGGTTCACAGCGTGGACCCCTCATCCCAAGTCGTTTTTGACGGCCCTGGTGCCCGGCGAAGATCCACGAGGCCGAGTTTCGGCAACGCCGTTTGTCGCTATGAGGGATCGGATCAGGGGGGAACGCATGGGCCAGGACCGTGTGGGCTTGACGTCGAGGGCCCATCGTCAATCTATCGGCGATGTATTGCCGATTCTGGGTCGGTCTTTCCCCCTTGAGCCAGGCCCCCCCGAACGTCGCCCCTGAGCGGAAGGTCCCGGGTCCCGATAGCCTCTTCCCCCCCCTCCTGCTGGAGGAGGGAGGGAGGGAGGGAGGGAGGGATGGAATAAGGGATGGCGGGAGTAGATCTTTCTGCTGCATTGTTCGAGCCGGATGGATCCGTGAAGGTGCTGAGGCCCGAACACGAGCAGCAAACACGCGGCCGGCGCAGGAAGCGGGAGGAGGAGGAGGAGGAGGAGGAGGAGGAGGAGGAGGAGGAGGGAGGAGGAGGAGGAGGAGGAGAGGAGGAGGAGGAGGAGGAGGAGGAGGAGGAGGAGGAGGAGGACAAGGCGAGGACGAGGGCGAGGACGAGGAGGAGGAGGAGGAGGAGGAGGAGGAGGAGGAGGAGGAGGAGGAGGAGGAGGGAGAGGAGGAGGAGGAAGAGGAAAGGAGGAGGAGGGAGAGGAGGATGAGAGAGGATGAGGGAAGAAGAGCAAGCAGTACGAGGGAGGAGGAGTAGTCGTAGTAGGAGGAGGAGGGGGAGGAGGAGGGGAGGAGGAGGGGGAGGAGGAGGAGGGGAGGAGGAGGAGGGGGCGGGCGGCGGGCGGCGGCGGCGCTGCGGCGGGCGCGGCGCGCTGGGCAGCGGCGGCGGGCTGCGCGGGCGCGGCGCGGCTGCGGGGGCGGCGCTGCAGCTGGGCGCGGCCGCTGGGCGGACGGAGCCGGCGCTCTGGCAGACGCGCGCGGCGGCGGCGGCGGCTGCCCGGGGCGGGGCTGGAGGCGCGCGGCGGCACCGGCGGCAACCGCCGCGCGGCGGCGGCGGCCGCGGCGGCGCCCGGCGGCGCGGCGCGCGCCCCGCGCCAGCGCGGCGGAAGCGGCGCGCCCAGCGGCGGGGGGTGGACGGCGCCGGCCGGGCCGCCGAGCTGCGGGCTGCCGCGGCGGGCTGCTGCGGCGCCGGGCTGCGCCGGGGCGCCGCTCGCTGACTGAGCTGGAGGAGCTGGGCGACTAGCCGAGCGGGGTCCGGGCTTGCCCGCACCCCGCTCGGGAGGTGTCGTCGCGATGCTCCTGGAGCTCAGAGCGGGCGCAAGCGCGGGCGCGGCGGCAAAGGGACCCGCGCCGCGGCCTTCGCAGGAGGAGGGGGAGGAGGAGGAGGAGGAGGAGGAGGAGGAGGAGGAGGACGACGACGACGACGACGCCGACGAGGAAGAATTCCGCGCCGCAAGACACAGCCGGAGCTGCAGGTGTTCAGGCCTCCCCTGCTCCCCGCAGGCCGTCGAGCGGCGGAGCGCTGGCGAGGAGCCGCCCCTCGCGACGCGCCTGCGCGAGGCGTGCTCCACCGCCGTCGCCGTCGGTGTTGCCGTCGTCATCGCGGCGGACGGTGCCGCCGCCGTCGCCGACGACGTCGTGGTCTATGTCGACGTCTTCGTAGTACGACGACATCGGCGTCGACGACGACATCGCCGACATCGCAGTCATCCGCAATGTCTTCGTCGACGGCGAGATCGTCGACGCCGGCGTCGTCATCGTCGCGGCAGCCGGTGCCGCCGTTGTCGCCGACGACTTGCGCGGCGATAACTTGGGGGGCGGTACATGGGGGGCAGCGAATCGCTACAGAGAACGGGCCATTTGGGGCCTCGAGATGGACCCTTCAGGGCCCAAAAGGAGGCCTTGAGGGCCCGAATAGGGTTCCCTCGACTCCACCCCCCTCACTTCTCGCCCGCAGCTTCGCCTCGTCGAGAGCGTTCAGGGTGTGCCCCGATCGTACCGAACGACCGCCAAATAACTCGTCGCGCCGTGAACAGAGTTGCACGGAGGGGTTTGCAGGTGTGTGGCTTCTGGGGGCCCCGACCCGGCCTTGGGACTGTCAGAAATATCGGTCGGGCCGAAAACACGTCAAGCGTCGAGAGGTTCAGGTGCCGCTCATCGGAACAATCCTTGACGCTTCGCGCTGAGTTCCGCCTCGCCCCAGAGTGCTCGCTGCCTTGTTTTTGTTCTTTCGCAGGTGGCATAGCTTGCCCCTGATTGCCCGGCGTCCGACTCGCATCGTGCTCCCGCGTGCCAAACAAACAACCTCAATTTTCTCTGGTGAGTTCGCAGGCGCCACGCAGGGGTTCCGCGAATGCCTTCGTGGCCCTTTTATCGGATATGTGTGTTGTGAAAGGTGGGGGGCGCCGAGCAGGACGCATGCAAATGCGGACCGTTCGGAAGAGCGAAGAGCCCATGCAGCAGACACTCATGTCATCCACAGAAATTCATCCGCCACAACACTATACACCGACACCCTCCAATGGATGTTCTTGGGCCTCCGGGGGAGGGTGGCGGTGTCTAAATCACGATTGGTATCCAGCGACGCTATGCACCGCCGCCATCCCTAAAGTTGCATGCTACATCCGCCAGAGGGTGTCTGTGTAAATTTGCTTCGTGGCGTAAGTTACTTGACTTGTTGTCATAGGGATCCCGTGAAGGCCTCTCTTGAACAGCCAGTAAGCCATCCAGAAGCGATACCGCGGCGTGCTGCCATGATCCAAGACAGATTTCGCGTGATACTGTGCAATGGAACGCCTGCTCTGCAGGATGTGTCGAACACCAAAAAGAACCGACGACGGTGGAGCTCATACAGCAGAGTTTCCATGCCATCCAGTACCAAAGCCTAGGAGACGCGTCTGAAGTGCATCGTGGAGGCCGCACATGCGCAGCCAGCAAGCCATGCAGAAACGATTCCAAAGGGTGCTGCGCCGACCTTTGAGAGTATGCAGTGGAGCATTCGCCCAATACGATATGCGGGGAAGCCGAATTTCTCTGACGAAAAAATGGTCCGTTTACCATCCATTTCCTCCATAACCCATTCCCATGCGAGTTGCAATGGGAGACGCGCGCCCGCCGCATATGAGGAGCCAGAAAGCCATCCAGAAACGATGCCCGCATGTGGCCCTGATCAAGGATGTGCAATGGTTTGCAGCGGAACAGCCGTGTTGCAGGATGTGTGGAACGGCGAAGTCCACCGACGACGGTGGAGCTCGCACAGCAGAGCTTACATCCGTAAGGGCTTCGCCCCTGCCGCCGGCCCCCTCTCTCGGAGAATGGGCCATGGAAGATCGAAGTCATGAGGCTTTGGCTTCGCCGTGAAGCAGTGTCGGGACCTGTTTGTTTTTCGACCCTGACCCAACGGGATCTGCGTGAGGGGTGCCGCCGGATTTCAAACATGTGGCAAATCCCTTGTGTTTTTGGACCCTGACCACGTGGATCTGCGTGAGGGATGCCGCCGAATTTCAGAAATGTGGCAAATACCATGTATTTTTGGACCCTGATGCTGCCGATCTGTGTGAGGGGTGCCGCCGAATTTCACGAATGTGGCAAATCCTCCAGTGTTTTTGAGCCCTGACCCCGCCGATCTGCGTGAGGGGTGCCACCGAATTTCAAACATGTGGCGAATCCCATGTGTTTTTGGACCCTGACCCCGCCGATCTGCGTGAGGGGTGCCACCAAATTTCATAAAAGTTGCACATCCCTTGGGTTTTTGCATCCTGACCCCGCCGATCTGCGTGAGGGGTGCGAAGAAATTCTGGAACAGTTGAACATCTCTCGTGTTTTTGCACCTCTGACCCCGCCGATCTGCGTGAGGGGCGACAAGATATGTCAGAAATGTGGCAACCCCCGTGTGTGTTTTCGGACCCTGACCCTGCCGACATGCGTGAGGGGTGCCACCGAATTTCAAAGATGTGACGAATCCCATGTGTTTTTGGACCCTGATGCTGCCGATCTGCGTGAGGGGTGCCACCGAATTTCAGAACTGTGGCAACCCCCGTGTGTGTTTTTGGACCCTGACCCCGCTATCTGCGCGAGGGGTGCCACCGAATTTCAGAAAGGTGGCAACCCCCATGAGATTTTGGACTCTGACCCCGCCGATCTGCGTGAGGGGTGCCGACGAATTTCAGAAAGGTGGCAACCCCCATGTGTTTTTGCACCCTGACCCCGCCGATCTGCGTGAGGAATGTAATTTTTTACCCACCCCAGCAGTTCAGACAATACGTTTTGGCCGTGGTAAACATGCCCGTTTTGGGTCTCGCCCCTCGCGCGGTCAACATGGAACAGTTAGCAGCAAGAAGCAGAACTGTAACAAGAAACAGTAAGCAGCAAGAAGCAGAACTGTAACAGTGGAAACTGGAAGCTGCAGGTACAGGAAACTGCGAACATCCGGCCTACAGCCTGGTGGCCCCACAAGGGGGCCGGCGGATTTCATCCAGTACCGAAGCCTAAAAGAGGCGTCTGAAGTGCCTCGTGGAGGCCGCACATGAGCAGCTAGCAAGCCATCCAAACATGATGTCCAGACGCGTGGCTCCGATCCAGGACGTGTAATCGCATGCAATGGAAAAGCTGCCCTGAAGTTTCGTATGGAAACCAAAGTCTAGCGACGACGGAGGAGCCCGTACAACAGAGCATCCACTTCATCCAGAAAAGATTCCCAAACGCGTGAGCCTCGTCGAGGTTTCCTGTGTCCTTGCTCGGAGGGAGGAGAAGGGTGTGAGAGGAAGGGGAAGGATGATGATGATGCTGATGATGATGATTAGGAGGAGGAGGAGGAGGAGGAGGATGAGGAGGAGGAGGAGGAGGACGGATGGTGGCGTTCTGGATCGAGCCCCTATGCTACCAGTCTTGAGTCTTGTGGAGGAGTGGTGGTGTGGTGCGCTGCTCTGTGGGTGGGGGACCCCCGCCCTGGAAGGCTGCATGCCTAGGCCCGCTGGCGGAGCAGCGGGGGGGGCCCCTCCGCTGCTCTGGAGCGCGCCTCCGGAGCGCGCTCCAGGGGCGACCAGCGCGCACGGAGGCCCAGCCCCGACACGCGGGAGGGCGGGAAACCGAGGCGCCCGCCGCTCCGCCCTGGTCACCGCCGGGGGGGCCAGGCTGTACAGTGGAGGCCCATACCAAGAAGCACCCTGCGTGCCTCTTGTGTGCCCCCGGGTTTCTTGGGTTTCGATGGTCTTGCCATGGGAAGCGTGACGTTCCCGCACCAAACATCGATGGACGCCCTGGGGTCTCAGGGTTGTGTTTCTTGTGGGAGGTTTCTTGTGGTCAGACCCCTGCTGTAGCCTGACTCACCTCCATCCACGCTGGAACGAACGCTGCCGTCCCAGCAGGCACAGCCGCAGCGACCTTCTTTCTGTTGAAGGCTCGTGCGGCAGCCGAGTGCCCAGGAAGCAAGCCTTTCCCCAGGGCCTCGACTTTCTGCGCACCTGCGCTGCCGAACTGCTGGCTCGACAGGCTCACGGCACCTAACGTCGCCGGGCCACGCGGGTTGCTTGCCCGCGGCACGTTGATCCGGGGTGCCGTACGTAAAGGGTTGCAGCCCGCACGTAGCGCCGCAGCAGGTGCAATCCATCCCGGCCGGACCGACTTGCACGCCGTGGGCGGAGGCTGCCTGCGCGCGATCGGCGCGGACTGACCAGGCCGTCCGAGTGGAGCGGCGGCGTTGCGGCACGTCGGGCGGCGCGCGCTGCGCGTCCCGTGGACAGCATCCAGCGTGACGGCGCCCAGCTGCCTCTGCGCCAAGGACGACCGCGCGACGCTTCGTCAGGGAGCTGCGCCCGCGGTGCCGCCCCACCAGCGAGGGCGTCCGCTAGCTCGTTGCCGAGGAAGAGGAGCCAGTTCGCAGCGCCATCCAGACGGACCGTCTGGCGGTCAAGGTGGGCCCTGACTCTCGACACTGCCACCTCGCGCCCAGGCATGGCGAGCTCAGCATCCACGAGCGTCGACAGGTCCACACTGGACTAGGCTCATAGGGGCGCGACGAGCTCCGCGGCCAGCACGCGCTAGTCGCCGCACGGCGCGCCAGAAGCCCCGCTCCACGTAAGAGTCCTGTCGAGGAGGGAGGGAAGGAGCAGAAGGACGAGGAGGAGGAGATGGATGGATGGATGGATGGATGGATGGATGGATGGATGGATGGATGGATGGATGGATGGATGGATGGATGGATGGATGGATGGATGGATGGATGGATGATGAGGAGGAGGGGGGATGCACAAGGAACAGGAGAGGGATTCAGGAGGAGCAGAGGGATGGAGGTGGTGGGCTATGCAGAAGGAGGAGGAGGAGGAGGAGGAGGAGGAGAGAGATGGAGAAGAAGCACAGGGATGGAGGAGGAGGAGGAGGAGGAGGAGGAGGAGGAGGAGGAGGAGAGAGAGAGATGCAGGAGGAGGAGAGGGATGGAGGAGGAGGAGAGGGATGGATGGAGGAGGAGCAGAGGGATGGAGGAGGAGGGCGATGCAGGAGGAGGAGGAGAGGGATGCAGGAGGGGCCGAGACATGCAGGCGGAGGGGGACGGGTGCAGGAGGAGGAGGAGGAGGAGGAGGAGGAGGAGGAGGAGGAGGAGAGGGACGGAGGAGGAGCAGACGGATGAGAGGCTTTGGAGGAGTGGACGCCGGCGACGGTCGCGGCGCCGGCTCCCGCCCCCCTCCGTGGCGCGCGGGAAGGCTGCCGCCGGCCTGCTGCGCGGGGCCGCGGAGGCGCACCCGTCGTGCGTGCGGCTGAGGCCGGAGCGCCTCCGGGGCGGCGCCCTCCCCTGCGGACTCTCCGCGGGAGGTTCGCACCGCGTGGGCGTCTCGCGAGACGTCGTCGATGCTCTCGACCCAGGCAGGGCTCGGTGCACAGATTCGAGTCGGGCCTGTCCCGCTACAGGAGGAAAGTTCCAAAATAGGCAAAAACCAGTCTGGGGGCGATTGTTTAAAATCATGTTTGAATAATGTTTGAGCATGTTGGATTTTTCATCGAAAATCCCCCTGCAGGAGGACATGCCCGACCTAAGCAAAGAGATTGATTGGGCCCTTCGGAGCCGACAAACGATGCACCGAACCGTGTTTGAGCGGGATCTAAAGGGAGTCCAGACGTGCTACGGCATGTTTTGTGTTCTCGTTCTCCTCGTCTTTCTTCCTCGCTCCTCCTCCCCCTCGTCCTCCTTCCCTTCCGTCTCCTCTCTCCGCTTTTTTGGGGCGGTCAAGTGGGGGCTCCTCCGGGGCTTCATGTGGGCCCTGTGGGAGCGTCCCATGGCCGCTTTGGAGCCTTTTGTGATTTTTAGGGGGGGCCCATGGGGTACCTCTTGGGGGGACCATTGGGATCTCACGTATGGCCTATGGGGGGGCGCCTTGGGTGCGTCTGGGGGCCTGGTGGGGTCGCGCTGGGGGTCTTCGACGATGCATTCTCGTCGGGAAAGGCGCCCGAGGCCGCTCGACTTCTCCCTCTTGGGCCTCCTCTTGGGGCCTTTCGGGAGCCTTCTCGGGCTGTCTTGGTGGCCCCCTTTGGGCCTTTTGGGTGACCTCCTGGGTTGTTTGGGGGGGCCTCTTGGCCCGTTTGGAGGCCCTCGTGGGCTTTTTGCTGGGGCCCCTTCGGAAGCTGTTTGGGCCCTCTCTTTGGTTATGGGGGGGCCAAGTTGGGCAAGCATGTTGCAATCACCGGGTGCGTGGGGGGAATGTACGTTTGATACCGCGGTTGGCCGAGATGCTGTTCCATATTTCGTTTGGGGCTTGGCAGGGCCAGGATGTGTTTGAAGATGCCGTTTGAGATTTAGCAGAGGCGAGACCTCGTTTGACCCTCACAGCGGTATTTAGTGCGAGGTTTTGTTTGGTGCTGGGCATCTGCAGAATCTGGTCTGAGATGGCGACTGAGATTTAGCAGGGATTACATCCCGTACTAATTCCAGTTCGGGATGTCGCAAGTGCAAGATTTCGTTTGAGCTTTGATTTTAGACTCCGCAGTGGTAACATCTTCTTTCTGGCCGAGACGCTGGCTTTAGAGTGGTTTACAGACGTCTTCTTCGCAATGGTATTGGATGCTTAGTGGCAGTGGGCAGGCATGGATGTGAGCATATCGCATCGTTCATCAACTCAAAAAGAAAAGAAGAAGAGGGCCCTAAAGGGGCCTTTTAGGTCGCCTACAGAGGCCCTTTTGGGTCCCTCATGGGCGCCGGCTGGTGCCCAAAAGGGACCCTAGAGTACCCCTTTTGGGCAATTTTCTTCACCACCCCCTGGGGTCACCCCCCAATAACCACCCGCCCGAGTTCCGCGCACGACGCAGCCATGCAAAACGGCATACCACGGGACCGCGCCCTGGCATCCAGACCGCGAGGGCATGCTGGGCGCGCATCACCCTGAGATCCTGGCGCCTCGATCTTTTCGAGCCCGGCGTTGCAGCCTGTTTTCGGGCGCCGGGGCCCTCACAGATCGACCGGCTCCGAAAATGACTCAGGAAGATGGGGTGTATCGAAGAAGAAAAAACACACACATACTATTGGCGCTCCGCGCGGATTTCTTGGACTCGCGCCTGGGCCCCCCCCGGCGGCGCCTCCGGAGCCGCCGCTGCGCGCTCCGCACGCCAGGGAGGGGGTTCCAGCGCGAATCCAAGAAATTCGCGCGGAGCGCCAAAAGACTATGTTTATGTGTTTTTTTGTTGATTTTCTTTGTCTTCTTCTTGTTAATTCGGGCCCAAGCATGGCTATTGACACGTTCGATCCGCTCAGAATCGGTCCGCAGACTCCTTTCGGGATCCACATCAGGGCACGCGCTTCTCTCCCCAGATCTCGCCTCGACGGCCCTGGATCCCGAAGGCCGCCCCCCGACCCCCGAGACCACCAAACCAAAGCCTTGTCCTCGAATCGTGGTTCGTCGCTCGTGACCCCCCCACCGTCACCTGGGCCTCAGATGGGGTCGGAGCAGATGTGGTCGGAGGCTTCCGCCGCATCGCCGATGCATCGGCGATGCGGATCGATGTGGAGCTCAATGTGTTCTCCACGCCGGCGGCGCCGGTGCATCGCCGGCGCCAGCGGCGCATCGCCGGCGCATTGACGATGCATCGGCCCCAGACATTCGGCGCCTCGGTTTAAGGTTTAAGTCGGGCCTGACCCTCTGCAGGGGTGATATTGAAAAAGAGTCAAACAAATACGATCTTTTGAATATCCGTTATCATTTTGGAATATGTTTTGACTATGTTTTGTTTTTCGTCCAGAATCTGCCTGTAGGGGGACACGCCCGACCTAAGCCTCGGTTTGCTCGAGACTCGGGCCCCCGACCTCTCCACCGCTCTCCCGGGACCAGCTCCTGGCCCAGGGTCGTTCTTTTGCCGACCCTCGCGAGGCCCGCGGAGGAGAGGCTGAGAATTAGGATCGAGTCGGGCGTGTCCCTCCACAGGAGGGATATTAAAACATGGTCAACAAAATAGTCAGGGGACGATTATTCTATTATTTGTTTGACTCTCTTGGCGTATTGTTTGACTATCTCTATTTGGAGAACCTCGTATGGACAGCGCACGAAATGTTCTCAGAACCTTTCTTGCTGGGCTGTTTTGTCTTAACACACCAGCTTGATGTTCAAACAGCACTGACATCGCACTTAGAACAGTGCTGGGCTCTGAGACCTTTCCGTGTGGTGGGACTGCCCAGGCGGTCGGCCCTTGAGCCACCGATGCATCGGCGATGCGGCGCGTTTTTTCCGACCGCATCCGCTCGGCGCCCATTCTTCGGGCCGAACGAAAAAGGGGGGGGGATAGGGAAAGGGGGGGGTTACGAACTCTGCTGCATGCAGCTGGTTTCGGCCCCGCCACCGGGCTCATTCCTCGACACATGGGCGCCTCCTGGCGCCGGGAGGCGCCGGGCAAATCAGCTGCGCGAGCTGATTCTCAAACCCTGCCCTCTGCCACCCCTCCCTTTCATTCCCCCCGAATCCTGGGAGGCCCCTCTTGCGCCCCAGGCTGCTCACGCTGCGGGAGCTGCCCGCCGCCGCGGCCGCCGCGGCGGCCGCCGCGGCAGCCGCGGCCGCCGCGCCCGGCGGCCCCGGCGGCGCGGGCCTGGAGCCCCGCCGCGCCCTTCCCTGCTCCGGGAAGCTCGCGAAGAAAGGAACAAGACACAGCAATATCGGGGGAGCGTAAGGCCCGGGTTTGCCGGGACTCGGGTTCGCCATCGTTTTTTGACGACCGCGACTCGGATTTTGACGAGGAGGAGTTTCGTGGCATGTCTGCAGCGGGAGGCCTCGTCAAAATGCAGGCTCGGCTTCGTCATTTGTTTGACGACCTCGTCGGGGATTTCCGAGTCCCCTGTACCCGGGTCTTACGCCCCCCTGACAATAGCAAGAACAAACAAATCAAGCTGAGCTCAAGTCGAGCATGTCCCGTTGCAGGAGGGAGATTCAGAGGTAGTATAGAAATATATAGTTTGGGGACGATGCTTAGCGCATTTGTTTTGCCAATTTGGTGGGCATTTCATAGGGGCATGTGCACAAAATCTCTGTGAAACTAAGCCAACACGCAACGCCATGAACAGGCGCTCGCGGAGGAAGGGGAGGAGGGGACAGGGAGGAAGGGCACGGTGGTCCCCAGTCGAGGCCCACCGGCCAGCGCGTGCGAGCCTCCCGGGGCGCGCCCGTCTGAAAGGGCGGCGCGCTGGCCGCCGCCGGCTCACGTGCGGCGCGGTGCGCTCCCGTTGTTTGCTTGCTTGTTTGCGCGAGGCTTCGAGGACAAGGGGGGGGGCACTCCGAGCGGGCCCGCGCTTCTCGGCGCAGGTCCACTCGGCTCCGGGGAGGGGACGGCCTCTCGGGCCGGGAAGGCTGGCGAAACGAAGGCGTCAGAGGGCACGGCGCGGTGGAATTCTGGTCTCCGCAGAACTGCTGTCCGCCGTCCGGGAGGGTCTGTTCAGCTACGATATGCGGCCTGGACTACAGCTGGTGTTGGAAGCGTTTGCTTCGGGGTGACGCAGGTTGGCCTGTACTCGGAGACGAAAAAAACTGCATACACATAGATTTTTCGGAGCTCTGCGAGGATTTCTTGGATCCGCGCTGGGCCCCCCCTGGCGCGTGAAAAATCTAAGTTCATGTTGTTGTTTATTTGTCTTCTTCTTCTTCTTCTTCTTATTCTTCTTCTTATTCTTCTTCTTCCTCTTCTATGACCTCCTCCACAACCTCAATTGTATCGAGGACTGGGGCGGCAATGTCTGCCGCGCCAGGGCCAACCTCAATTGTATCGAGGACTGGGGCGGCAATGTCTGCCGCGCCAGGGCCCCCTAGGCACCTCCTCTGGCGCTGCCCAGCCGCCGAGGCAGTCAGGCACCCAGACACAGGCCGAGGCCTGCTGTCGCTGGAGTTCGCCAAGGAATTGATTCCGATCATTTCGCTCAGCCGCTCCGCGGAGTGCGTGGACTCGTGCATCGTGAGACCTTCTTGCCAGTGATGCGAGCACACGGCATGCCGCCAACGATGCGAGCACTCCGCATGTTGCTCGGCTACACGTCGAAAGCACCCTCCGCCCGAAGGACCCTGGAGGGGGGGGGGGGGGGCGCACGGGGTTAAGTCGGGAATGCCCCTCTACCGGAGAAAGCTTCAAAATGGATGAGAAAATCTGTGAAAACGACTGTCCCAGCATCTCTGACCATGTTTGAATATTGCTTGACGGTGTTCGGTGTTCCGCCCAACAGATCCGCCCGCAGGAGGACATGCCCGACCTCAGAACGCGGGGGGGGCGCACATCCAGGCACGCAGGCCGCTGCTGCCGCACCGCGCGCCCGGAGCGCCAGCGCCCGCGCTCTGCGGCCTCTTGCATTCGGGCCCGCCCCTGCGCGTGGCCCGCTCTGCTGCCCCCGCTCGGTCGCGGCGGCTGGCCAATGCCAGGGCGACCTCGGTGCAGGTCGCGGCCCGGTGTCCGCACCGCGACGGCTGCCCTCGTCGCCAGGCCAAGGCCAGGAGGCCTCCTCCTCCTCCTCCTCCTCCTCCTCGTGGCCTCCTCCGCCTCGTGGTCTCCTCCTCCTCGTGGCCTCCTCCTCCTCCCCCTCCTCCTCGTGGCCTCCTCCTCCTCGTGGTCTCCTCCTCCTCCTCCTCCTCCTCCTCCTCCTCCTCCTCCTCTTCGGCGACTGCCGAGGCCAAGGTTATGTGCCCGTGGACTCGGATTTTTTATGTCTCGGCTGCCTCGCATGTTGTGCACCTGCCGAGCTAGGGCGAGGAAGGCACGACAGCTCTCTGGTTTGCGTGGGAGGGCCTGGACTTCTGTATTTCCCTGCCGGGGCTCGCAGTTCTCTGCCGCGATGGCGCCCGCGACGCCAGGTGTTCAAGTACTTATGGGGCAATCCTTATCTGTTTGGCATTGGCGTTAAGTCGGGCGGTTCCCTCTACCGGAGGATTTGTTTTTAAAGAATTGCCAACAACATAGTCTGGGGACGATGTTTCTAGTTGTTTGTTTCCCATGTTTATGTTTCCCTCAAAATCCGCCCGCAGGAGGACATGCCCGACCTAACATTGACGCCGGGGACGGGGTGGGGCACCACACTCGCACATCGATGGCCAAAGCGTGCAAGTCGTGTGCGGGTGTCAGCTCTTCAAGTCCAGCGGGATTCACAGAGGGTTGAAACATTACTCGAGCAATCCTGGCCAGGAAGACGAGGGGAAACAAGACAGATAATGACAGTGGGTGGGGAGGAGTGCAGTAGGAAGATGGGGACGTGGAACAGGAGGAGGAGGAGGAGGAGGAGGAGGAGGAGGAGGAGAAGGAGTTCCCGACGACGACGACGATGACGACGACAACGAGAAGGAGATGGGAGGCGTGGCAGGAAGGAAGGGGCAGGAGGAGGCGAGCGGTTGTGGGAAGGAGCAGAGGGCAAAGATGAGCAGGATGGGGAGAAACAGGAGCAGGGGGATGTGGCTGATGCGGGGGGGGACAGGGAAATAGGGCGAAAGAAGGTACCGGGGAGGGATAGGATCGGCAGAGGGAGGACTAGGGCACGGTGGCTTCGCCGAGGAGGCCGAGGAGGCCGTGCGGTTGCTGCTCTTGTCGCCCCAGGCAGCTCTCGCGGCGACCCCCGGTGGGCGGGTGGGAGCGTTGCCCGCGCTTTGGCCGGAGAGCGGGGCGATGGGGGAAGGGGCGACGGGTTCGGTTCGCTCGGGCTTCGAGGGTCGTGCGGCGAGCCGCGGGGCAGGAGGATGCGTGTGCGTACATGCTGGCTCTCATGGGTCGTCGTGGGCCGTCTTGGGGCCCTCGTTCGCCGGCTTGGGGCTCCCTTGAGGCCGTCGTTGGCCGTCTTGAGGCCCTCGTTCGCCGGCTTGGGGCTGTGTTGAGGCCGTCTTGCATGGCGCTTGGGCCATCGTAGGACCTCTTGGGCAATCTTGGGACCCTCTTGGGGGCCTCTTGTCGGCGGCGAGCGAGGCGGGGAAGTGAGAAGGAGAAGGCCCTCTCGGAAGGCAGCGGGGCTTCTCAGACGGCCTCCTTCTGCGTCTTCGGGGGAGGCTCATAAGACATCTCAGAAGCCTTCTGAGAAGGCACGCCCCTTCTCGCGTCCCCCCCTCGCTCGCCGCCGAATCTTAGGGCCCTCTTGGGGGCCCTTTGGGCCGTCTTAGGGCCATCGTGGAGGCTTCCTGGGCCGTCTTGAGCTCACCCAAGCCTGCAAAGGCGAGAGTGCGAACATCAGTCAAACAAGACCGAATGTGAGTCAGTGGTTTGGGCTTGTTCAGACCCTGTTGGAGGTTCTCTTGTGACCCGATTTGGCCTTCTCGGAGGCTTATTCGGGCCGTCTTAGAGCCATCTTTAACCGCCTTGTGGCCATCTTGGGCAGACTTTGAGGCATCTTTGGCAATCTTAGTGTTTTTGGTTGCCTGCATGGACCGTCTTTGAAGCTCTGGACGCGTATCAATCGTGCTTTTTCACCGGGATATCGTGGCCTCGGGAAGGGGGGCGATGCATGCAGGGAACGCGTCTGAAGGCGGGGGCCCTACAAGACTACGGAAACCCTACCAGGCAGCCTTTGGCATTCTTTCACGCCTCACCGTGCACAAGGCACGGTGGCTGAGCTCAGAGACGCGTATGACAGCGTTCCCCTCGACCGATCAGGAGCGCACGACAGCTACACCGGCTGTACGTTTGGCAGTAACAGGAGGCACAGGTCTGGTTTGAGTGCGCGTTTGACCACGCTCCGCTAGAACCCCAGTGAGCTTACACTGGTGGCAACAACTGTACACTTGAGAGTAATCATGGTGCCGAGGTCTAGCTGTCATGCCTTCTAGGAAGGACTGCCCTGACCATCGTTGGCCAGGAGGCTTGGAAGGGGTAGTCAGGCTTGGACAGCGGATTGACCGAGAAGCCTGTAATTGCTCGAGGTTGCACTTCGAGCGAACACGAACGTGATGGGCTGATCTCCGACCACATCTGCCATAGGTAGGACGGGGAAGAAGGGAGGATGGGGAGTTCCTCCTCCTTCTGCGACCTTCTACGAAGAGAACAAGTTACCGCCTATACAGAGACATGGTGCAGCAACAAGCCCGTTAAAGAAGAGAGAAAAGAAAGAAAATGAATTACCTCCTGCAGTGCTCACGGCGGCTGCGATGGATTTGACAGCGGCGGCGGCACAGCCAGGAGGTGGGAGACGGGAAAGCTCCCGCCGAAGTGGGCTCCAGTCGACGGGCCAACACCCGACTTCAAGAGCCTCAAGAGTTGGCAGCGTCCCGATTTCTGGGCCCACCGTGGCACTCCTCCCGAAGAAATCTGGAACGCTCGGATCCGAAGGCTCCACACTTGGAGCAGTAGGCCACCCGACCTCCCCCGACCCACATTCTATGGGAAGGGTGGGAGGTGCGGACGGTGCGGGGTAGGCCACGGCAGGGGGTCATGCAAATCGAAACCCTAGACTTGCCCCTGTCCCCACACCTAGTGCATGCATACGACTTGCCTACACGCATCAGTAAATGGCCTCGGGGTTCTGGGACGAGTTGCAAAACCGCCGGTTTGGGTCGAACGGCACGTTCTTAGTCACATCTGGGAAACCTTGGCTTGCCAAACTGTCCATGATACCCGAAACGACACTAGCAGTCTGGAGGACTCTGGCCGAGACAACCTCGTAGCGCTGTCTGACATACGGGAGAGACACCTGGGCTTCAGCACCGAGTCGCGCGAGACGATCGGCCTCGCGGCTGCCAGCCCAGGCCCAGCACGGGATGTCTCTGGATAAAGTTGCCGCCCGACTTAAATGTGACTTCACTTTCACCATGGATACATTTCCGGAACCAATATCAGCAGCAATCCTGAAAATGCCAACCCAAAGTTCACTGAAACAAACGTCGGATAAGTCCTGGAGTGGGCCCTTGGACCAGATATCAAGAACCAGTTTGCAATCTGTGGCGATGGTGGTGACAGTCGGCCCAAGAAAACGGAGAGCCACGAGCAGCGCGTAGACCTCTCCGCAGCCCGCCATCTGCAGCGGGTGAGGCAAAGGGCCATAGAGGGAGCCTTCGATGTTGCCTCCCTGGTCGACTGCAACCACACCATATCCTGCCCTCGTGAAACTGAGCAACTATGGGTCGACGGCCGAGCCATCTAAGCAGACGAAGCCTGAGTCGAGGACCCCATATCTGGAGTACACACTCCATTTCGGTTCAGCTGTGAGGTCGGGCTTGGGCCAATCCCATTCGGGGCTTGGGATGAGGCATCTTGTTGTTGCAAGGTCTTCATCTCCTCCCTCACAGCCGGCCTGAATAACATCATCTAAATCAAGATCTCGTCTAAAAAGGCGGTGCGCATCGCACAGGTGCAGGCGATGCTTCCTGGTGCCTGGACCCTGCTAACACCATAGGCAATCTTGCGACACAACTCTGCGATCCGTGAAAAGCGTCTGCTGTGTCGGGAAAACACCTGCCACAGCCGTTGCCAGTCTGCCTGCTGGAGATCCTTTCCCCAGCGTGCGCAGCTCCTTCAAATACTCAATAAGCGGCGTGAGGCAGGGACCTGCGGTTAGACCATCGACCTTTCCGACTGGCCCGCCCAGGCATTGTGCCAGAGACCTCTTGGGTGCTGGAGTTGATCAGGGACCTGAAGGTTCTTTTTGCCGTAGTCGCGGGGATTGATCGGGATGCCGTCGTCAGTGACCCAAGAGTCCCAGGAGACGATACCCCACCGCAAACGATTCAAAGTACAGATAACCGCACCAGCAGGACCCTGCACGTACTGCCAAGAAACGCTCTCGAGCCTCATGAACGCCTCGAAACAGGATCGCATGATCCTTTCAGGAACCCAAGGCTACTGCAATGCCAAAACCCAAGATATGATCGGACCAGAGTTGGCCAGGTACTCGGGGTCCGCCAGCGGCTCAGGGCCCAGTAGGAACTCGAGGGTGCGAGACCTGCCCTTCGGAGTCCAGAAAAGGGCCTGGCCCATCTGGGCCCTGAGCTCGGCCACTCTCTTGTCCGACAAACCAATTACAGGTGTGCCATACATAGCAGCAGGCAGAGCTCCGACGCGAACGACTTTAGCAGCACCTCGGAACGAGCTCCGAAGTCCGCGATAACGCCGAACACGAGGACGAAGCTTCCGAAGCCTGGAGAGTTGGACCTTGGAGGCCCTCTTGTTCTTTTTCAAACCGAAGTCGACCCCAAGGTTCTTGGACGAGCTATTAATACCAAAATCCTACTTACCGAGCTTCTTCCGAATCTCGGCGGCGACGATGTTGTCCGACGACACGATTACCCCTTTTCCGCCTCGAAACAATGAGCTGGAGCCTCTCCAATTGCGTGCGCACGTACCTGGTGGCAGCGCCCGCCAGACCTCCGAGCTTGTCAGTCGTGGCTGAGCCGAAGAAAGTTAAATCGCCGACAACGTTGAAAATGGAAACGCTGGGCCAATGCAGCCTTGCAGCGTCGCACGGAACAAGAAGAATTAATTCCATCAAAGATGTTGCCCACGAGCACCTTGCTATGATTCCTTGCTCCACCCAAATTACAGCCGAAACCATGGGCCCACTCTGCAAGAGGCGTGGGCAACGATACTGCCTGAGTAGTATTCGCAGTCTGACCAAAGGAAAATCATGTCGGGCCGCGGCCATCACGAGCAAAAGTGCATTACTTTTTCCATATGCTTTGGTAATGTCAACCAGTGCAGCTGCCGAGGGTATGCCTTGACCTGCCGTGAACTCCCCCGCGATGGCTTGCTCCCATACCGCTGTCCCACAGCTTCTCCCTTTAGACCCATAATGATACTCTATCGCTTCTCTTTCCTCCCACCTGCCCGCCCCCCCCTGGTCAGTTTTCCAAAGATACGACAACACCCAGGAAGAAGACCAATTGGACGAAAACCAGAAGCAGGCCGAGGAAGAAGGACGATGAGGTTGAGAGGTATGGCCGATGGTAAATGTCAAATCATCTCTGCCCAGCTGAAAAGAAAACCCCGCGTCGTGAGGGCATCGTCGCAGGCTGGCCCAACATCTCTAGGATGGACCATATCTGCACTGCGACCAGCACGGCGCTTAAACTTCTGCGATGCCTTGCGGATCTCCTCCGCGGCCCTCGCAGCTGGGAAAGCCTCGCGGCCATCAAGAATATGCTTCTGGATCTGGTGTTCGAGTTCCCCGAAGGGGTCGGGGTACTGGGTGGCTACCTGAGTTGGTTTCCAGATGCCCTTCCAGAGCTCGGTCTGCTCCTGCATGACCCCTCCAGGGCCAGGTGGGGCCCTGCCTTTGACCAGAGACTTGTTGGGGGTCAGGCCATCGGAGTCCTGGTGTACTGGTGGGCCTGTCCAGCCCCAGCCTTGGCTGATTCGGCGACCCAGCTGCGCCGCTGGGCCCCTCGCTGAGAACTGAAACGCTTTTCGGGATGTGTGGCCCGGCGCCCTGTTGCAACGAAACGTTCATGTAGTGCAGCAGCGGAGACAGAAAGTAGATCCCCTCGGACTGCCGGCTTCCAGCTCAACCAGTCGGGGGACTTGCGCAGGGCGCCTGGGCCATCCAAGATACGGTCGATCAACCTGGTGGTCTCAATTCCTCCCCAAGGTTCAGAACGCAGCTTGATGTGGTGCAGCTCCTGGAACCACATCGAAACCTTTCGCCATCCTCTGCTTTCTGGGCACCCGAGTGGAAACGGGCCCCCTGCCGCACGAAGAGAATCGACCTGCTTGAGTTTTCGCTGTTCGCACCCACCACCGAACTTGGGCTGATCGCGAACCTGGTAAATATCAAGCAACTCCGACTCGAAGGTGGCCAAGAACTCCAAGAAAGCCCAATCCAGATCTTCTGAAGTGCCTCTAGCTTGGGTTGGGCCCTCATCGAGGTGCTGCTGATAATCTCGGGCTTTCGGGCGCGGGCCCACAGGAGCCTCCTTGGGCAGGGCCTTTGGCTCGGTGACCACCCAGCGCTTGGCCTCCAACGGGTCCCCCTTCAAAGTGAGCGTCGAAAGCCAGTGGGGAGCCGTCGTGGCCTGCTCGTTGCGATTGCAACTGGCCACGCATGGCCCTAAGCCTTTGGAAATCACGAAGTAGCCAATAGTGCGCCATCGGCGCGCTGTTGATCGGCAGGTGGGCGTATCTGGAGCGACTATGATTCCCCCAACTTTCTGAGGCCATCCAAAATCAGCTAATACATTAGGCTCCACCTGCCAATCACCCGCCAACATGAGGGGCATGCCGTACGAGTGCAGCAGCTCGCCACGCGAGCGAGAATGAGCGTGCCTTCTTCTCCTAGCGGGGAACCTTGCGGGAGGTAAATACTGCCTGCCACGAATCCTCCAGGGATAAGCGCGTTCACCCAAGTGAGGCAACATCTCGGGGGACTCGGGGGGCCTTTATGCGGGGGGAGCTTGCCCATGCTGGTATGCGAGAGAGCAGCAACCCCAACTCCCGAGCTGAGACCCCCACCCTCAGTGACGAATGATGGGTAGAGGCAGGCATTTCAGCCTGATTTTCTTCTTTTGGCCCCCCCGTCGGCCCTGTCTTTGGATTCAAGAGTGAGCTTCTGCAGCATCGCCACAGACGCGTCGGTCTCCTTGTCCAAATACCGAAGCATAGACCGCCAGGATGTAGTGTTGCATGTTTCGAGCTTGAATGTCACCTTGCCTCGACGAGTTCCACCCGACTTGGACCTAACTTCGGCGGGCTGGAAAACCGGTGTGGGGACAGGTTTTAATATGGAAGACGGTTCAGAAACATTAGCATTCAGTGGCTCGACGTGAGGCCCCCGGTGGATACTCGAGGGCCCCATGCCCAAGACGCAACCCCCAGGGGGCCCACGGAGACTAGAAGAAACAACGTTATCAGAAACAACCACTAAATCGGACCGACCAGAATCGGGATGAAATCGGGAACCAGGGGGCCCCTCGCCCAAGAACCAGCCCCCCGAGACCTCAGACAGATATCTGGACAAGTCGACCGAGATCGAGAATGGGGGCCGCCATCGCCCCACCGCAACGAGCACAGCGGGGGGCAGCAGATCCTACTGTCGACCTCCTGGGGGCCTCCAGCTCCCATGAGCGTGTGAAACCTTACCTGTGAGAGCTCCCCCCTGGACGCCGCTGGCGGCCAGGGGGGAATCAGGCGCTTCCTGGGGGCAGGAACGCTCCAGAAACGTCAACTTCGCAAAATCCATCAGTGCTTCCACGGAGGGCTGCCTCGGCTCTCTGACGCACGCCAGAGGCAGCTCGAGCACCGCTGCCGCCCCCTCCCTGGGATGCAACCGAGCCCGAGGATACAGACAGGGGTCCAGACGCCGAGGGTCCCTTGGACTCAGCTGGGGCGGCAGCGGCTTGGGATGCGGGCGAACCGTCGGCACCTTGCACTGAGCCAGCGCCTCCAGCCTCGCCTGCGCTAGCTGGCTGCGGGGCCCCGGGCGACGGGCGCTCAGCAGGCTCTGCAAGTTGTTCGGCTGGCGCATCGACCCGCTGCCGCTTGCGCTGGAGTCGCCCCGGATGCTCCTGATGCTCTGCCCGAATGCGATTGATGTCCTCCAACGCTATCTGGAACAGCTCTTTGGTAATGCCTTGAACTTGAGCGTTGAGCGCCACTTTGCGACGTTCAAGCTGCGCAGAGTCCTCAGGTGTGAGTTCATAGTCACACACGTCCTTGAACAGGCTGTCAATGTCGAACAGGTCCGTCGCAGCTGCCGTGCCATCGACCACTTTGTCAATTGGTATCTTGACTGGGGCTGCTGCTTCCTTCTCCACGTGAAAGCCACCAGCAGCTCGGGCGATTTCAGCGACCAGCTTGCGATACTCCTCATCCGAATCATTGAGTGCCGACTGAACTTCACGCACGACATTTCTCTGCGGCTCAGCTTGTCTCTCCAGCCGCTCCAGCTTGTCAAGCTCATCGGTGAGTGTGGCCTCCAACCTGTGAATGCGTGCATGAACCTTTGATGCTCGCTCTTGTGCTGGAGGTGCCACTTGCTCTGATTGTAACCGTTGGAGTTGCATACGGTACTTCGCAGCTCCTTCTTCATCTCCTGATTTCTCCTAGACACCAGTGAGCTGCTGCAGCTCCAGTACACTGACCGTTGGCGCACGTCGATCTCCTTCGAAACTGAATTGTCGAGCACGGGCACCGCGGCCACGACTCTGCTCTCGACCTGCTGCTGCAGCGGGGTCTCCATGCGCTGGTGGCGTGGCTGACCGCTGCCTAAGAATACTGACAGGAGGAGGAGACGGGCCATCGCAAAGTGCCAACTGCTTGATATTTGCGGCCGCCTCGGTACGTGTTTGGTGGCAGTGCTTACAATTGTCCGTGCTATACGTATTCTTACCGCAGCCGCAGAGTCCACATGTCCACTTTGGTTCTGGCACTGAAGGCAACTGGTGCCCAGCTTCCCACGAGTCCCATTCCCAATCATCAGTCCACGGCTGCGCTTTGCTTTTACCTTTGCTACCTTTGCCTCGTCCAGGTTGTTGCTGCGACGTTCGCCACGGCGCCGCAGCATGTTCGCTAGGACGCCATAGGGTGTAGCGAGGTGCGCCCGAAGTTCCTGCAGCACGCGCAGCGGCGCCTCGGGAACCATCTCGCCAGCCCATGGAATCCACCAATCCTCTCGGTGACGAATGAAGCGCTCCCAGTAGCTCTGCTGCCTTGCCAAGCCTGGCGAGAGGCCTGGCCCACGAGCGTCTGCGCCTGGCAGCACGGTGCCAGGTCTCCTCGGAAGGACCTGTCGCGCTCGTAGCAGCAAAGGGAGGGACGCGCAGAGATCTGCGCGGCAAATGTGCTCGCTTGAAGTTAGACCTGCGAGGGCAGAAGGGTTCAAAGCTCGGGTGTGCCCTCGCGCGCGCGCTCAGGCCAAAACCTTTGGGGAACTCCTCCTCCTGCTCCTCCTCCTCCTCCTCCTCCTCCTCCTCCTCCTCCTCTCTGTCTCCTACCTGTGGTAGCGGTGGTGGAAAATTTGCCCACCAGAAAACCTTGATGGCACTCCCATCAGTGCCATCGGCACGGCGGCGGATTACATGCATATAGCACGGATCAAAGTACCGTAGCACGATGACAACGGGAAGCGGTAGAGGACGAGAACAGATCGCAGGGCACCATTCGTTCCCCATCGTGGTCCCGTTCCATCCTCTCGCTGAACATGTGTTTGTTTGTGTTAGCAAGTTGTTTGTTTCGCATGGTGTTTGTCAGTCCGATTGGTTTCGGTGTTTCAGAATGGTAATTTCGGTGATTCGGGCCGGCGTTTTGTTCCCGTCGTTCAGAACGTGGTTGTCGCCCCTGCGCAGGCAACTGTTCTGTATCCGCATCCTTTTTTCTTAGTTCTCCGTCCCCGTCCGCTTGTTTCTTCAAGCTCACCTCATCCTGCTCATCCGCCACCTCCTCCTCCTCCTCCTGCAATGTACGCACCTCCCCTCTTCTGATTGCGAATGACACGATGGGATTGTTTGTGGGGTTCCAGATCGGATCTGACACGCGTCCGCGGATAGGTACCACATCAGCGCAATAGCAAGGGATGTGTCGGAGGGGCAGGATGTCAAGCATGGCGGCGGGAACGATAAGATGGTAGGATGTCGATCCGTATATG
>CAUYUJ010006869.1:227618-295118 GCA_963575745.1 Prorocentrum cordatum | reverse complement strand
ATTTGTGAGGTTTTGTTTGGAACGTTTATTTGGGGTACTTTGAAGTTTTCGTCCCAAATCCGCCTGAAGGGGGACACGCCCGACCTAAGATTGGTTTCCGATGGTCCCCGGGCACCAGAACGGGCCCTAGATACCGAAGTCCAGAAGACTCGCCGGCGCCGAAGTCCAGAAGACACCAACAAACGGGGTCGTCTGCGCCGACATTGGCGCGTCAGCTGCCCGCGTAAGGTCGCGCGTGAGCGCCCTGGTCTCCAGCGTAGCGTGCCTCGCGAGTGGCCCGCGTAAGCCGCCGCGTAAGATCGCTGAGTCTTCTCGCGTAAGACCCCTTTGCTTTCGTCGCTCATGAGCCTGCTGCTCGAGCGACAGGATGACAGCCTCGGCCGAGGATCCCTGGACGCTCAGGGGGGTTCGGCTTTCCGTCGATCAGCGCCTTCAACGGGCCCAAACAAATCCAGGCCTCCTAGATGGAGTCGGAGTAGGTAGGGTCGGAGGGTCGCGCCGCATCGCTGATGCATCGGCGGCGCGGCTCGACGTGCAGCCCGATTGGATTCACGTCGACATCGCCGGTGCGTCGCCGGTGCATCGCCGATGCATCGCCAGTGCATCGCCGATGCATCGCCAGTGCATCGCCGATGCCTCGTGGATGTATCGGCGATGCGGCGCGATCCTCCGACCCCGTCTGCTCCGACCCCATCTAGGAGGTCTCGGACTTCGGTTTTCCCTTCAAGGCCACTCTCCCGAAGTGCGCCAACTTATCATCGATCTGCTGCATGTTGGACTTAGTCGCTAGCATGGGCTCGAGACAGCTCAGGAGGGCGTTCTGGGCCAGGCTTATCCGGCGAACACCCGTGCGACAACTGGCAACCTGCACAGCACAGCATCGCGACGAGGAGGACCCTCGGACCTCCGGACCGTCTCGAGCCTCGACCTTCGGGCCCTCGAGGCCTTCGACCTCGGGGCCCTCGAGGCCTTCGACCCTATCGGGGCCCTCGAGGCCTTCAAGCCTCGAGCCTCGAGAGCCTCGAGAGCCTCGAGAGCCTCGAGAGCCTCCAGCCTCGAGCCCTCGAGCCTCGAGACCTTCGAGCCTCGAGCCGGACGCCCCGACCTTCGGACCCTCGAGACCTGCGAGCCTCGGCGGCGGCGGCGGCGGCGCCCCCGAGCGCCGCCGCTGGAGGCGCGGGCTGCCAGCGGCCAGGGACGGCCGGGCCGCCGCAGCGCTGCGGGGGGTGGCGGGGAGCTTCGGGGCTCAGCGCGAGCAGGCCCATCGCCGCTCGTCGTCGGCGTCGTCGTCGTTGGCGTCGGCGTCGTCGTCGCCGCTCGTCGGCGTCGTCGTCGGCATCGTCGTCGTCGGCAGCGGCGTCGGCGTCGGCGTCGTCGGCGTCGGCGCCGTTGTCGTCGTCGTCGGCGTCGTCGTCGGCGTCGTCGTCGGCGTCGTCGTCGGCGTCGGCGTCGTCGTCGTCGTTGTCGTCGGCGTCGTCGTCGGCGTCGGCAGCGCGAGGAGCAGCAGGTCCCTCGCCGCGCGAAGTCGTCGGCGTCGTCGTCGTCGTCGTCGGCGTCATCGTCGTCGGCGTCGGCGTCGTCGTCGTCGACGTCGTCGTCGTCGTCGTTGTCGTCATCGTCGTCGACGTTGTCGTCAGTGTCTGCGTCGTCGTCGTCGTCGTTGTCGTCAGTGTTGGCGTCGTGCTAACTTCGGAGGTTGACAGACCTCCTACCCTGACACGTCGATTAAGGAACTGGCCGTTTTCGGTTTGCGAGAGGGCGTCGCGGCCGTCATTTTTGTGGGTCCAGGTCCGTCGGTTTCGGCCCCGGCCGTTTTCAGTAAGGGGAGGTTTGCTAAAGGGAGTTCTGTCTACCGCCAATAACTGTCAATGGCAATGTTGATGATCGCCATGGCCACTGTTTATCAAGCCTTTTCTTGTCCGGATAAGGATGCCAGTCGACCCGGCCGCAGTCGCCTACGCTTTCTCTATCGGATCCTTCTGCCTCCTGGCGCGGTCCGCGCCGTCCGCGCCGATCTGCAGTTGCCAGTGCGACTGCGGGACCCCAGGCTGGTCCACCGCCTCGCTGCTCGACGTCGCCGCGGGGCAGGTCGTGACGGGCTGGTTCGCGGCCCGCTGGTGGAGCCCGTGGCCTGCCGCGCCCATCCTGGTGCCAGCTGGCGTCGAGGCGCCCCGGCAATTGACGCTGCCGGTTGGGGCTCGCGGCATGCTTGAGGGCGGGGCTGCCCCGTTCGCCTAATGTCTGACTACTTCTCAGTGGCAGCAGGGCGCCGCTTCTAGGCTCTGTTTGATGCGACCGAGGCGGTCTGGCACCTGCGCCTCGTCCTCCGCCGCGCCGCGGGCGGCCACGCGGTGCTCAAGCCAGATGACGACGTGCACGAAAAGCTGCTGGAGGACTACGAAGATGCGTTGCCTAGTGGTGTTGCCGCGGGCGTTCCAAATCTTTCTGGGCATAATATAAGGCGTTTCGCTCTGCCTTCCGCCCAGGGGACATCGCCGCTGGCAGCGCCTTCCGCCGGCGGGCCGAGGATTACCTGGCTGGCTGGGCCGCCGCCCCGCTCGCCGCCGCCGAAGGCGGGATGGAGCCCGCGCCGATCGCCGATGCCCGGCGCCGCGCCAGCTGCTGCGGCTGGCGCCTGGGTTGCTGCTGCCGGCGCGGACCGCGGGTTCCACGACACCGATTCGTTGGCGGCCCACAGTTGCATCGCGGGATCCAAGCGATACGTCGACGAGGAGCAGGGCGATTTCTGGCGCGGCGAGGAGGTCACCATCCGCGACGCGGACATCGCTTTCGGCGCCTCTTGTCAGGCCCTGCTGTGTCGCGACGGGGTGCGGCACCGCCTTTGCCGCGATCCGCCCGCGCCGCAGCCTGCTGACGAGGGCGAGGCGGCCGTGGCGGAGGACATTCGCACGGCGGCGGTCGAGTGTAATGCGCGCGGGGATCGCACCCGCAGTTTTATGTCCGCGCGCCACTTGCTGCGCGAGGCGGCGTTGGACGTCGCTTGGCCACTCGCGGGCCCTCGAATGGTGCAGTGGCTCGTGGATGTGAATAGAACTCGTGTAATACCCTCATATATACTCCTTATCCTCATCTCTCCTGCGCCTGGCCGTTTGGGCTCAGGTATTGGAATAGATCGATCAGGCCTTTGATCGTGCAGGAGGATAAGATATCCATCTTTCCCTCCTTTCCTCTACCAACGGATCAGGGGTCCTGTACCTGTGTACTCTAACCCCATACACAGGCGATCAGCCCTTCAAAGCTCACAGTTCATCGAACCCTGCGTCGCGATCTCGCACGCGGCCTCGATGGAACCCCAGCGGCGCATGCGCCGTAATGGGTCCATCGGGGCCTCGCGTCCGAGCTCACCGACGGCGCGACGGCTCGGTGACGAGATGGAGAGCCTTAGTGCGGACTGCGCAGGTGTCCCAGGTACCCCCCCCCCCCCCAGCTCCGACGGACCCGAGGCGCGGCTGGCTGCTGAACTTCGCCGCCACGCCGCCCGCGGGGGGACAGGAAAAGGAGTAGGAGCAGGCAGTATGAAGTTCCACACGCCTACCTTCGATCCTCCATCTCCTCCTCCGTCGGGGGCAATCCCAACTGCGTCGGGCGAGAGCCCCGCTGGTCCTGATACTCCAGGGCGCTTTCGCGCTAACCGCCGATGGACTTCAGGCGCTGGCACGCCCAGCCCTGCGACCGTTCCTGTAGCGGAACACGTAGCCACCTTCGAGGAGCTCAGTAGACCAGTGGCGGCACAGCCGCAGACGCAGTACCCCAAGGTATCATCTCATGAGACACCACACACACACACGGTCCTAGCCGCAGCTCGCCCTTGCGCAACCGTCGTGGGGCCACAGGCCCACGCGACGAAAGGAGGTCGAGCCCGCGCACTGCCTCGCAGAGGCCATGCGCTCCTCGCGAGAGGGTGCAGGGGGAAGCTGACGCTCCCCACCTCTCCATTTCAGACGACCTGCCGGCGGTGACGTCCGCTGCAGGCGAGATAGCTGAGCTCAGAGACCAGGTTGAAACCTTCGTGCCCAAGCAGTACTCTGGACTACTGCAGAGCGTTCAGACGAACGCTGCCAACACTGCTGCTCTACGCCAAGTTCTTGACGGCGCCTTACGGATCATTGATTCCAGGATCGCCGAAGATCGCCGCATTTTAGGTGAGCTGCAGTACCAGGTTGACCGTGGGATGTCACACTCAGGTGAACGATCGGCGACGGTCGTGCCGTCCCGTTAACAGCGCTACAGCACCACAAACAAAGCCCCCACACAAACCAACATAATTAACAAGAGCCTTTTGGCGCGATCCTTGTATTGGTCCCCGCCCGACAGGTTGGGGTTGTTAGATACCCAGGGATCCGAGTATATGATTTTTGTAGATCTGGCGTTTTTCCCTTGGATTTCGGCTTCCGAGGCCCTGCACGGGCCCGGGGGCCATCAGCCATTGATCCGGGATGAAAAGCCACCCCCAGGGAAGGGGTCGGGACATTTGGGGCCCCGGATTCGAACGCAGCATATCGGCGAATGCCTGGGTAGATGTAGAGAAACGGTTCCCCGACTCGCTTCGCACAGCCTGCATGCCGCGGCCGCCAAGCCCCAAGGGTCCTGGTGTTCCCTGGGTACCCCGCCTCGCGTCTCCGACGATGGACGACCCCGCGCCGCGGCCGCCAGGCCCCAAGGAGCGCGGTGCTCCTTGGCGGTCCCGTGTCGGGTTCTGTGGTGGTGGTCGGTCGAGGCGAAACAGATGTTTGTTTCTGACAGCACGGACGCCAAGGATATGCAGTTGTCGGAGAGGCGCTGTGCATCCTTCGGATCTGGCCGGCCTTTACGCGGGGGCAAAGAGTTGCCTGGCTAGGGTCCCGTACATCCCTGGATTGTTTGAGGGTCAGCGCGTTGGGTGTCATTTCGACGTGTTCCAAGGCTTATTGTGTCCTTGAGCTCCATTCTTTCCGGGATTTTTGAGACTCGTGTGTGCCAGGATTCGAGGTTGCCGACGCTCCTCGACGCTCCCACTATGAGTGTTGACGCCCATGTTCTGTAAGGTGCTTGCCTTGGGCGTTCGCGGCAGAGCCTACCCTCGGGCCGGGCGAAAGGGGGGGATTGGGAAAGGGGGGGTTACGAAATTTGCTGCATGCAGGTGATTTCGGCCCTACCGGGGGGCCCATTCCTCGATACATACATGGGCGCCTCCCGGCGCCGGGAGGCGCAGGGAAAATCAGCTACGTGAGCTGATTCTCAAACCCCCCCTTTGCTATCCCCCCCTTTCGCCCGGCCCGAGAGGTCCCGCCGGACGGCCCTGCCAGGCCAGCTCGAGCCTCCCAAGCTCGAGCCTGACGTCTCCCCGATCCTTGCGGCCACGTGTCGCCGCCTGCGGCCCGGGAGGGCCTGGGTCCTTCTCCCTGCCTTCCCGGCGCCACTGTGGACAGGTCTCCGTTGGGCGCCGCGTAATGGGGGGGGTCATAAATGGGGGGGTGGCGAGGGTGGTTCGAAAAGGTACCCAAACGGTACCTAAACGAGCCCCCTGGGGCTCTGGAGGGGCCCGAAAGGGGCACGGAAGGGGACCTTTTCTGACCCCCCCATTTGTGACCCCCCCACTAAGCCACGCCCAACTCCGAGGGCGACCAGGCGGCACATGGGCCACGATAGCAGTGGCGTCCGCTCCGGCCGCAGCCTCCTCTCCCCAGCGGGGAGCGCCAGGGGGGCGGCCGCAGAGGCTCCTCACGCGCTCCGGCCACAGAACACCGATGCGCACAGACGCACAGTGGCTCACAGAGAGCGGGGTGCCCGCAGACTGCCCGACGACCTCCCCAAACCAAAGTTCAGGAGGTAGTCGACGCTGGCCTTACAGTCGAGCCGCACAGTCAGGATGGGCAACCTTCCCAAGGGTACCGTTGCATACCTGCCTCCTCGGCCCATCCTCGGCCACTTTTGCTGGCCGCTGTCCGCTGGATCCCCCCCTCGAATAGCCTCGAAATGGCCCTCCAGGGCTATTTCGAAGAAGAACCAAAACGCACAAACAGATAAACTTTTGGCGCTCCGCGCGGATTTCTTGGATCCGCGCTGGGATCCCCCGGCGGCGCCTCCGGCGCCGCCCCTGGCGCGCTCCGCGCGCCAGGGAGGGGGGCCCAGCGCGGATCCAAGAAGTCCGCGCGGAGCGCCAACAGTTTATCTGTTTGTGTGCGTTCTGTTTCAATTGCATCCTCCTCGTGTCTCCCTGTGATGCGGGTTTCCCGTACGCGTAGGCGCACAGAGGCGCGCGGAGAACGGGGCGCCCGCGGGCTCCCGAACGACCTTCCCGAAGCTCAGGAGGAAGTCGGAGCTGGACCTGCTCGCCGCCCACTAAGCCACCCCGACCCAACCCGAAGGCATACGGTGTTCCAGCCCGATCACCAGTAAGAATTTCGAGCACCAAAGAAGTACCGGAAATTCGAGGGTCTTCACGTGCCGAGCCCTGGGAGACACCCGTCCGACACTGTTTCGACAAGCTTTCGGCACTTTTCCGGGTGTTCGAAATTATTTCTGAGATGTGGTCCTTGAGTGCGATGGGAGCAGCATAACCGAAGGCCCCGATTTGCCCTTCACTTCTAGTAAGGGGTCGACGAACACCGAACAAACACATGCGGAACCCGTACCCCCCCAACCCGAAGTGCGGGCAGAATTCGGTTCTTCGGGTTGGCTTGGGGTGGTCTGGTAGGTGGTCACTTACGCCTCCCGGATCCTCGCGACGAAGTGTCGCTGTCTGCGGCCCGAGAGGGCCTGGGGCCCGGGCCTTGCAGCTGCCGTCAGGTCGGGCATGTCTTGCTACAGGCGGACTCTGGAAGGAAGATGCAACGTAGTTCAAAACGATGCAGAAATTCGCAAACTTGGTAGAACGGTCGTCCCCTATGCTGCCTTTTTCCACTAGCCTTGACTCTCCCTCCTGTTGAGAGACGCGCCCGACTCAAAGCTTCCCCCTCCGCGCCAGCCGCCATGGCTGCCCCGGCGGCGGCGCCCGCGGCCTCCGCGCCCGTCGGCGCGCCGCCCGGCGGCGCCGACCAGGCCGCTGGCGCGGCGGAGCCGCCCGCGGCGGCGGGGGCGCCCAGCGAGGCCGCAGCGGACCCTGCCATCCTCAGGGGTCCCTCCCGTGCTCCATCGAGGAGGAGGAGGAGGAGGAGGAGGAGGAGGAGGAAAAGGAGGAGAAGGAGGAAAAGGAGGGGGGGAGGGGGAGGAGGGGGGGGGGGAGGAGAGGAGGAGAGGAGGAGGAGGAGGAGGAGGAGGAGGAGGAGGAGGGAGGAGGAGGAGGAGGAGGAAGGAGGAGGAGGAGGAGGAGGAGGAGGAGGAGGAGGAGGAGGAGGAGGAGGAGGGGGAGGGGGAGGAGGAGGCTGAGCGTCTCAATGTCTTCGAGTTGCCATCCTCAGGATGCCCTGCCGCGAAGGAGAAACATCCGCATAAACAGAAACTTTTGACGCTCGGCGCGGAGTTCCTGGATTCGCGCTGGGCCCCCCCGCCGGCGCCTCCGGCGCCGCGCCAGGCGCGCTCCGCAGGGATCGGCGTCACTCCAACATACTTACACTATATGTACGTCGCCCCCCAGGGGCGACGCGCGCACCAAGAAATCTTATAGTATATGCGTTGTGGCGGGCGTTTTCTGGCCACACCGCTCGGGACACGATATATTATAATATGGGTATACTATATGTTCGGGTTTGACGCGCGCCTTCAAGGAAAACATATAGTACTAGTATGTCTTTGTGCGTCCCAAGGGAGGGGGTCCAGGGCAGATACAAGAATTCCGCGTGGAGTGCCACAAGTTTGTGTTTGTGCAATTGTTTCTTCCTCCACTTCTGTGCTCCCGTCTTCCCTGATATCCTGGCGTCAGCTTTTGCGAGCTGGGCTTGTTCGCCTGTTGCTTGGGCCCCAGGGCCCTCACTTTCTTTCAAACTGCACGAAAGAGCCCAGTGGCACGACGAACGACGGACGAAACGACAGACGACAGACGAAAACGACAGGGCGCGGGAGGGGAGGGAGGGAGAGAGGGAGGGAGGGAGGGCAGGGGGCGCCTGCGCCCGGCGCAGCCCCGCTCACGCCCCGGAGCGCCGCGGCGGCCATCGCCGCGGCGCCGCGGCCGGCAGGTACGCGCTCACCGCCCAGCGGCGGCGACCCCGGCCGCCATCTGGCCCATGAGCTCGGCGAGCTCTGGGCCCGAAAGGCGGCGCAGCGCCCCATCCAGCCGCCGCTGCAGCTGGCGCCGCTTCCCGCCCGTGGGGGCCCGCAGCAGCGCTGCCAGCTTCTCCGCGCCGCCAGGTCCTCCTCGGCTGGCCGGCCGCCCGCCCGGACAAGCGCGCTCACCAGGGACATGTGGTGAACGCGCGCCGCCGCCTCCGCAGCCTCCGCACCATCCGGCGCGACCTCCACCGGGCCTGGCCCAGGAGGGGGGTGGGCGGGCGGCGCCCCCACGCCAGCGCACGCCTCGGCAGGGGGGCCAGCCCGCAGCGCCGCGGCAGACCTGAACGCTTGGACCTCCACCTCCACCAGGCTCGGCCCGGGAGGGAGGGGGTGCGGCTCGTGGACGCTTGCCGCGTCCGCCGCCTCGACCGGGGAGCCCCAGGAGGCTCCTCAACCTCCACCAGGGGCGCCCCGGGAGGGAGGGGGTGGTGATGCCCGAGGGCGTCGTACGCGAGCTCGATGTCGAACTCGCCCGCGTCGAGGGCTTCAGGGAGGAGCGCTGGCTCCAGCATTCCCGGAGCCCTTCCCGCTGGCAGCGTCCGCCGCTCCGCCGCCGTCGCGCTGTCGGCAGCGCCTGATGCGCCATCGGCAGCAGGGAGGTGCGATCCGGGGAGCCCTCCTGCCGCCGCGGGCTGCTGCAGCGCCCGGAAGCGCGCCAGCAGCCGCTCCGCCGCCGCCGCGTCAACGGCAGCGCTTGCGCAGCCTGGTTCGCGCTGCCGGTGCCGGCCTCGAGGCGGCAGGGTTCCACCCTCCCCATTGCTGGAGGAAGCGCCGCTCCATGGCAAGCTCCGAAGCGCTCGCCTCGGGGAGGGGAGGCGCCACCTGGACCGTAATGCGCTCCACCTCCGGGGACTCCCCAGGAGGCCTGGTTGCCGCGCTGCCAGCAGCGCCGTCGCCGCTGGCAGCGCCGGCTGGGGCGGCCGCGGCGAAAAAGTCAGAGAGGGCAAGCTGCCGCCCCCTCGTCGGAGCGCTCCCCTCGATCTCTCCTGGTCGCAGTATAAGCCACGCGCCCAGGGCGGGCACGGCCGCCGCGTGCGTTCGAAGCCGAGCTCCGAGAGCGTCCGCTGCGGAGAGCACCGTCTTCTCCCTGGGCGGCCTCCGCCGTGCTCTCCTGGCGGGGAGCGCGGCAGCACCTGGCGGGGAGGTGTCGCCACCGCGGCGGCCGCGAGGCCTCTAGCCGCCGGCAGCACCCTCGACGACAACCCTTCGTCATATCGCTGGTGTCCGCCCACAAGCGGCGGGGGCTCCCGGCCCCATACAACGTGGGGCTGGTGTTCCTCGCGGGATCTGCCGTGCCGGCGCGGGACCCGCTCAGGGAGTCCACCTGAGGAGGACTCCTTCAGGGAATCCACCTGAGGAGGATTCCGATCGGATCCCTGGGTGGAGGCCTACTAGCCTGCCGACTTCCGCCGATTCGTCTTCTCCCGACTCGGCTGCCGATGTCCGCCGATCCGATTCATCTCGATCGCCGATCCAACTAGTCGATTCGATTCTGGGCTCTCCTGCTCTGGGGGCTTTCGCCAGGCCCCCAGGCCGTCAGAAAACATTCAGGATGAGAAGCCAGTCCCGGAGAATGGGTCGAGATCTCCCTGCAGGGGGTCCGCGTTGCGACAAGGTCACGAGGTCGGGCATTTGGGGAAGAATCGAGTGTGTCAGACTTCGGGATTGCCGCCGCTTCTTGCAGCCCCAGCATTCCGGTTGACCCATGGTGGGGTCCAGCGACAAGGGGGTGGTGCAATAGATTTGGTGCAATAGGTTTGTGGGATTGCAGTAGATTTGGGGTGTTCAATATATTCCGGGGCGCAAATGTATTGCTCGATTTTCGCGCGCAATGCATTCGTCGCAATACAATGCAATACAACTCTCCGGCGCAATACATTTGCAATACATTTGCCCGAAATCTATTGCACCACCCCCTTTCAGCTGTACCCCTTGTGGGCCGACCAGAAACACTAATTTTGACGGTCCAGTTTTTATGATACGTTTGCAGCGGGAGGTTGGGGCAAATTTCAGAACGGGTCGCGTCATTGTTTTGACGGCCCCGACAGGCAAAGTCGATTCCAGACATCCCCCAGACTCCAGACCATGTTCCAGGCGTCCCGAATGGGGCCAGAGTTAAGTGGGTTGGATGATCGTTCTGCATCGGAAGCATCGGCGATGCGGCTCGATGTGGAGCCCGATCTCCTCTGCGACTGCATCGCCGATGCACCGCCGACGTCGCCGATGCGTCGGCGATGCCTCGGTGATGCGGCTCGATCCTCCGACACCACCTACTCGCACTCCATCTGGGAAGCCTTTACATGAAATGGATACGGCAAACACTGGGACGAAGACCGGTAGCAGTTCCTACCCATCTTAAACAGGATTTGCTGTCGGCGTCGACGCAGGCGATGTCATCTTGAGACAAAACCTGACTGCCCAAAAGCTGCTGCTGTTGGTAATGGGTAACATTCGCTGTTAGGCATCGTACCCTTTTCTCCGTCGTTCCTATTTCGGGCGTCCAGGCAGATATCCGTCGACGTCTGGGGCCTCGGAAGTCGGCACCATCAACAAGATCTTGCGGTTAACACGGACGTCTTTCAACGTGAAGGACTTGTCGTAATGGGAAGGCCTTGCGGCCGATGCCACCGACCCTGAATGAGGGACGGCGGCGTCGGCGGTGACGACGACGCTGACGTCGGGCAGAGCCCTCAGGGATGCTTGGCGGGGCCTCGTCGGAACGCGCTCGTAGGCCTCTGGGGGGGCCTCTTGGGAGCATTTGTGTGGCCTCTTGGAAGCCGCTTGAGGGTCTATTCGGGCTTCCGGGGGGGAGTGGGGCCAGCAATGGGCAACAGTAGTGATTGTTGCGTTGCCGCCGCTCGCTCTTGGGAACCTTGGTGTCGAGTTGTTTACGTCATCCTTCGCTCTTGGGCGCCTTGGTATCATTCCCCCCCGTTTATTTAGTTCATGTTGCAAGGGCTTGGGGAGTCGTTTGGGCGCGTCTTTTGGACCTCTTGGGGGGTCTTGGAGGCCTCTTGGGGGACTCTTGGGAGCCTCATGGGAGCCTTTCGGGGATGGCGCACGCTTGCTGCTTTTCCGGCACCGCGCGGTCGAGCATCGGAACGTAAAGGCGGCGGGAGCGGGCCGGCGGCGGATGCTTCACAGCGCGGCACAGGCGACGGACGCGGAGGCTCGCAGAAGCGCCAACAGAGCTTGGCGCACCCTATTGCCCGAGCGCCGGGCAGCGTTTGTGCGTGCCGTGTGCAGCGAGATGAGGCGGAGCTGCGACACACTGGCAAAGTCTGGTGCGGGCGTCCGGCGCCATTACGATTCCCGCGACAGATAAACATGATGCAAATCATTGTTGCCCATGTGAACACTCGATCAATTTCACTATCGATCTCACTCGATCGATCTCACTATCGATCTCATTCAACCGATTTCACTGTCGATCTCATTCTGGATCTCGCTATCGATCTCAATAACGATCTCCCGATCGATATCAGTCGATATCACAATCGATATCACTATTTATCTCACGATCGATCTCAGTATCAATCTCACTATCGGTCTCACTATCGATCTCACGATCGATTTCACAATCGATTTCGTCATCGGTCTCACCATCGTTTTCGCGCCAGCGGGACACCAGGACACTGGCGGGACACCGGCGGGACACCGCGCGCCACCGCTTGCCGGGGGGAGAATCATTTGTTCCGGCTGGGGCCCAGCCACCGGCGGGACACTGGCGGGACACCGCGCGCCACCGCTTGCCGGACGGAGCATCATTTGGTCCGGCCGCGCCTCAGCCACAGGAGACTTGCCTATCGCCCGCCCACGCAGTTTCGCCTCGCGCGCACGCACGGCACGCACGAACACGAAACCGAACGCGATTTCCCGGTGGGGGGGCTCTCCGTTCCACTTCGATCTTACCCCCCCAACGTCCGATTCTTCACCCAGTATCCACCTGCAGGAGGACATGCCCGACCTGAAGTTCGGGAAAGTGCATGAGGGGCGCGAGAACTGCTGTGTGCAGCCGGTGTCAGCCCCGCCGCCGGGCTGTTCCCCTCGATGCAGGCAGGCGCCCTGTCACGGACCCCCCGATCGGAGCATCACAAGAATCATGTCTGGTGGCCTCGACCTGCAGCGTCAGTTTCAAAGCAGACACGGTGCGACATCCAGCCTCTTCTTCCCCCTCCACCTCCTCCTCCTCCTCCTCGACTCCTCCTCCTCCTCCTCGAGCTCTTCCTCTTCCTCCTCTTCCTCCTCCTCCTTTTCCTTTTCCTCCTCCTTCTCCGCTTCCTCTTCCTCCTCATCCTCCTCATCCTCTCTCCTCGATCTTCGAGCCCTCGACTCTCGCTGGAACCCTGGCCGGAGGCGCCGCCGGGCGGGGCAGAGGCCGCGGGTCACGGTCCCGCGGCGCCGGTGGCCGCAGGGGTGCCGCCCGGCTGCGAGCCGCTGCGGGCCTGGCCCGAGGTCGGGTGTGGCCAGGATTGGAAAGTTTCTCCGAAGGCCTTAGGCGACCCGTCCTCCTCTTTCCTCCTCCCCCTCCCCCTCCTCCCCCCCCTCCCCTCCATCTCCTCCTCCTCCTCCTCCTCCTCCTCCTCCTCCTCCTCCTCCTCCATCTCCTCCTCCACCGCCTCCTCCCCCTCCTCCTCCTCTTCCTCCTCCTCCTCCTCCTCCTCCTCCTCCTCCTCCTCCTCCTCCCGTCCTCCTCCTCCCCCTCCTCCTCCCCTCCTCCTCCCCCTCCTCCTCCATCTCCTCCTCCTCCTCCTCCTCCTCCTCCTTCTCCTCCTCCTCCTCCTCCTCCTCCTCCTCCTTCTTCGCCTCCTCCCCCTCCTCCTCCTCCTCCTCCTCCTCCTCCTCCTCCTCCTCCTTCTCGTCCTCCTCCTCCTCCTCTTCGCCCTCCCCTCCTCGGGTCGCCTACGGCCCTGGGGGAAACCGTCCAGCCAGGACTCCAGGTAAAGGGACCAGGTTCGAAGCAGGGCCCCAGATCCCCTAAACTCGGGCCGGACGAAAGGGGGGGATTGGGAAAGGGGGGATTAAGAAATGTGCTGCATGCAGCTGGTTTCGGCTCCGCCGCCGCGCCCATTCCTCGATACATGGGCGCCTCCTGCGCCGGGAGGCGCCGAGAAAATCAGCTACGTGAGCTGATTCTCTCACCCCCCCCCTTTGGTGTCCCCCCCTTTCGCCCGGCCCGATGCGGCCCTGGAGGAAACCGTCCAGCCAGGACTCCAGGTAAGGGGACCAGGTTAGAAGTAGGGCCCCAGATCCCCTGAACTTGCCAGAATCACTCAACCAGCTCTGCTGTAGCTGGTGCTCTTCGGGTGACGGCAGTTCCGGTTAGTGGAACGGGGCGGGGGGGGCGTCCCCAGTACACATCACCAAACCCAGTTCTGGCAACTCCCGACGAGGGGCAGGGCTGGGACCTCGTGGCGCTGCTGCGCGGCGCCAGCGGCGGCGCTCGGGGGCCTCGGAGGAGAATCCAGGCCTCCCAGGTGGGGTCGGAGCAGATGGGGTCGGGGATCGCGCCGCATCGCCGGTGCATCAGCGATGCGGCTCGATGTGGAGCCCGACTTGCTTCACGCCGACGTTGCCGAGGCATCGTGGATGCATCGCCGATATATCGCCGATGCATCGCCGATGTATCGGCGATACGGCGCGATCCTCCGACCCATCTACTCCGACCCCATCTAGGAGGCCTCTAGAAAAGAATGAACAGGTATTCACGCCGCTACCCTTGCCTCCTTTTTTGCCTTTTTGGGCCTCCTGGGAGGCCCTCGTCGCCACGGCTGAATTCGGCGTGAACTTCTTGTCAGAACTCACCTTGGGAGAGGTCCTGGGAGTAGCGGTATCGGTAGTTGCATTTGTTCCCCATCAGAGGATGAAAGAGCAAATGTTTGTATTCCTTGGCGGTAGCGAGCGTGACCCGGGGGTTGGGGCGGTGGGAGGTGGCTGGTCATGTCACGATTCACGCCGGCGCCGACCCAATGATTTGCGGGCAAAGCGCGGCATAACATAGTTCTACGTTTCCGCCGTCTGGGACGCGGGTCCCAGAGCGGCTGACAAGTTCAACTCTCCACCTGTCACCGTAGAGGTACATACTTCCAGCCGCCCTGGGACAGGCGCTCCCGATGAACAATAACTGTCGGAGTTCCGGGCGGATCTGTTGAATCTGTGATGGACCCCCTACCTCTAGAACAGTATGTCTGACTCAGTTCCTCGCCTGCTACGCAAGACGGGCGCGGACCTTCGAAAGCTCCTGCTGGGGTTGTTGTTTCTGCTTCTTCCAGGCACGGCGCTGCTGCCGCCACCATCGCCGGGCGCTGCCGGGGGCGATCCTGGCCCTACAGCTAAGACGCTGAAATGATGACGACTGCGGGTTTGGAAGGGACCCCTTGTTCCCGAGGCCCTTCCGATTCTGTTCTTTCAACCCTCCTCGTGCACGCAAGCGCTCCCGTGGCCCCAAACCGGGCTGCGTTCCTGACTGGCCTTCCTCATTTGGTTGGCCACATGCGAACCCTACCCCTACCCCCCACGATTTCTGAGGGGGAGGGTGGGGTTCGCTTCGCTCGGGAGATTGACCCTCCTCGTGCACGCAAGCGCTCCTGAGTCCCAAACGGGGCAGCGTGCCCGCTGACCCTTCCTTGCTGCAGCGGCCCGACGGCAGGGTGGCGCCAGGGAATGGCAAAAGTCACAGCTGGGGGTGCCGTGGCCCTGACCCCCCGGAGCCGAGGGACAACAACAGCGCACAAACGTTGCCGGCCCTTCGAGTTTAGTCGGGCCTGTCCCTCTACAGGAGGAATATTCAGAAATAGTTTGCAATAATATGTGGACGATGTTTCTACTTTTTTTTTTTGTTTTGTTTTTGCATGTTTGCGTAGTTTTAATTGTTCGCTCAGAATGCGCCTGTAGGGGGTCATGCCCGACCGAACCTTAGAGGGAGCACGATCGGAACCACTGGAGGGGAGGGCCAGGTCGGGGGCGGGGGGCGAGGTCGGAGTGGGGGGGGCGGTCAGCGGTCCACGTGTCTCGGAGAAGAGCCCTGCTCCGTCCCGAGCCTTTCACGCGCCAGGCTTCCGCCTCGCTCGCTCAAAAAAGCCATTCAGGATGAGAAGCCGGTCCCGGCGAATGGGTCGAGATCTCCAGGGGTCCGCGTTGCGACAAGGTCACGAGGTCGGGCATTTGGGGAAGAATCGAGTGTGTCAGACTTCGGGATTGCCGCCGCTTCTTGCAGCCCCAGCATTCTGGTTGACCCAAAATAGGGTCCAGCCACAAGGGGGTGGTGCAATAGATTTGGTGCAAGAGATTTGCGGGGTTGCCATGAATTTTGGGGCTTGCGATACATTTCCAGGGCGCCAATGTATTGCGGCATCTTCGCGTGCAACACATGACTTGCAATACAATGCAATACAATTCTCCAGCGCAGCACATTTGCAATACAATTGCCCCAAATCTACTGCACCACCCCCTTTCAGCCTTTCAGGTTGGACCCCCTTTTGGGTCACCCAAATTCACGTCTGGGCAGCGTAAGGCTGTCCAGAGTTCTGCTCCCCGCAGAGTAGCTAGATTCCTTTCGTGAGCCCTGTTGCCTTCTGGTTGATGTGAATCTCCCGAGCATGCCTGAGACAAAGATCCCCGGGCTGGTCCTGGCTGCGGGAGCTGCGCCTCGAGCCGCCGCCGCGGGGCGGGCAGGGCTGTCGGGGAAGGTCGGAGGAGCCAAGGGTGTGCCGATGCCGCGGCTCGTGCTGGAGAGCCCTCGTCGCCACGGCTGGAGTGTCTGCGATACGCTGGTCAAAGCGCGCCCAAAGAAGCGCCCAGGGAGCAGTTTGCGGTTGCCGGCGCCCTCTCTCAAGGAGCAAAAGAGGCATACGCATCGCGTGCCAATCTTGAATCTTGTTTAACAGATGATGACCCCCCCCGGGATCCCGATTGCTATCAATTCGCCGCCGAATGAGTTGATTGTCCGACATGAAAAATATCCCACGGAGACCGAACGGTGCGATTGTTACATGCACATGTGTATGCCTGTATTCAGATAGTACGTTGATATATGTTTTTTATATATATATACATATATATAGGTGTGTGCACATATGCATGCACACGCACGCAAGTGCATTCATTGATAACATGCGTCTGAATTGTATGCGTGCAGATGTGCAGGCTACTTCTGTCGACGAGTAAGTAGTTCTCGTCTCACTGGGACACTGTACATGCGTAGCGCGCGACAATCAGCCTACGGGGGAAGGGTTTGGGGCATCATGGGCCCACGCATGGAACAACATCACATCGTCGGATAGCTTGGAGTCTGTAATCTGTGGGCTGCGCATTTATCCCAACCGTCCTGTGGTTTGGGGCTCTCCTCGTTTTGAAGACAGCGCCCTGCGCCTCACTCCTTCCTCCGCCATCCTCCCATGTCTGCTTCTGCCCTCCGCATATCGATTTCGGCGTACCCCTCACACGCCTCGTGCCCCCATAGGCAGCTCCACCTAAGGCCCACACATCTAGGTCCGCATGCCTGGTTCACGCCATTTCGGCGCACCCCTCGCATAGTTAGTGGCTCCACAGGGAGCAGCATCTAAGGCTTCAAATCTGGGTCCGCGTGCCTGGTCAACCCCGATTTCGGCGCACCCTTCACACGCTTCGTGGCCAAAGCTGCACCCAAGGCAAACAAAGTTTGGCCCCCATGCCTGGTGCACGCTGCTACGGTGCACACCTCACACGCTCCGTGGCCCCACAAGGGAGCTCCACCGAGTGCCCTGCCGCATGCTGGCCCGTGGGGCCGCGTCGACGTACGCGCACATGAGCCGCAACGGTCTACATCCAGCTGCAACCCTCTACGGCCGAACTCTGCGACCCCGTGAGCGGGGTCGCTGCGTCCTCCCCACGCACTGATGGGCCTGTTTTCCACCACCACCACCACCATAAGTTGGAGTGGGAGGGGGTCCTCCTCCTCCTCCTCCACCTCCTCTTCGTCCTCCTCCTCCTCCTCGTCCTCCTCCTCGTCCTCCTCCTCATCCCTCCCCCTCCAATGTATGGTTGTGGTGGTGGACAAAAGGCCCATCACGCGCGCCGCAGTCCTACTGCTAGCCCTTTACCTCTGGGTGTCCACCTGTCTTTCTGCCCTCGCAGCCGCACGTGGTTCGGTTTTTCGCCAGGCTGAGCTCTCGCCGGGCGTGTTCGCCCGCCCGGTTTCGGGCCCTGTGGAGCCTCACTGGTCGATCTGGCTCGCGAAGTGCCGCAGGATGGTGTTGTCCAGGGGCCCCGTTGCGGTTTTCCACGATGTTGCCGGTTTTTGTCTGTGAAGTCGGATCTCAGGGGAGGTGGCGTCAGTATCTCGGAGGAGCCCCCCCCCCCGCGGCTTCCAGGGGGCCCAGAAGGTCTACGGGGGGGTTCAAGCCTAGATTTCCGATGATACATTGGTTGTCCCAACCATCCTGTGGTGGTAGGTGGTGGGTCGTCGTTTTGAATTTGTAGTGCCGTACGTTTCACCTGCATCTGCCCTATCCCTCCTTCCTTTGGCCTCCGCGTGCCTTGTTCGGCGGACTTTCACAAGTTCCGTGGAACGATAGGAAGCTCCACCTATGGTCTCAGTGGGCGCGACCGCATGGCGGCGTCGCCCCCTCAATTCGTCACACCCCTCACATGTTTCGTGGCCCCATAAGGAATCCCACGGTCACAGTTGGCGCAACCTTTGGCGGCAACGCCCCTTCAGTTCGGCGCACCGCTCACATGTTCCTTGGCCACATAGGAAGCTCCGCCTACGGGCTGAGTGGGCGCGACCACATGGTGGCGCCGCCTCCATGTCTGCACACCTTCACGAGTTTCGTGAACCCCTCGGGACTCCGCGTGCGGTCTCAGTGGGCACGACCACAGGGCTGCGCCGCGCCTATCACGGCACAGCTCTCACATGTTTCGCGCTCTTCAAGGTGTTCCTAGTTTTCGGTCTCAGTGGGCGTGCGACAGCATGGCGACGCCGTTCCAATTTCGGCACACCGCTCATACGTTTCGTGGCCAGCAGGGTGCGCCACCCAGTGGCCCAGTGGGCGCGACCGCATGGCGGCCCCTCCCCATTTCGGCGCACCCTTCACCGCAAGGCCCACTGGGTTGTTCGAGCGGTGGACCCACCCTGGAGGAGGGAGGAGGAAAATCAGGAGGAGGAGGAGGAGTAAAGGAGGAGTAGGAGGAGGCGAAGGAGGAGGAGGAGGAGGAAGACTGGGATGGTGATGATGATGATGAGGAGGAGGAGGAGGAAGAAGATGAGGAGGAGTAGCAGGAGGAGTAGGAGGAGGAGGAGGAGAGCTGGAGGAGGAAGATGAGGAGGAGGCGCAGGAGGAGGAGGAGAAGGATGAGGAGGAGGCGAAGCAGGAGGATAAGTAGAGGAGGAGAAGGGGAATGAGGAGGAGGAGGAGGAGGAGGAGGAGGAGAGGAGGAGTAGGAGAGCTGGAGGAGGAGGAGGAGGATCAGCAGGACGAGCAGGAGGAGGAACAGCAGGAGAAGGAGGAGGGGGAGAAAGAGGAGGAGGAGGAGATGGAGGAGGAGGAGGAGGAGGAGGAGGAGAGAGGAGAGGAGCAGGAGGAGGAGGAGGAGGAGGAGGAGGAGGCGGAGGAGGAGAATCATGAGGAGGAGGAAGAGGAGGAGGGGGAGCAGGATGAGGAGGAGTAGAGGAGGAGGAGGAGGAGGAGGAGGAGGAGGAGGAGGAGAGGAGGAGGAGCAGGAGGAGGAGTAGAGGAGGAGGAGTAGGAGGAGTAGGAGGAAGAGAGGGAGGGAGAGGAGGAGGAGGAGGAGGAGGAGGATCATGTGGAGGAAAGGTGAATAAGGAGGGAGAGGAGGAGGAGAGGAGGAGGAGCAGGAGGGAAGAGCAGGAGGGGGAGGAGTGTTGGGGGAGGAGTAGAGGAGGAGCAGGAGGAGGAGTAGAGGAGGATCAGGAGGACGAGGAGGAGGGAGGAGGAGGAGGAGAGGAGGAGGAGGAGGAGGAGGAGGAGGAGGAGGATCATGTGGAGGAGAAGGTGGAGACGGAGGAGAAGGAGGAGGAAGAGGAGCAGGAGGGAAGTGCAGGAGGAGGAAGAGGGAGGAAGAGGAGGAGGAGGAGGTGGAGGAGGAGGAGGAGGGGGAGGAGGAGGAGGAGGAGGAGGAGGAGGAGGAGGAGGAGGAGGAGGAGGAGGAGCGGGAGAGCAGGTGGAGGGGGAGCTGAAGGAAGAGGACAAGTGTAAACCCAAGGCCCGCCAACGGGAGCAATCGCAGGCTAGCGCTGACTCCGTCTCGGCACGCCCGCCACACGCTCCGTCGGCCACACACGCACGGCTCATGGCACCGCCGCGCCACATTGAGCCCACGCGTCGTCGTGGCCTTCGTCGGTCTCGTCGTCCGTCGTCGTCGTCGTCGTCGTCGTCGTGGTCATCGTCGTCTTCGTCGACGGCCTCGTCGGCGTCGCCGTCGTCGTCGTCGTCGTCGTCGTCGTCGTAGTCGTAGGTATCGTCGTCGTCGTCGTCGTCGTCGCCGGTCTCGTCCTCGTCGACGTCGTCGGTCTTGTTGTCGTCTTCATCGCCGTCGTCGGTCTCGTCGTCGTCGTCGCTGTCGCCGCCGCCGGCGTCGTCGTCGTCGTCGGCCTCGTCGTTGTCATACTCGTCGTCGCTGTCGCCGCCGCCGTCGTCATCGTCGCCGTCGCCGTCGTCGTCGTCGTCGTCGTCGTCGTGGGCCACGGCCAGGGGCTACACGCAGACGCACAGGGTTGATTACTTCGTCAGGTTGAGTTATGCCGGGCGTTCTTCCTCGACTTCGCTTCCTCGGGCCCGTTGCTGGGCCCCACGGCGCAATCAAAGATGGCCCTGGCTTGCAAGCAGCGAATCCCCGGACGTCTTCGACGAAGCAGACGCGGCACAAACGTGCACTCTTAGAGGCCCGCCTCATTTCTGCTGTCTCCGCGGAGAGCGCGCCCGTGGCGGCGCCAGAGGCGCCCGCTTGGGGAAGCCAGCTCCAGACCTCCAACAGTCAGGCGATCGCAGACATTCCGGGGCCCCCAAACGGGGTGGTGACCACACCGTGCGGTGAGTCGGTGGGGATTCGGGCTCACCGCACGGTTTTGAGACTCGAGTCGTTCTCCGAGGATGTCTCGGGCGACAGGGGCCTCCGGGGTCCTAAGACCGTCAGGTCTTGGGGGATTTCGAGGTCACCGCACGGTCTGTCACTCACCGTTTCGGAACTCCAAAGACGTGGATCGAGGGGGCGTGGATTGGAGACGGGTCAGGTTTCCATGACAAACCTCCGGCTTCCGCCGCCGACCGAGGCGGCACTGGCCGCATTCTGGGGAGGGCACCTCCCCCGACCCACGGATTCGGCGACCGCGCGCCAAATCTGTGGATCGTCCATGCTTGCGCGCCCCCGGTCCAGCAGTTCCTGTTTCTGGCGTGGTCTGTCCCTCTCTGTCCCTGACGGTGGCGCGACAGGCCCCCAAGGGGGCACTGCGGGCCAGGAGCGCCTCCGGGCCCCCCCCGGGCCGTCGCGCTTCCTGCACCCCGGCCTGCGCGTGGAGCCGCGCCCGGGCGGCGGGAGCCGGCTGGTGGCCTCCGCGCCGCTGCGCGCCGGCGAGCTGGCACTCGCGGACGCCCCGCTGCTGGTAGCGCGCTCGGGCGCGGGGCTGGCGGAGGCGCTGCGGAGGTCCAGTGGGGAGGTAAGGTGATTCAAGCAGTGGCGAAGCGTCCTGGCGTGCCCATAGGCCTACCAAAAGGGTGTTCTAAGAACCTCATGTGAACCCTCTGTGGTCTGCAAGAGGTGTTCTTGTAACACTCCTGGCTGGGATTGTCTTGTTTTAACGCATCGGGTTCATGTTCTAAGAACCTTGTGTTTTTGTTATTAGAACATGTGTGGTTTCTACGAAAAGTTCATGGTAGACCTACAGGAATGCCAGGACGGTCGGTCCCTGCTCAAGTGATTGTTTTCATATTCATTGTTTTGCCGTTCGGCGCGGGCCCTCGTACCCTCCCCCCTCCCCCCCATGGAGTAATTACATATTGGATGTCTTTGGTGCCTGCTTCGACCAAGTTGGGGTCTCCCCCGTGGGGCGCACTGCTACAGACAGTCGCATGCAGCAGAGGTCCAGAGCCAGACCCCCCTTCTCGCCCAATATCTCAACGCCGAAAAAGAAAACTCTCACAAAGGTAAGCAAACATGCTCGCGTCGCGAAACAAGTCACGACGGGAAAGTTTCGGCCGTGTTCGGCTTCGGGGGTACCTTGCTGGGCCCTGGGGCCGTCTGGGGCCCGGGGAAGGGGTCTAGACCTCTGGGGGTCCACGATGCGACACATATCACTAAGCCGGGACTGCCAGTGAGAGCGCACCCCGTGAGGCGACGGACGGTGCGGTCAGGCCACTCGGGATCCTGAGGTCACCGCATTGGCACCCAATCGACGATGGGGCAATGCGGCCAAGGGAGATCCAATCCGAAGACCCCTAGTGGGCTCAAGCCGGACCATGGGAATGCCCGAGGAGGTTTCCTTAATTACGCTTCCCTTCCGTCGCTGCGGCTGGGCATCAGTGGAACCCACTCGGAGGAGGAGGAGGAGGGGGAGGAGGTGGAGGTGGAGGAAGAGGAGGAAAGGCGCCGTTCTGGATCGGGGGGTTGGGATTTGCTTCTTGCTGGACCCCCACCGCGGCGCCTTCATCCGATGCGGCAGCGGCCTGCCACATGCCATGGCACTCGTTGCTTCTCCAGCGTCGACGGCCCGCCGAGGCATCATGCTCGCACAGCACAACCCCCAGAGCGCGAACCAGCTGAGGAGCCGTGACGTGATCGAAGACCTGTCAACATTTGACGTGGTGGGACTGATCGGGACGCAGCGCCGGTCGACAGGAGAGATGATCGAGTTCTCGCAGCGTTGTGAGAATCACTGGAACATGGAGTTCGGATGGCATCGAGGAAGTCACTGCAATCAAAGTTGTGGTCTAATTTTGTGGATCCTGAGGCGTCCCCTTCCTCAGTCAAACATCGCAGTTTTCGCTGTTCACGCCCAAGCGTCTTTGGTGCCGATGTGGTGCACTCAGGCTCGAGAAGGGCACGCTCAGACTAGTGATAATATTGATGTATCCCCCCCTTTCAACCCCGAGGGCGACCTCAGGCACTGCAGTGGAGAACGACAGTTTCGGCGATGATTTCTTTGCTTTCCTGCATACTTGAATCGGTCTCCGCACGGTGGTCACCAGTCACCACGAGTGATGTAAAAGGGCCGCCCCAGCAGATGCAGGATGTGGTCGGCCCATACGGCAATGGTGACCTCAATGCAATGACGGAGGGATTATCGGCTCTGCTAGCGTTGCACTCATTGTGCGCCATGAGCACTATGTGGCCCGCGGGGGGCACGTATTATGGCAATTCGACATCCGAAGTTTTCGACATCTTTGTTATGCCCCGCGAGCGGGTTTCGGAAGTCAGCTGGCGCCGCGCGCTTGCACGTAGCTCGTGGAGGCTGCAATCTTATAGCCTGAGTAAGTTGTGGGATCGTGGACCAGTTGAATTAGCAGTCCCTCTTGAGGTGATCTTTGAACCGTATATCCTTCAGAAGTCCCCGCGCTTCTCAGGAGAGGCACTGTCCATGATGCTGCAGCGAGGATGGTAGCGGATTTTTTTGTGGCAGCGCATGGAGCGCCGCTTGTCTCGAGACTATCAGCGCGCACTTGCTTACCCCGCTCCAGACGTCGCCGATGCGGCAAACCGTGTTCTGATGCAAGCAAGCACTACAAGAGGCTGGCGGGGCCTACTGTGCGACGCCCCCCCTCTACACAGGTGGGCCACGCGCGCCGTGCCCTGGAGGCGCCGGGCACGCTTGCCAAGCGTCGTCAGGTTAGGCAGCAGTTTGAGCGCATCGTTGAGTCGGAGGACGTCGTGGGGGAGGAAATCAGGCACTCCGTGGAATTGAGGAAGGTTAGCAGGCGGATGAGAGCACGGCGCGCAGCTTATTGGGATCAGGTCCGACACGCACAGGCGCGAAGCGTTTCAAGAAGCTGCCGGGCGGCGCGATGCTCGCAGCATTCATTCATCGATTGGCGAAGCTTGCGGCGCGAGCTTGGATGGGGGCGGGGGGGGAGAGCGCATGCCCTGTTACGGACGGAGGGAACGAGGCTGGAGCGGGGGGGGAAGACGACGCGCGCAGGCCCCGAAGGAGGCTGTTCTGCAGGCGAGACGACGATTCAGCAGTTTGTTTACGAGCGAGCGCTCGATCGCACGGCCCCGCTGGCCGTCGAAGCCGCGGAGGTAGAGGGGGATCTCATGCGTCTGAAGAGTGCATTTTGGAAAGCGACACTCTGGGAATCTAACCCGCCCTGGAGCTGCCCCATCGAGTTTCCCCGAATTGGCTTCTTCCCCCAAATGGGCCAATCCGCGCGTGGGGGAGGTTCGCCGCGGCATCGGCCGCGTTCCAGAGACAGCGGACCTCCTGTCGCCGCATACTTAAGTTCGTCAAGCTGATTTTGCCGTGCGTCCGCTCATTGCAGCGATCGCGGCTGCGCTCGCTGGCCACGCGCAGCGGCAGCACGCGTAGTCAAATCCAACGATGCGGAGGGGCCGCCAGGGGAGAGGGCGGTGATGGTGGTCTTCCCGCTCGGCAGAATTTTCTGCAGAGGAGTGCTGATGCGCTCCCCCAAGGTTCAGGCGCCGGCTCGGGCGTGCGGAGCGCTGCAGTGGCGGCGGAGGGAGGGTGCCATCACTGTGCAAACTTGCCCCGCATGGAGGCTGATTTGTGTTGGGGGTCTTCGACGGTTCAACGGCGCCGCGCGCGCGTTCGTCTCGATTTCCACGAAGTGTTTGAACCGGGCGGTGCTTAGAGTTCTTCGCCTTGGCGATGTTGCGACCATGCTTGACGGGATCATGCACGGCCTTTTTTTCACTGGGGGCGAGGGGGAGGAGGCGGCGTTCGCGATGGGGGGAAGAGCGTGTGCCAAGGGGCCCTAGCATGGGGCATCTTTTCGCTATGGCGCACATTCTGCGTCTCCGACAGTCGTTCGAAGCGCGCCCCGCGCATTGGATCTGCGCTTGCAGTCCGTTTGCCCCGCGCGAAGTCGAGCAGGCAGCTGTCGCGCTATTCGTCGACGGCTAGGCCGACGCCGCGCCGCCCCCGAGCGCGGAAGAGGGGTTGTTTTCAGTGCGGAACAAAATCAGAGTTGCCGAAATTCCAGGCCCCCTGGGCCCCACCCAGAATGTTGACGCGCGAGAGTCACTCGCTATATGTTGCGGGCGGGGGGCTGACCAAAATGAGCAGATGCAACTTCGGCCGAGCATTCTCCCTGGTCGAACGCGCGCGCGCTAGGTATCTGGGCGCCCGCTTGTCTGCGCGATTCGCAGCGGGGGCGAGGTGAAGTTCAGATTGATTTCGGGCAAAGCAGCTTGGGCGAGGACGGGGGAATTTCGGACAAGTCGCGTCAAATTTAAGCGGCGCCCGAGTATTTTCAAGAGTTATATGCTCAACTCCGCGACGCTGATCCCGCTTCGCTGAAAAGTGGTCTCGCCCGGCGTGGTCGGGTGGCATCGCGAGGCGTGGCGACCATGACTGGAGACGGTCAAGCTCGAAGTTTAGACAATGCTTCTGTCTTGGCTAAGTTCAATATCGCATCAGTCTTTACAGAGTGTAATGTACGACGCCTTGCATGGCTTCAGAGTCTCGTCAAGCACTCTCCAGGGGGCGCGCAGATTTCGGCGGTCGTCTTCGGGGAGTTTCAGGCTCAGCTTGGAGAGCACGAGGTTATGCGGCCACGTGCGCTCGGGAGTGCCACTGCCACGTGCCACCCTTGAGCTCGTCAGTGGCATCAGGGCCCGGCAGCTTTCGAATGCGTTGATGGCGGGCTCGTAGTTCCAGCAGAATATGGCATGAGTCCGATGAGGGCCTTGACAGAAGGGAGGGGGGCGTTCGTAAAGACATGTTCAGGGCCTAAGGTCACACTGGCGGACAGACGGACAGACGCACGCACGACGACGAAGGCAACGACAAGGGGGAGATGGGCAGTGCAGTTGAGGGGCTTCGTTGGAGAATGTGTCTACGCGGCGCACCCCCGACGCCACAGCGGCGCCCACGTCGCATTTCGCGCGCGCGGGGAGGCGAGCACGGAGCACACATACTCGGCAGGCTTGCATGCTCGAGTAACCAATGCGTTTTATGCGGGACGTGCTTTTTCGTCGTATGCCCAGGCGCAGAAGCACATGTCCAACGCCATGATCACTGGAGTGCCCATGGATCTTGGGCGCTCGGAGCGCCGCCTCTTCGATTCGGGCTCGGGGGTCCAGTTATTCTGAGACGTAACATACTCGGCGCCCATCTACAGCAGCACCTCCGCGAGCACGAGCTCGATTATTTCGCGCCGTGCCCTTTCGAGCCCTCAGAGGATGCCAGAAGGGCATGCGGCGCCCGATCTCGGGGCAGAGCGCGGGAATGGACGGGGGCAGAAGAACCCCGAGAAGGAGGGGGGCAACGATGCGGGGATGAGGGAGTGAGCCGCGCACGCGCGCTGGAGCATGCCAGCGCAGTTCAAGTTTTCCCACCGAAAGAACGCGTTCTGGTCGACCCAGGGACCAAGAGCTACAAGCAACTCCTAGTGAAGGCCGAGGCCGCGAAGGTCGAGGCCGCGGGCAAGGACCGCGATCGCGGGCCGCCAGAGGCTCTGGTCTTCGGGGGCGTGCTGCCAGAGATCGGTAACTTTTTGAATCGGGCCGACTGCCCGCTCGAGGTTCGCAAAATATCAGGGGATCGGGAACAAATGATTCTCAACGTGATGTCGAAGGGGGGTCCAGAGGAAGCTTCGATGCGGATCCACGAGTTCGGGTTCGCCCCCGCGTTCGACTCCAAGGCGACGACGTGCGCGATAGGTTTGCGCGGGCGCATTCCCGTGGCCAAGGGGGCCGAGGCCGCCAAGGAGCTAAACGATATGCAGGCCCAGGCGTGGTGGTGGGGGGGCGCCCACAGATGAGTCGTGGGAGAGAACTTCGCAGCGCAATCCACTTTTGATCCCAGTGGCTGTCAAGTATAAGCTAGTAGATCTGACTGGGGTAGTTGCACGCATCTTTCGGCCATGGGGCGGCGCCAAGAAAGTCGTGCCCCGCGGGGTGCTCTTGCTAAGGGTCTGAGAGGTAAATGGGCCCAGGCCCGCTCGGGCCCGTGGTCTGCGGGCGGCTCTGCGGACCCCCTGGGGGGCCACGGAACTGCTCGAGGGGGGCCTCCCTCTGTGGCTGCCGTGGGTCCTGGGGGCCGTCTCCTTGGGGCCGCTGCGTGTCGGGCTTTGTCGGCGCGCACGTGTTGGTGGCCCCCCTCGCAGACAGCAGGCGTGCCGACTGAGCTAGATGCCGTGGTTTTGGCGAGTTCAGAGCATCATCGGACAGAGGGTCGAATTCGAAGGACGAGGAGGAGGAGGAGCAGGAGGGGGAGGAGGAGGAGGAGGAGGAGGAGGAGGATGGCAGGGGGGAGACGTTGACGACGACGACGACGACGACGACGGATCTCTCTAGTGGGCATCGGCCTCACCCCCAATGGACGACACCCCGTATTACGTGCAGGTCGGCTCCCCCGGGTCGACGCGCACGCTCGGGGGCATCTCGTGGCACGTGCTCGGCGTCGGGCGTTCCCGGGCCACATTGAGTTGGCAACGATATTATATAATCTGTTTGCACATTTTACACGCTTCGCGTAACCCCACCATCTCTCCTGGTCACCGCCTTCCTGGGTAAGCGTGGCGCCTGGGTTTCCATCCATCGTCGCCGTGGGGTCGCTCTTCCGGCGCATCTGCATCCAGTTCGGCACCTGCATGGACGTGTTCCAAGTGTCGTTTCGTGATGCCGGCCGCGCCATTTATGCCGCGATGAGCTCCGTCCCGCTCTGTGCGTGGCGTTGCTAGCTTTGTTTTTTCCTGTAGTTGGTGGCGCAGCATTCCCCTGCTTGCACGGCGCTCGACCCGCTTGGCGCGCCCGCGTGCCAAGAGTAACCCCAGCAGCCCATCCAGGAACCATGCCCAGACGAGTTGCCCCGATCCGGGATGTGGATGAGACTGCAATGGCATGAACAGAAATCCGGCTGGGCAAAACGCCGTTCCCCAGGAGAGGGATGATGGAAGGGGAAGAGGAGGAGGAGGAGGAGGAAGAGGAGGAGGAGGAAGAGGAGGAAGAGGAGGAAGAGGAGGATGAGGAGGAAAAGGAACACGGGAAGGACCAGGGGTGAGGGTTGAGGGATGATGGGAGGAGGAGGAGCCGGCGAATGAGGAAGAGGAGGAGGAGGAAACGGAGGAAGGCGACCAGCACAAATGTCATTTCGGCGCGTCATGCGGGGCTCTTTGGGCCTCTTGGGGCGTCTTGGGTGCCCTTTTCGGGGGTCTCTTTGGAGCCTTTTGGCCCCCCCCTCTCCCTGGGAGGCCAACGTGTGGCCGAAATGTGTTGTAAAGTCAACGGATGCGTCCATCTCGCCAAGGCCTCTTGGGGCGTCTTGTGTGGTTTTGGGTGCCTCCGGGGGTGGGCTCTTGGGGCCTTCTGGGTCGAGGACATCTAGAGGGCCTTTGAGGGCCTCTTGACCCCTCCTGGGCACCTGTTGGGGCAATCTTGGGACATCCTTGGGAGCCTCGGGGGCCATCTTGGGGCTATGTTGAAGAAGATCGATCAAAGGAAGGGGGCTCCTTAATTTGGGCCCCCCAGGAGGCCAACATGTAACCAAATCCTGGGTAATGTCCATGATTGTGGCCTTCTTGCCGATGCTTCTTGGGGGCGTCATGAGTGCTTCTCGGGAGGCCTTTTGGGGCTTCCTGGGGGTCTCTTGGGGGGATCTGGGGAGCGTTCTGGGGGCATCTTGGGGGCCCTTGGGGGCCTCTGGGACCATCTTAAGACCTTGGAGAAGATCGACGAATGACGGGCCACGCTCAATAACGCCCCCCCCCCCCCCCCCCAGGAGGCCAAACATGTGGCCAAAACCATGGTCGCATCAATGAGTCGGGCGTCCTCGCCGAGGCCGTTTTGGATGCTCTACCCCTCGCGCCCCCTCCACACCAGTTCTGAAGGGAGTGGGTACGGGCAGGGTCAAGACACCCTCCCCGCCCGCAACCCTTCTCGCGCACTCCCACCCGCCTTCTTAGCACATGCTTAGCACCCGAGCCGCAGCGTTTTCATCGGTAGTCTTTGAATGGAGAGCTAATGGGAACCAAAACAGACCCCGTGTGCGCAACGCGGGGGCGAGGTGCACCATGCGTGCCAGGCGCCCCACGCGCGCCAGGTGCGCCAGGCAACCCGGTGGCCCAAGCGTGCCGGGACGCGTGGTGTCCCAGCCTAGAAGAAATGCACAGTTATCGCGGGGGTGCCGCGCATGATCAGATTTTGCGTCGAAGTGCATGTGGTATTGCTTTTGACAGGGATGTTGGCCCTGCGCTCAACAAGCAATATGCGGGCATCCCCGCCGTCCCTGTACACAGTGCTCGCGCCCACCCCGAGCATGACCCAAGATGTTGCCACAAAGTGGGCTTCAACATATTTTTGTTGACAGGGATGGTGGTGGGGTCATTGATGCTGGTTGGCTGCCGATCGCCTGAGGGAGGGGGTGTTCAGGGGGTGTTGTTTCAATATGGGCTTGAGATAACCCTCCCCGAAGTGGCAGAAAGGGGGTTGGAAGAGGCAACTCTCTAAACCACTCAGGCCCTGAAGGGCTGGTGGGATTCGGTTTGAGCGTGCGCCTCCAAGGGTGAATTATAGTGCTACCCTGAGATCCGACGTAACGAAAAATGCAACATCGTATGATTCACGCCCAGAGCCCTAGACCCCATCTGTCTGCGTCATCGTTCGAGCCAAATCCATATGTGAGGGTCCCGGAGCCCGACTGAAGGCTAAACTTCCCCAGGAAAAGATTGAGACGCTCAGATCTCAGGGCAGAGTGCCCTCTGCGTTCAACCCAAGTCTCGGCATATTTCATTCCCAGATGGGGTCGGAGTAGATTAGGTCGCAGGATCGCACCGCATCGCCGATGCACGGTCGATGTATTAGGGGACCTTTTGCGATGCATCGGCGACGTCGGCGTGGCGAAAGCCATCGAGCCGCATCGCTGACGCATCGGTGATGCGGCGCGATCCTCTGACCCCATCTACTCGGATTATGATGTTCCGACCTATTTTCGCCTTGACCACCAGACATAATTTCGAACACCGAGAAAATACCGAAATTCGAGGGCCTTCACGTGTCGTGCCCTGGGAGGCGAGGTTCGTTGGACACTCTTTCTATACCTTTTCTGGTTGCTGGGATGTGGTCCTTACAGTGGAGGCCCATGCCAAGAAACACCCCGCTTGCCTCCAGGGTGCCCTGGGTGTCTTGGCCTTCGATGGCTTTGCTATGAAAAATGTGGCGCTCCCACGCCAAACATCAGTGGACGTCCGGGGGTCTCGGGGTTGGGTTTTTTTGTGGAGGGCTTCTTGTGCACTGGCCCCCGCTGTACAGTCGGACTCGATTGGACAGGACACGCGAAAGGACACAAGATCCTTCCGAGGGCCACACTGCCACAGGAGTGTGGGAACATGGATCGCGAGACTCAGGCCACAAGGGTACCCTTGATTTGGCAGGGTCGATTTACTTGCATAAACAGAAAAAACTCGGAGGTCCGCGCGGATTTCTCGGATCCGCGCTGGACCCCCCTGGCGGCGCCTCCGGCGCCGCCCCTGGCCGCTGGCGCGCTCCGCGCGCCAGGGAGGGGGGGTCCAGCGCGGATCCGAGAAATCCGCGCGGACCTCCGAGTTTTTCTGCTCATGCCACTTTTTCCTCCCCTATCAATTACTAATCTGGGCCGAGTGTGCTCGGACCCCCATCTGGGAGGCCCCCTCGAGGTGCGGGCAGGGGGGCGAGCAGGGCACCCTGCGCGCCCTGCGCGCCCTGCTCGGCGCCGAGGCCGCGGGCGGCCCCTCGGGGGGGCCGGCGCCGCTGGCGGCGGCCGAGGCCGAGCGGCTCGCGCAGGCGCTCGCGCGCGAGCTGGAGCCGCCGCCGTGCGACGGGCAGGGCGTCGCGGGAGGTCAGGGGCGCCAAGGGTTAACACTCGGAGGAGGGAAAGGTACCCATACCTCTACCCTTGGCCCGTTTTCCCATGTTTGGGCCTCCTGGGAGGTCTCCTTGCCACCGCTGGATTCGCCTCGAACTCAGAACGCACCCCCGGACAGGTCCGGGGAGTAGCGGTATCGGTACCTTTTGGGATAGGGGCGCCAAGGATTAATACTTTTACCGTCCAGCGAAGCCCAGTGGCGCAGGGGGGCACAGAGAGGGAGGAGGGAAGGGAGGGGGAGACCAAAGAAAAGCGCGGCCTCCAGAGGAGGCGAGAACTAATTCCGAAGTAGTCCGGCGGGCCGGGGCGCTCCAGCAGCCAAGGGTCAACACATGTCCCTCTACAGGAGTAACAGCCATAGATTGTCAAACGTATAGTCCAGGGGCGATGTTTCTGGTGTTTGTGAATATGTTTGTCCATGTTTTGATCAGTTGTCTGCCAAAATCCGCCTGTAGGAGGACGTGCCCGACCTAAGCCAAGGGCGCGCCGCTGCTCAGAGGAGCATGAAGTATTGATATTGCTAGTTTTCAAGAGTTCCAGGTTTTCCTGTCCTTCCACGTGGGTTCCGGGGTCGAATGGTCGAACGCATTCCGTCGCGCAGGTTCTTTGCGTGATGTGCGCGGTGCGTTTTCGCGCATCGGAGCGCCCTCCCAGATTTCAAGCTGCATCCTGTTTTGTTGTTTGGGGAATCCGCGAGTCGCAGCTGCCGTGGCGCGATTTTCGAGGTGAGCCCTTCGAGTGCCGTTCGCGGGCGCAGGGCGCGGCGCGCGCTGCGCCCCATGGCACGCGGCGCAGTGCGTGAATCAGCCGGTTGCGCCCGTCAGACCGCCTGGACATGGATTGTAGAACGCTTCCAGATTCCAGAAAAGGGCGGCCGTTTTTTGGCAAAAGCGGTTCCGGAATTTCTCAAAAAAAGAATCCCGAAATTTTAGGAGAAAGAGTTTTGAGGGGTGGACTGCGCCCGCCGCGCAGGACATCTGAAGAATTCGGAACTCCGCAAATTGGCTGTAAAATTGACTCCGGATTTGTTTCAGAATCGATTCCAGGATTCCAAAAGTACGCCCGACATGTTCATGAAGATTCCTGGATTTTTCAAATTCACCTTCGGAGAATTCTGGAGTGTCGCGCGCGATTTGCCTTACCAAGTCTTTGGAATTCCGCTGGGGCGTGCAGCGCGCGGTGGCGAGCCACGGGGCGGTGCGCCACCGTCCCCCCCCCCCGCTCGGCAACGAGAAGGGGAATCAGCAAGTGCCAAATCGCCCTCTACGGGCGATTACTCGATGGGGAATGGGTGACCGACCATCGGCGCATGGCAGAGTAGGCAACGCATTCGAAACAAAAAGTGCTCCCTCGCGCGAAGGCAGTTAGAAATCCTGGAATTCCGGAACGCATCAATCACACACTGGGTCAATCGATTCTTCTCGTTCTAGCTGCACCGGCTGGTCGTGGAGGTCCGGCCGCCAGGGGTGGAGTCTCCTCGTCCGTGGCCACGAGTCTAGCGGTGGCGAAGCGCCTGGCTTGCCTTCCAGGCCCGCCAGAGAATGTTCTAACAACCTTTTATCAGGCGATCGCAAACATGGATCAAGGGGGCGTGGATTAGCGACGGGGCCCGTTTTCATGGGCAGCCGCGGATTTCCGCCGCCGAATGAGGCGGCACCGGCCGCGTTTTTGGGAGGGCATCTCCCGCGACCGCGCGCCCCCGATTGTGTGGTTTGCGCGCAACGTTATGAGAACATTTCTGGCTGAGGCTGTCTTGTTGCAATGAAGCTGCAACTGGCTTATCGTTTAAGCACACTGTTTTTGTCATTAAAACTACAGGTGGGTTATCTAGGAGCACGTCGTGGTAGGTTTGTAGTAATGCCGGGACGGTCGGTCATTGCTCAAACATGTCAAGAGCTTATCCCAAGCCCCCCTTTTGAGAATTCGTGGGGGGGTGGGGGCTTGACATGTGGCCAAGTGCCTGGAGACTCGACACTCGGGTCAAATCGCACTCCGCGGGACAGGTCCGGGGCGTGGCGTATAAGTTACCAACGGTCACGACAACGATAACAACGACAACGTTAGCGGTAACACCAATAACGACAACGATCACACGGTAACGACGACAACAACGATCAACGATCAGCACGACGTCAACGATCACATGGTAACGACGGCAACAACGATTACGATCACATTGACACCGATAATAACGATACCGATAGCGATAGCGACAGCAGCGTTGGTGTCGTTGTTATCGATACTAACCATCGCTGCTTCGCCTGATGGGCCCGTGTTCCACACCACTACCATATGTAGGAAAGGGAAGAGGAAGAGGAGGAGGAGGAGGAGGAGGAAAAGGAGGAATAGGATCAGGATGAGGTGGCGGAAGGAAGGGCAAGAAGAGGAGGAGGAGGAAGAGGAGGAAATGGAGGAGGAGGACCTCCTTATCCTCCTTTTTCCACCGACCAACATATGGTGCTGGAAATTGTTCCCATCATTGCCGCCTCCCCCATGGGAAGGGGCCAGCGACGCGGCGCCGGTTCATGGGCTTTGGCCTCTGGCCTCGCTGCTGGGCCGCGCGTTGAGGCCCAACCTGGTGCGCAGCTTCGTGGGCCACCAGTTGTGCTTCCGGGCGGTGCGCGACGTGTCCGTTGGGGAGGATGTTCTCCCTCCTTCTCCTCATCCTCTTCGTCCTCGTTTTCGTCCCCCTCCTCCTCCTCTTCCTCTTCTTCCTCCTCTTCTTCCTCCTTTTCGTCCACTCTTCCTCCTCCTCCCCCTCGTCCCCCTCCTCCTCCTCCTCCTCCTCCTCCTCCTCCTCCTCCTCCTCCTCCTCCTCCTCCTCCTCCTCCTCCTCCTCCTCCTCCTCCTCCTCCTCCTCCCTCCTCCTCCTCTCTTCCGTCGCCACTTCCTCCTCCGTCACCACCTCCTCCTCCTCCTCCTCGTCCTCGTCCTCGTTTTTCCTCCTCTCCTCTAGTCTTCTTCCTCCTCGTCCTCTACCTCCTCTTCCTCCACCACCTCCTCCCTTTTATGGCCCCTCCTCCTCCTCCTCCTCCTCCTCCTCCTCCCCCTCCTCCTCCTCCTCCTCCTCCCCTTCCGTCGCCACTTCCTCTTCCGTCACCACCTCCTCCTCGTCCTCCTCCTCCTCGTCCTCGTCCTCCTCCTTTTCCTCCTCTTCATCCTCCTCGTCCTCTTCCTCCTCTTCCTCCACCACCTCCCTTTTATGGCCCCTCCTCGTCCTCCTCCTCCTCCTCATCCTCCTCGTCCTCCCCCCCTCCCGCCTCCTCCGCCTCCGCCTTATCCTCATATTCCTCTTTCCTCTCCTTCTCAGCCGTTTTGGCACAAGTTGTTGTGGTTGCCACCGGCATCTTTTCAGAACTGCTGGGTGAACGCGAGCCACACTGCCTCGGTTTCCCTTTCGGTCTCGGCCCTCAGAGCACGATGGAGCCATGGCAGGTGGCACCGCGTGGTCTTGGAAGAACTACGTGGGGCAGCGACGAGACGCGTTCGGAGCTGACCCCAAATGGAACTGCGCTCACACGGACTGAGGGTGCGCCACGAACCTCAGCTGGTTCACATGGTGCAAGCACTGCCGCCGCCCACGCTTCGAGGTCGTCGACACGGGCGGCGACGGCGGCACGGGCGACGGGAGCAAGAGTGGCTGGCAGCGTGGAGGTGGCAAGGTCCACGCCTTCCTGGGTGGTGGTTCCATGCTGCCAGACATCATGGCCACAATGTTCGGTGATGATCGTGCTAAGTCTCAGTACCTGGTGTGGAAGAAGCAGAATGTCGACGCGGACAAGGGCCCCCTTGAAAATCCCCCCGGGCATCAGGCCAACGAGACGTTGCAGCATGCCCGCATCCTGGAAAGGCGCCTCAACAAGGAGCTCGACAACCTGGAGAAGGCTCGGACGTGTCACGGGCAGTGCACCACCGCTGCAGCCGACGCCCTGGCGGAGCTCAGCAAGGCGGCCATCCAGCCTGATGCGAGCGCTTCTCCTCCTGTCGTGCGCGCTGGCATCGGCATCCGTGACGCGGTGAAGGGAAACCAGGCGCGCTCTTCGCTATCGCCGATTTCGACGAGCTCTTCGCCCTGGACGACACCGACTGCGCGCCGCCCCCCGCGGATCGGGAGGAGCTCGACAAGCGGCGCACGGAGTTCCAGGCTGGTTTGTCTACCCTCGCCAAGGATATGTTCGCCAGCTTGGCGGCCTCCATCGACAAGATCGAGGCCGAACACGCAGCTCATGTCCAGCGCCTCGCCAAGAAGCGGGAGGTCGGATGACGGGATGGGGAGTCAGCAGCCGCCGCGTCAGGATCGCCAGCCCGCAAGGCGGTGAAGGTGGTGGCGGGCCTGGGCACGACAACGGCGGATGCGCGTGCGACCATCTGGGGCAAGCACTTGCTGATGCTGCCGCTGGCCCCGTCGGCCCAGCCGCCGACGTTCGCGAGCGGGCCCGCGCCGTCTCGGCGGCCCACGCTGCCAAAGTGGACAGTTCCTGGACCCCCTTCGCTACCAGCACCGGCACGCGGCGAGGGGGGTCATTTCCAGTGATAACTGTTTGAGGGGTGGTTTCTCCCCCGCTATCTCTCCATGTACTGTTGCGCGGGATTATGGACCCCAGTTTGCCCTGGCAGTTTTGAAGTTTGTTTAGAGACCGCAAGTTGCAGTGGCTGGGGCAGCGCGAAGACCTGGCCATCCAGGACTTCTGCTCACGTTGGTTTGGCTCAGGAGACTCACCTGGTCAACGACGTCCTGGTGGGCGAGGCACCGCAGCGGGCCGGTAGACGAGGGTGGAAATCACGATTTCTCCCAGCCTCCAGGGGAGAGGGCCAGGGCTCTTCCGGTGGTGTTGCTATCCCGGCTAGAGACGCCCTCGGATTGCATGATATCGCTCCCGGCACTTGCGCGGCCCCGTGCAGAGTCATTGCGGCTGTCGTTCAGGTTATAAGGGGGCGTGGAATTCTTGGCCGTCAGCGGCTGCCTCGAAGCTTCGGAGAGCCTCTCGGGGCACAACTTAGGCATTCTGCCCCCCATGGGCGCTCTGCACTCTTCCTACCAGGTGCCGTGCGTTCTCGGAGCGGACTTTCAGATGGAGCCCGAAAAGCTGGCATCGCCGGGGCTTGCCAGCATCCTGTCTGCCAACCTAGTTGTTCTTGGCGCTTCTGGCACGTGCACTGGCACTTTTACGCAGGAAGTTCGCGAGCCCGACTACTTCCTGGTTTCGGTCTGCCAGTCCAAGGCCACTCAGAGCACCTCGGTTCCTCGGGGGCGGCGGCTCGGCCGCGCAAGCCAGTGCGTTTCAGATTCTTTCGTCGGCTCGCGCAGCTTCAGGCCGTGGTTTGTAAAGCCGCCCCCCTCCGCGTCGTTTGCGCCGTCGGTCCTGCGCCCGAGCCGCCGCGCTGGGGCGCGGAATTTGAGTGCGCTCAGTTTGGCTCAGGCTTGGTCAGACAAGGGGCCACTCTGGGGCGCCATTCAGAAGCACCTCGACCGCCTCCATCGGCTTTGGGCTGACCAAGTGGAGTTGGAGGTCGCCGCGGACCGCCAGTGTTCCTCGCTTGATTTGGGGCCAGAGGCCGCCTCCCAAAATTTGCTTGACATCGATCCTCGACGGAGACAGTAGGGTGGCTAGACAACCAGGCCCATGCAGTGTCAAGTGTTCGGAGAGCACCTTCCGCATCCTTCTAGCCAGAGCTTTTCGGCATGGCGAGCAGCGAGGGTCAGCGTTGCACTCGGCTAGTTTCTTGATGGGTCCTCCGTTAATCATCTCCGACAACCTCGGCGAGCGTTTGGACTTGTGCTCGCAGGTCCGAGCCGTCGCCCGAAGTTTCATCGTCCCCCCCCCCCCCCTTTCCCCCCCCCCTCTCGCGCACCTTGCGCCCGCTCCCGCGAGCAGCCTGGGGCCTCTGACAATCCGCTGGTTTCGATCGGCGCTGACCTGCTCGAGCAGGTCCTTGTTTTCCCCGGAGCTTTCTCGGGCGTGGAAAAGGCGGCGGCGGATGCGAGTTGGAGGGCTCGGCTTCTCGAGGGGGTCTCGGGCGCCCGCGCGGCCCAGTGGTGGGCCCGTGACATTGGGCCTTGGAAGCCCGCCGCCGCCCTCTCGGCCGGTGGGTTGGTGCTGTCCGATCCCCAGTCGCTCCTGCAGTCGGAGCCGCCTATCGCGTCAGCCGCCTCTGGCGGCCTGGACGCGAGCCCCCGCTTCGGTTTTTCCCTCTTCCCCACTTGCGCCAGACGCGGAATCGAAGTTTCCTCGGTCAAGATCTGTCTGTCTTGGAGGTGGAGAGTCGGACCACCTAGCTCAGCCCCCTATTGGGTCGCCAGAAGTCTTTCGTCGGATCTCCAGGTCTTACCCCAGATGGACATCAATCCGCGTGGATGGATTCCACATGCGCCACTACGCCGCGATGTCGGGTGGAGCCCTCGTCGTTCTGACGTCAATGCACAGCATCACGGAGGCTGCGTCGGTCGTTCCCCGCCACGTTCGGTCTCGCATGATATCTCTTTCCCCAAGCGGTCGGGGGGGTGGGGGCCAATAGGGTTCTTCTCGTCGGCTTACCGTCTCCATGGTCGGATGCGTCGTCTTCTGGTGGTTATGTGGGAGAACGAGTTGGCTCGACCGCGCCTCGCGGCAGGTGCTTTCACAGGTGCTGCAGACGTGGTCTGGCGCCAATCCGTCAAGTGAGAATTCGCCGCTGGCTCTCGACGGTCAGGCGCGGCCTGCTCGGCGCTCTGGGATCTGTATAAGCTCTTATGAGATGCTAGATTTGAACCAGTTACAAAGGCGTTGTGATTTCCTCGGGTTCCCAGGCCAGATCTCGAGGCTCGCCGCCGCGATGTATCGGGGCCCTCGCTGGGTCAGCATTGGGTGCTTGACGGGAGGGGCTGTTCTTCCCTCAGCACGGAGTGGTCGCGGGCGACTCGTTCGCGACTTCGTTTGTCAGGGCGCGTATTATTCCCAGCATTGACCTCCTCGGTCCTGCTGTCAAGGACCCCCCATTGACATCTATAGTGACGATTATGGGTTGCAGTCCGCGGGTAGCCTGCGCACGGCTCTTGCTGATATTCTCGATGGCGCCGCACAGCTGCATACCGTACGCGCCGACGATATGACATTCGCTGCGTTCATCGACAAAGCCTTCGCTGTCGGCTCTTCGAATACCGTGGGGGCCAAGGTTCGGGATCTCATTGAAGGGTTCGGCGGTTCTACCTCTGGAACGAGCACGGTTGTGAGCCTAGGCGCGGGCGACACGGCAGGGCGGCCTCGGCGTCAGGCCGGCCGCGGCGTCAAGGCCAAGAAGCGCTTCAAGGTTTTCAAGATTCGCGCTGCCCAGTTGAAGCGCGCTCGTGCAGTCCTGGGCCAGCGGCGCTCCAGGAGGATGTGTTTCCGCTGGCCCCCCTGCTGGGGCCGCGTGCGCTTCCGAGGTCCACGGGGCTTGGACTGCGAGTTGGCTGGGCTTCGGCGAGGCCTCGGGCGCGCCTTGAAACCTTCAGCGGGCGCGAGGAGCCTCGCCCCCCCCCCCCCCTCGTCTTGGCAGGGGATCCGTGTTGGCATGCCGCTGTTCTTCCTGTTGCGCGTTACTCGATGGAGGCGCGGGGTAATCAAGTTCGGATTTTCAAGCACCCCTCCCCTTTTTCCGCCCTTCGCGCGTCTTGGGAAGCTGTTTTCCGGCCGAAGGGCTCCGGCCAGCGACGAGAGGAGAGAAATTCAGCTGGCGAAGAGTGCGAGGCCCCATCGGGGCCATGAGACTTCCCCTTGAACGCATCGGTTGGAATATTAGGTCTTTCATTGATTTAGTCAGCGATTTCTGCGATGTATTGAGCCTTACCACGTGCCCCCCTGCCCTCGTCAAAAGGCGCTCCGCGAGGGAGTGCTTCGGCAGCTTGAAAGAGTGTCAGGGCGCTTCTTGGGGATGCAGCCCAGAGCATGCTACGACGCCGCGGAGGCGGCCCTCCGCTCGTCTAACTCCGCAGCCCCCGAGAAGGACTGCATCCGCGGCCTGTGCTGCGGTGCCACCTGGTCGTGCGATCGGGCCATCGCGTGCGGCTACAAACTGAGCTCTGAAGCGCGCCCATTACGTAGCGCCGCCCCCGACCCCATCATGCATCGGATGTGATTTGTCACAGCGCCCAAGTGCTGAAGGACGATCTGGTCAAAAGGAACATCCAGGAGGCTGCCCGATCCCTCGACCCTGCGAGTGCTGATTGCGCTGCTCTATTCACCGCGGGCGTCTTCCCGCGCCCGGGCGACCTGCGGCCCCGACCACGAGCCACTGGCGGTGTTGTTCTCCGATCAGAGTTTGCCTCTGTAGGAGTCCTGGCGGATTCATATGGTTAGGCTAGGTTCGCCGCCGATTTTCGTTGCACGCCCGGGTGCCCGGGTGCCCGGGGGGGCCCGGGTGCCCATGCCCGGGGGTGCTTGGGGGTACCCTATAGCCCTATAGCCCTACAATTCTATAGCCCCATATTTTTATAGCTCAATAGCCCTATTGCCCTATAGCACCCTAGCCTTTAGGTCTGATTGGGGCTTCTCTCCAATATCATTGTATTTGGGGAAGTTGACCCCGATTGAACTGATGCAGAAGTTTCGGGCGATATTTTTGCATGTGGTAGTTGTCGCAAGCACACTATTAAAGAGTTATCCCGAGCAAGCTGGGGGGTTTCAGCCCTGTCTGATAATGGGGCCCTCTTTGTTTCTGTGTATCGCCCCTTGTGCGCCCCCTTCCCCCAAACCAGCCGGGCGGGGGAGTTTGGGGCTTTCGGCGCGGCTTCCCAGTGCATCGCTGGCCCTTCGCGAGGGCACTCGGACTGTCTAAGTGTTGTCAGAGCCTTTGGGGGGCCCAGGGAGTTGAAGCTCTCTCACAGGCGGCCCTGCGCAGGAATGACGTTCAATTCTCTGGCCGCTCCGTGGGCGTCGATGGCCAAGGTCAAAGCTCACGTCGATGACTCCGATTACTTCGCGCCGCGGCAGATTTCCAACAAGCGCGGCAACGATGCGGCCGACGTTGCCGCTGAAACTGGCCTGTCCTGTCACCCTCCTGCTTCCAACGAGATGCCGGAGGACCTCTCGTGCGAGACTCGCGCGGCCAAGGCGGCGATCCGCCCGGGCGCCAATCTCCTGCCGCTGCGCCCGCGCCTCGATCTCAGCAGCATCGAGCTGGCTAGACCACCGAAGGGAGAGCTGCTGGCCGCCGATCCCAATTTTCAGCAGGATTGGGAGCGGAATCGTTCCTATCGGCGGTGCAGAGTGTGCTTTCGGACGCGGAGGCAAGCGGATTTCATTTATGGAGCTTCACCCTGCCCCGACCCCTCTGGATGTGCAGGAAAGACCCCCGACTGCCTCAACAATGTCGGGGCCCTTGGATTCAGGTTGCGATCAGTTCAGTGCAGTGACGACTCTCCGCTTTTGGTTTGCGTTTCGTGTAAGGTTGTGTCCACCTTGGGGCCCGTCGCGCCACTGGGAAAAGGATGCGCCCACCCCGCGGGAAGCAATGCCCAGAGGTGGGAGTACAGGATTTGTAAGAGTAAGCACCCTCGCCGCGGAGGGGTTTACTTGGAGGCCCCCCCCTGCAGAGGGCCCCGAGTCTCACGGCCCCTCCCAGTGTCACGGCCCTTCCCAGAGCCAGCAGCAAGATGAAGTCAGCCTCTCGTCCACCTCGACTCCTACCGTCGTGGTCGCTGCTGAGCCTGGGCCGCCTCACCAGTCCAGCTCCTCCTCGGCCCCACCTCCTCACACTGGAGGGCGGACGTGGCCCGCGGGAGGAGCCTCTCAGGTTTCCATGGGCGAGGAGGTAGCGGCAGCCGCCTTCCTTGGACCCGATGTTGTGTCTGCCCTCATGCCCCTCCAACGTGACGGGGGAGGCGGCTCCCGCTGACAGACCCCCTCCCGATGCCCAGGGGGGATGCCAGCCAGCCTTGGCAGCGCCGTGGTTTAGGGCCCGCCCAACTGTCATTGCTGCTCACGCAAAGTCGGCGGAGTCTAGTGACTCCGACTGAGCTTTTGTTCTTGGGGTCGCCGTCATTTGCGTCGGCCACCGCCTTAGTCCGTTTTTCTTGCAGCGCCTCCAGTTGGCAGTGGGCAAGCCCTGGCGTTGTACTCTCCAGGGGAATATCAATGTAAACAAGATCCCTTATCTCCTTCTCCTCCTCCTCCTGCCCCTCCCCCTCTTCCTCCTCCTCCTCCTCCTCCATCTTCGTGATCGGGACTATCGGATGAATACTGAACGAATGAGTACAGGGAAGTTCCGAAGAAGCCAACACGCCGTAAAGGTGTGGCGTAATCTTCTCTTCAATGTATGGGCGCGGCCTTCCGTTTGTTCCAGCTTTCGCCTAGCTTCAACGGCTGTCTCGCTGCCCCAAAGAGTTGATACGACCGATGGTTTTAAGCAGATGCGACTTTACCCGTCCTCGAGGGCACTTCATATGAATTTCAAATTTCTTCTCTTTCCAGCTTCCCTGTACAAAGACCGACCGCAGTTCATGACCATTGTTGCATACGGACTCGCTGTCGGCGTCGCCTCGGAAGTTCCCATTCGAGACAGAAGATTGCCCGCCCAACAGCGGCCGTTGTCGGTGTTGGTCAACATTGGTTGGTGGGTATCGTGAACATTTGTTCCGTACCCATTCCGGGTGTCCAAACATGAGAGCTAAAACAACCAACACCACCACCAGAATTCCACAGAACTCCGTTCTCAAAGGCCACCCCTCCGAGCTGGTGGCGTTTTGTTCTGGGACGCTCTCTGGGGGCGCGCCCGAAACGGGGTGCCGCCAGCTTGGCGGGTGGAGCGGCCAGCCCCCGTGAGCGGTCGTGGAGGTGTTTTTTTCTTCTCTGGTGATGGACGGGGTCAGGGAGAGGGGGGGTCACAGTCAAGACGCTGGAGTAAGGATCGCTTTGGGCTCAGCAGGGGCTCCAGTTTTCGGGATCTGTCTCTGGTCCTAGGTCCTAGGTCTGGCAACCCCTTCTTGGCCGAGGCCGTGGCCAGAAAAGCTCCTTGGTCCCTGGATCCACTCAGAAAGACAAACAGCACAGACACAATTACTCGTCGACCCCCAGAACAAAAATATGAAAATACGGGAAGTGCGGAGGGAACCGAAAATTCTAAAAAATGAAATCAATGCAGGGAATCTGGGGATTGACGTGTATTTCTCTGTGTGTCCCTGGGCCCCTTCATCCACGTTCCATCTGTCAGCACGATGACTGCACGACAGCTGCGGCTGTGTGTGTGTCTGTGTGTGTGCGTGTGTCTGTGTGTGCGTGTGTGTGTGTGTCTGTGTGTGTGTCTGTGTCTGTGTCTGTGCGTCTGTGTGTGTCTGTGTGTGTGTGTCTGTGTGTGTCTGTGTGTCTGTGTGTCTGTGCAGCTGGTTTCGGCCCCGCCGCCGGGCGCGTTCCTCTGCCCATATGGGCGCCTTTGTGGTGCCTGGAGGCGCCGGATAACTCAGCCATACATGAGCTGCTTGGCTACCCCCCTCCCTTGACTAACGTGTGTCCTTCTCCCTTCACCCTTCTCCTCCTCTTCCTCCTCCTTCTCCACTTTTTCTCCTCCTCCTTTCCCCTCCTCCTCCTACTCCTCCTTCTCCTCCTCCCTGGCCCCCTTGGACCCGCCCCGCCTGGCGTCCGGCCCGGGAGGAGCTGCTCGAGTGCCCCATGGACCCGCGGACACCGCGTCGCAGGAGTCAAGCAGTGGCGAAGCGCCCTGGCGTGCTTATAGGCCTACCAAACAATGTTCTAAGAACCTTTTGTGGTTTCCACGACATGTTTTTGGAACAGTTCTGGCAGGGACTCTCTTGTTCGTGTGTATGTTCTAAGAACTAAAAACACTGTTGTTGTTCTACTCAAACGTTTGGGTTCTTAAGAGCGTGTCGTGGTAGGCCTAGAGGAATGCCGGGACGGTCGGTCCCCGCTCGAATCGACTACACGTAAGAGTGACCTTTCGCCGGAGTGACACCTTTGGTGCGGGCACAATTGGGTCCCCAGATGGCTGAAAACGAAGCAGAAGCAGCTGGTTGCGCGCCCAGGTTTGGTCCCCCCGCGGCCCCCCAAAGGCCGCGCACCAAAGGTCACTCTTACCCTAATCGTGGTGGGCCTAGAGGAATGCCGGGACGGTCGGTCCCCGCTCGAATCGACTATAACGTAAGAGTGACCTTTCGCCGGTGTGACCAGAACGCGATGCGATGGTAGCGTCTTGCGCGCCTGAGTTTGGCCCCCCCGCGGGCCCCCCAAAAGCCGCGCACCAGAGGTCACTCCTTTCGTGCAGCCGATCAAAAGGAGGCCGGAGTGCCTCGGGGCGCGCAGCGCGGGCGGGGAGTGGGCGGACGACCTGGACGCCTCGGACGTGCTGGTCGCGCAGGTTGGCAAGCAGCTGGCCAAGGCTCGGGGCGGTCGGGGCACCGACGGCGATAGCGATGGCAACGAGAGCAACGAGCAACGTCAGCGATCGCAACGACACCAACGTCCACGATCAGCGATAACAACGGTAACGATCACAACGATCACGACGATAACGACGACCGCAACGATAACGACGATCACAACGATCGCATCGTTGTTGTCGTGATCGTTTTGACCGTTGTGACCGCTGTGATACGGAAAGGAAGGGCACAGAGACCGACAGCAGTTCGTGTCCCTTTTGAACAGAGATCCTCGCTGCCAGTGCCGCCACACAGGGTGCCCGTTGGAGACGGGAGGCCGCCTGCCCCACAGCGGCCGCTGCCGGTTTTGGACAGCAACCATTGATGTTGGAAGCGGTGCCCCTGTTTTCCGTACCCGCTTCGGGCGTCCACAGAGGCCGAGGCGTTGCTGGAGGGGGGGAAGCTGGAGGCAGCGTTCCGGGTCCTGGCCAAGGCTCGTCGAGGATAAACGACCCCCTAACCCGAATAGCATGGTGAAGACATGGCCTCACGGAGGTCCCCGCCTCGGCGTGAGAATGATACATTTGGGCGGTGTAAGTCGATACGGCTGCAGAAAAGACCCCCCTTTATCCCTCATGTTTCTTCGGGCCCTCCTGGCTTAGGCCACCTTCCAGAGGGTTATGGGGTCCTTGTGTTGCAAATCGTGAAGGCCACCAACGCGTGCAACGCCAGCGGGAAGCGCGACCCCGCATTCACCCAGATCTTCCAGGGCTTCGCGCAGGTCTGATGGGCCTGTTTTCCACCACCAGAACCATAAGTTGGAGGGGGAAAGGAGGTGGAGGACGAGGACGAGGAGGAGGACGAGGAGGAGGAGGAGGAGGAAGAGGAGGAGGAGAAGGAGAAGGAGGAGGAGGAGAACCCCCTCCTCAGGAGGAGGACCCCCTCCTCCTCGAACTTATGGTGGTGGTGGTGGTGGAAAACAGGCCCCTCGAGGTCGCCGGTTGCCTCCGGGGCGCCGCAGAGGCGCAGCTGGAGGGGCTCGCCATGGCCCTCGAGCACGCGACGGCGCGCGAGGCCTTCAGCGCCGTCAGCGCGGGCCTGACCGCGGCGCTCCTCGGCGCGGCGCTGGACGCGGGCCTGCTCGGGGAGGAGCGCGGCCGCCTCGAGACTGGGGGCTGCCGGGGGTGCCCTTGGCCCAATGCTCGGGGGCGGCAAAGAGGGGGGTGATGACTAGGGTGGGGTGGATATCATGGCGTGGGCCATGATACTTTCCTAGATTCCATGGCGCGCCTTCTTATCTTATTACGGTCCTGGCCCCCCTTGGGCCGCGCACGTGCCGCCTGCCATGAGTTGTGCCCCCCCCCTTGGACGCCCCCCTCTTGGACGCTCCCGAAAGGCTTGAGTCGTGCATGCCCCTCTACAGGAGGAGCATGTTCGGGGAAAGACATTTTGACTCGAGGAAGCCGGAACGCGGGTTTGCCGACTTTTTTTTTGGACGAGTGCGTCTTGGATTTTGACGGTCCCGTTTTCGTGGGATGTTTGCAGCGGGGGCCCGCGTTAAATTTCAGATTGGGTCTCGCCATTTTTATGATGGCCCCCGTCAGGCCAACCCGAGTCCCCCGTACCCGAGTCTTACGTCTCCCCGATATTTGAAGATAGTCACAAAATAGCCAGGGTACGTTTTTTGTTCAGCTATTTCTGTGTTTGTTGATTCTAACTTGTCTCTCTTCCAACATCCCCCTGTTGGGGGACATGCCTGGCCGAACCCAAGGCGTCCCCAGCTCTTCGCTCCGCTCCAGAGCCCCCGAGGAGCCCTCTGAGCCTCGCGAGGGGCGCATCTGCGCCTCTCCTGACGAGGCCCATCCTGGGCCCGGGATCGGCGCATACATGCCTCCCCGGCCGAGCCAGGAGGGTGTATGCACCCAGTCTGGGCCCAGGATGGCTTCTGCCCAAGACCGGTGCTCATGCAAAGTGTGCGTGCGTGTCGTTCCTCCAGCTCCGGAGGCCGTGGGGCCTCCTTGCAGCTCCTCGGGGGCCTTTCGGGCCAGGGCGGCACAGAAGGAGCGGGCCGACGAAAGGGTCCCGCTCAGGGTCGCGCGTGAGCGCGCACTTCTCCTCGCGGCATGCCACGCTGGCGACCCGCGTGAGCCTCCGCCTCGGCTCGCCAGCTCTCCTTGCGAACAAGACCGCCTCGGCCTGCTCCTGCTCGACCTTGGCCTGCTCCTGCTCCTGCTCCTCCTCCTCCTCCTCCTCCTCCTCCTCCTCCTCCTCCTCCTCTCCGTCGCCCACTCCTGGCAGCGCCCGGCGAGAGCCTTGCCCGAGAGCACGCCGCCAGGGTCTACGGCGCCGCGCCAGGCACCTTCGAGGCCCTGCACCCGCTGCTGGCCTCGAGGCTGGCCACCGGGCAGGCGCCGGCGGAGCCCGCGCTGGCGGAGCCCGCGGCGCCGCAGCCCGCGGCGCCGGAGCTCGCGGCGCCCGAGCCCGCGGCGGCGGAGCCCGCGGCGAAGCGCGCCAGGGCGGAGTGATGCTGCGTGCCGCGGGTGCTCGCGCTCCCCTGGCGTGCCCGCGGCGGCGTGTGGCCTCCTGGTGGCGAGGGCGCCGGCGGGCGCGCCTCGTGCCTGGCGGGCGGGGCAGTGAGCACCTCGGCCGGGGGGCGGCTGGTCGGGGTGCCGCGAAGGCGGAGTCGGCGGCCCGAGGGGGCAGGCCTTCACGGCGGCGGCGGGGCTGCTCCGAAGCCCGCCAGACGCATGAGAAACAGTCAAGAGGGCGTTGTTGTCGCCGGTGTCGGTGTCGATGCGCCCTCGCCGAGCCTTGTAGGGCCGCCAAAAAATACGGCTCGGGGCGGGAAAGCAGCCGTGTTCGGCTTCCAGGGGCCCTCGCCGTGCCCTGGGACCGTCAAGAAACGACTCTCCTCCACAAGACTGTATGTATATATATATATATACATATATATGTGTGTATACGCACAGACGCCATCCAATGGATTGATCCTAAACCTCAGGGGAGGTTGGTGGTGTATAGATCATCGCTGGGAGCAGGCGACTCTATACACACCGCCGCCCTCCCTGAAGGTACATACAAAGTTCGTCTGAGAGCGTCTGTCTCTATATTCTCGTTGCGTAGACCTGGGATGAAACACCAATCTTCGGGAGGGTGGTGACTTTTGGGGGCCGCGTATTGACAAGTTCAAGCCGTCGCATGTCTAGGAGCAAAGTTGCAGCATTCGGCGGGACATGCACAGCCAGAGGTTTGGACCTGCGGTGCTCCTCTGGCGGGACCGATCCGCGAGTGTCACCGGGCCCGATGTTATTCGGGTTGGCCCAAAAAGGAGTCCAGCGACAAGGGGGTTGTGCGATAGATTTGGTGCAATAGATATGTGGGTTTGCAATACATTTGGGGCGTGCAAGACATTCTGGGGCGCAAATGTTTTGCTGGATTCGCGTGCAGTACATCACTTGCAATACAATGCAATACAATTCTCAAGCGCAATACGTTTGCAATACAATTGGCCCAAATCCATTGCATTACCCCGTTGCAGCTGGACCCCTTGGGTCACCCAGAACTATCCACCCAGCGTCCGCAATCTCGGGGTCCGCCGCCTCGCTAGAGCTCCGCTGCCTTTGCCTCTGGGATGGATCGCAGGGCTCCTCCGCCTCTCTGGGTTCCTCGCCTCGCCTCTCAGGGTTACTTGTGCTGCAGATGAGCTACAGAGCTGTTCAGCACAGCAATGGGAAGGGAATCATAAGGGGCAATAGTGAAATGTATCTAGAAGCCTGAGATCAGTCTGCTATGAGCGCTCCTCCGCCGCTAGACCGCAGGTCATATTTGCTCCTGCGGCTCCTGCGCATGCGGCTGCTCTTCCTCCTCTGCCTCCGCCATTTTCGGCGAGAGTCACCCGACTCATCGAAGGAAGACAAGAACTGCATAAGCAGAAATTTTCGACGCTCCACGCGGATTCCTTGGATCGCCCCCCCCCCCCCCCTGGAGGCGCCTCGGGCGCCGCTCCTGGCGCACTCCGCGCGCCAGGGAGGGGAGTTCAGCGCAGATCCAAGAAACCCCCGAGGAGCGCCAAAATTTATGTCTATACCGTTTGTTACTTCCTCTATCATTTGGACCCCCCGCACATCGATCTTTGCTCATGGCTTATGTTGTTCCCATCGTGCTCAAGGGCCACAGAAGTACTTTCGAGCTCCCAGCAAAGTGTCGAATCAGTGTCGAACGAGTGTCGCCTCCCAGGGCCCGACACGTGAGAACCCCTCAGTCTCGGTATTTTCCTCGTGCCCGAAATTCTTCCTGGTGATCAGGGCTACAGCACGTTGGAACATCATGACTCATAGCTCCTCCGCCATCGCCTCCACCCCGCCGAGCTCCCTGCCCCCGAGAGGCCAGCATGCCGCCGGGGGCGGGCATGCGCCGCTCCGTCGCGCCCTCTTGCCGCTCGTCGGGCCGGAAGCAGCAGCCGGGCCCGGCCGCGGCTCCGCGCCTCCCTGGCTCGGGCGCGAACGCCCAGGGCGACCAGCGGTGAAGCGCCCAGGTTCTCGGGGCTCCAGAGACGGGGGCCCACGCCAGCAGGGCTCAGTCAGGGCGCCGGGTTCTCGCAGGGATCCTGCAGGGCCAGGGCCGCACCGACCCGGGCGTGGGCGCAGGATCCCTGGAGGATCCTGCAGGTTCTCGCAGGATCCTGCAGCGCCTGGCAGGGTCCTGCAGCGCCTGCAGGATCCTGCCACGCCTGACTGGCCCGGGCGTGGGCCAACCCGGGCCAGCAGAGCCCCGGAGGAGGTCGACGAGCTGACGGTCCACCTCGGGCGGCCCGCCTTCCCCCGCCACGTCACGCCCTGGCGCGCGGCGGCGAGACCACGGTGGCACCGCGGGGCAGCCGCGGCCCGCGGCGAGTGCGCGGGCTCCCCCGGGGGGGGGGGGGGGGGATACGGGAGGCCACGTGCGAGGCCCATCCCATCACCCAAGGACTTCGAAGAGGGGAGGTGGGGTTCACTTCGCTCGGGGGGGGCGAAGTGAACCCCACCTCGGGAACGTCCCTCTGCAGGAGGAATGTCCGAGAACAATACCACAATAGTAATTATGGGAACGATGTTTTTTGTTTGTTTGTTCCCCCTTTTTGAAACAAACAGTACGTCACATGTTCGAGTATGGTTTGATGACTTCTCAATGTTCCAATGATCCGACTACAAGACCAGAATCAAGCCTTTTCCAACCCGAACCCCGAACCCGAATTCCGCGCGGAGGTGGTGATGCTCAAGTCCGCTCGGATCCAGCCTGTTTTACAGCGGTGAGCGAGTTTCCACTAATTAATCCGTATTCATTGGCATGTCCACTTTCCCGGCGAATTTGATCTCCAGCATTAATTCTATGAGTTTAGAATTTTCCCTTGCAGGGGGACATGCCCGAAATTAAGTTCGCATGTGTGGCCTCCCAGTGGAGGGCTGCGGATCCCCGGCGGCGTGCGTTCCGCTCCCAGATCTCCAAGGCCGCCCTCGAGGGCGCGAAGTTCTTCGCGCTTCGCGGTTCGGCTCCGATTCCTCATCCTCCTCTTCCCCCCTGGGAGGCGGCGCGAGAGCGCGAAGATATTCGCGCTTGGCGCAGCGCGAAGCGCGAAGCGCGACGCGCGAAGTTGGGAGCCCTTGGATCTCGCGGCCCCGAATTGGCGGGGGGCCCGCCGTCGGGCCCCCCGCCCTCGGGCCACCGAGGGCGGCCTCGGCGTCGCCTCGGGGACGCGTGCGTGGCTTCTTCTCGGCGAGGGCCCTCGGGGATCGGGCGAAGAGAACTATGCACATGCACCGATCCTGGCAAGGCCCATCCTTGACCCAGGATCGGTGCATATGCCTTCCTGGCCAAGGCAGGAGGGCGTATGCACCGATCCTGGGCTCAGGGTGGGCCTGGCCAGAATCGGTGTATGTGCATAGTTCTCTGTCCTCTAGGGGAGCAGCTCGGATCGAGTCGGGCACGTCCCTCGACCGGGGGAATGTTCAAAAGGAGCAAAACAGATTGCCAGGGGCTTGGCATCGCTCGGACGTGTGCATTTTGCCCTCGGCGAGAGCCATCGAGGACCATCCTGGACCATCGAGAAAACAAGAACAAACACGCACGAAACCGACAAATGCACGGGAGATGGACGTCCGAGCGACGGCAAGAGGGACGATTTTGGTTTTGCTGTTTTCGAAGTGTGTGTGTGTGTGTGTTTACTTGTCGTCTAAAATCCGCCTGTAGGGGACAGGCCCGACCAAAGGCTCGGACCTGGAGGGTTTCTCCGAAGGGCTTGGGCGACCCGTCCTCCTCCTCCTCTCTCCTCCTCCTTCTCCTCCTCCTCCTCCTCCTCCTCCTCCTCCTCCTCCTCCTCCTCCTCGCGCCCCCCCTCTTCGGGTTGCCTACGGCCCCGGGGGAAACCGTCCACTCGGACCATCGTGCGAGACATAGACGCGCGAATTCCACCAATGAATGGGGAAGGGACGTCCGAGCGATAGCGAGGCACGGGTCTAGGATTAAACCGGGCATGTCCCTCTACAGGAGCAGTTTTCAAACATAGTCAAATAATTGTCTGGGGACGATGTTTTGATTCTATGTTTTGATCATTTTTTAACATGTTTGGATACATGTAATGTTTCTTCCAAAATCCGCCTGCAGGAGGACTTGCCCGACCTACATTTGGGGCAGGAGCGACGAGGGTCCCACAGGAAGGTGTCGGGACCTTTGCGGCCGCGCACGGAACGAATCACATCGTCGGCTGTCTGGGGTCGTCGGCTGCTGTCGTCGTTGCCGCCCTCGTCCCGGTCCCCCCTCCCTCTCTTCGTCCGTCCTCTCTTCTTCCCGCGAGAGCACCGTGCCTGCCTTGCCTCAGCCTCGGTGCGGCAGGACCCACGCAGCCACACACATGGTCGACCCCCCAGGTTCGCGCCAGCTGGAGTCGCAAAGTGTGGAACCCCCTGCGACAAACTCACTGCCAGGTGCGACACCTCCGCCTGCGCTCGCGTACGCACCCGCTGCTGCACCTCACCCTGAACACCCGACGCCGTCGTTCCAGTCTGCCCGCAAGGGTGCCACTGGGAGTGACCATCTCCCCACTGCACTTGCGCACGCTCTGCAGCACGTTTGGGCATGGCTCTGGGCACGCGCGTGCCACTCGTGTGCAAGTGTAGTGCGAAGGTTTGGGGGCGAGAGCGCCGTGGCCCTCTTGGGGTCATCGGTTTGGGCCCTCAGCTCGTGCCGTGCGGGCGGGCGAGGCGAGGCTATGTGCAGGCGGGAAGCGATGTCCTTGCCTGGCTCCAGGCCGGGGCCGGATGCAGCAACGCACGCCAGAGGGAAACAGCTCATGGACATGCTTCCCTTTTCCCCGAAGTTCAAAGAGTTGGCACGCGCGGAGGAGACCGCGGTCGAAGTACAGCTCGTCAGACCCACCGCCACCTGTGAGGGGGGAGGGGGAGGCGTTGACCGATGAATGTGGCATGATCAGGCGATCGCAAACATGGATGAAGGGGGCGTGGATTAGCGACGGGTCCCGTTTCCATGGGAAATCGCTGATTTCCGCCGCCGAACGAGGCGGCACCGGCCGCCTTTTGGTGAGGGCACCTCCCCCGATCCATGGATTTGGCGACCGCGCGCCAAGTCCATGGATCGCTAATCCATGCTGGCGCGCCCCCGACATGAGTGCTCGCCATGTTTTCGGAGGCCTGGCTCTCCCCACCGCCACGGGGTGGCCCGGGATGTCCCGCATGGGTTCCGTCGTTGTCCTGCGGTCGTCCCGCGGTGGGTTCGACAGTTGCTCAGTGAATTGTCCCGTTTGTTGTCCTGGCTGTTGTCCCGATTTGTAGCGAGATCGTCGCGTGTATTTATATTGATTTCGGCAAATAGATGGTGGCATCGACATAGTGAGAGCTGCTTCTAGATGAGAAGTTGGTAGTGTGTAGATGAATTGTGGGACCAGTAGAGAGGCGAGCCCTGTAGACAGGTGTGTTGTGCTGTGAAGGGCATGGGGACACCCCTCTCGGTGTCTACGGCTCGGTGCAGTGTTTCCACGACAGTTGCGAGTGATTCCATTACCCGACTTAAGCCACCGTCTGGATTGATGCCAGCGTCTTGCGATCAGACCTGATGGGCCCATTTTCCACCACCACTACTACCATAGGAGATGGAGGAGGAGGAGGAGGAAGAGGACCTCCTCATCCTCCCTTTTCCCCCGTCCTACATGTGGTAGTGGTGGTGGAAAATTTGCCCATCAAGACGGGAAGAGTTTCAGATTGGAGGCTTTAGTATACCAGACCGTCACAGTTTTCACGCCACCTTCGCACGCGGCCCAGCTGCCCGCCGTGAGAAGCGCCATGTAGACTATGTCGGGCAACGTGGGTTGGACTCCTGTTTGCGTGTCTACAGCTGTAAATGTTGACGAGGTGGTACGAGGGGTGCCAGAGGTCTGCGTGGGTCCCAAGAAGCTTCCGCGGATGAACCTGGATGCCCCTGGAGACTTCTTGATGCCTCCAGAAGGCCTGGAGGCCAGAAGAGGGTCCCAAATCCTAAAAGCATCTAGATGTATACATATATATATATACATATATATGTATATATGTATATGTGTATATATATATGTACAAAACAATCATACACAATAACCGTTTCTACATAAACCGTTATGCCCATTTATATAATTTGTATAATTTTCCGGCCATGCGTATTTATATACACACACACATAGTTTTATATATACACATATATATATATACACATATACATATCTTGAAAATTGTATGACAGAGTGAGGGGGCCGAGCGGTCATTCATGTTCCCTGGCCGCGACCCGGCCCACGACCCATCCGCGGCCCAGCCGCGACCCACCCGCGACCCACCCGCGGCCCACCCGCGAATCACCCCGCGGGGGTGCGATTTGGACTGACTCTGCAGACGTCTTTGGGCACTCGTGGGCCGTCATGAGGCTCTCTTCGGACCATCTTTGGGCCCTATTTGGGCTTCTCCTGGACTGCCTAGAAGCCCTCTTAAATTTGGGGCGATTCTCAGGCCTCCTGGGCGGTCTCTGACGCCCGGAAGACTAAAGAGCTGAACATTCGCAAAATCATGCAAAACCATAGGGTATCCGTGTTTTTTGCATTTGAAATGCCTATTGGAGGTCTTCTTTCGGCCGTCCTCGAGCGTCTGGTGGGTGTCTGGGGCCTTTGTGGGCTGTCGCGGTGCCGTCCATCCGCCCGCGTAACCGATTTGGGCCGTTTTCGTAGGCCCAGCGGGGGCTTCAGGAACCCCGGAACGCACAGGGGACAGACAGGGCGTCCAGGGTTCCCACGGGGCCGAGGATCCGGAGGGGTCCCGTTTAGGGGGGGGGGTCGCAGGGCCCCAGATTATAGAATTACACCGGAGAAGACCCAACCAGTTGATGATTTGAAAATTGATATTATATAGAATATATATATATATAGAGAGAGAGAGCAGTTACATATATATATATATATGTTTGTATAAATAGAACAGGAAGAATATGATAGTCCAAATCTTGGAAAGGGAGAATATATTTATATACTTATATCTATATTTATCTATATATACATAGATATATATATATAAATATAGATATGTATATATAAACATGTATACAATCACAGTTGCTTCTTCCTAGATACACACATGCTGCTAGAGCGCACGTATGCAAACTCGACCCTCAGGGGCGGTTCGGTTCTCAAGACGCGATCCTCTAGCCTCGATCCTCTCCTCGATCGGCGCGCCGCCCGGGGCGGGCCGCGGCAGGGCAGGGGCCAGCCTGCCAGGGCCGATTCGGCTCGAGGAGAAGGCCAGGCCCCGAGAGGTGGGTGGGGGCAGTCTCCGCGCACATGGCGCCGCGCAGGACGCGGGGCCCGCGGGGAGCAGAGGAGCACGTGGTTCTTATATCGCGACTTTGAAGTCGGGCCTGTCCCCCTACAGGAGGAAGGTGCGAGAGTAGTCCACGAAGACAGAAATAGTCTGGGGCCGATGTATCGTGCTCTTCTGAACATTTGTGAGTCTGTCCTGGCTATGTTTTATGTTTCATCCAAAACCCGCCTGAAGGAGGACATGCCCAACCTAAGGCTACTCGTTGCGCGATGCTCATTTCCGGACAAAACCTCCAGGTCGGTTTTGGAGGTCGCTGCGGCGGCCAGACATCGGGGCAAGGTTTTTGTCAAGCAGTGGCAGCCCCTTTCCCAGTGCCCCTTGTCCGTTCTGCGACAGACGTGGCTCACAATTCATCATGTAGAGACGGAGATAGGATAACGTATGTACAACATGGGTAGTCATGTTTTGTGGGTTTGGGGTCGGTTCTTCCGCAACCAGCTACCCTTCTCTGGTCTGTTGGGAGGCACTCGCCGCCACAGCTGGATTCGCCTCGACCTCCTTGTCAGAACTCACCCTGGGAGAGGTCCAGCGAGTAGCGGTATCGGTATCTCCTGGTCTGCAGTCCTGTTCGTTTCTGGCCGCAGAGGGTTTGGCATCGCTCGGACATGTGCATGTTTTCGGTGATGGCCATCGAGGAGCATCCTGGATCACCTGGCGAAACATACGCGCACGAAACCGAACATCGCACGGGGAATGGACGTTCGAGCGACGGCAAGTGGGCGTCAGGACGCAGTCGGGTCTTGAGGGAAGGGGATCCTCGGGCCTCTCGGCGTTGTCGGGCTCCCGGGGCCCTCCCCCGGGCTGTTCCAGGATGATCTGGTCCCAGGGGGAAGGCCCTTGGGACCAGGACCCCTTCCCTCTCCCCGCTCTCCCCTTCCCTCTCAGGGCCCGTGCCTTCTCATGGCAGGGGCGCCTCGACGACGTCGCCGATGCCACGACGCATCGGCGCGACCATCCGACCCCATCCACATGCAAGCAGGTTCCTGGTTCGGGAGGCGTTGGAGCGCCAGGGTGGGGGGCCCCTCCGAGTCTGCACCCGAGCCGTCGCTCACGTGAGTGGCAATGCAGCATGGCGATCCAGAAATTACCGATGGGTCTCGTTCCCTGTCTGGAGCGCCCCAAGTATTGTCGCCCACAGCCCCTCCCCCCCCCTCCCAGGAAGAGGAGGAGGAGGAGGAGGAGGAGGAAAGGGAGGAGGAGGAGGAACAGCAGGAGGAGGAGGCCCCCTTGCGGCGGCGCCCGAGTTTTTTGAATCTTTCCCCCCCCTCACGTTCCTCGGGAGCGGGGGGGGGGGACGGCCGACGGGCCAGAGGGGCCAGGCGGAGCCGAAGCGGAGGGTCGGGAGGGAGGAGGTGGAGGAGAAGGGAGGTGAGTCAACGGCAGCGGGATGCAATTACAACGACTAGCGGGGAGGATCTGTGGTTACCAGGAGCTGCAGCAGGAGGCGGCGTGCAGTTGGAGAGGAAACGCATGTGTTGCAGTATAGTGTGCCATAGGATCTGAGCGGCAGTTGACACTTCACGAATTGCTGTTGTTGAGGTGTACAACGGTTCTGTTATTTGTGAGCATTTTGTGTTGTGGTTTTGCAATCGTTTCCTTGATTCTGCCCACAGGAGGCGTAAGCAAATGTTCAGTGGGTCTCCCCACATGCCTTTTAAACTTAGAAGAAGAAACGCTATACACATAAGCTTTTAGCGCTCCGCGCGGATTTCTTGGATCTGCGCTGAAGCCCCCTCCCTGGCGCGCGGAGCGCGCCAGAGGTGGCGCCAGAGGCGCCGCCAGGGCGCTCCCGCGCAGATCCAAGAAATCCGCCCGGAGCGCCAAAAGCTTATGTTTATAGCGTTTTTGTCATCTCGCATTTCTTAGGCGTACTAGTCGTGGAAGTGCAGATTCCGGCTTCTCATTGGAATGACCCGTACTTGGAGGGACCTTCGGTGCGGGCATGCAGCCCCCCCCCACCACAGCACGTGCGCGTACGCTTGGATCTGGCCGCCCCCCGGTCCTTTGAACCCGCGCACCATAGGCAACTCTTACCAAGGGTCATTCACTCCTCCTCCTCCTCCTCCTTCCCTCCCTCCTTCCCTCCCTCCTCCCCCCTCCTCCTCCTCCTCCTCCTCCTCCTCCCCCCTCCCTCCTTCCCTCCCTCCCCCCTCCTCCCTCGTCCCTTCTCCTTCCTTCTCCCCGCCGGTTCAAAAACCAAGTCGTTTTGTTTGCGAAATCACGGTTTTCTGCTCTGCCAGGTGTCCAGGTCTTCGGCTGCGTCGGCAGATGTCCCTGGGCTCGGTCTGCAGCCTCGGCTCGACCTTGCCAGCGCCTTGGCGTCTCCGCGTTTCCCCGAACCCGAGTTCTGGCCAAAGTCTTGGTTTGCAAGCTCCTGGCGACAGCATTCGCAGAACCATCCGCGCTCCGGAGACGTAGATTTTGCAGCCCAGGGGCTTGTTAGATTCAGCGGCAGGGAATGAGCAATGGATCATGTCTCGACCGCGGCTGCAGTCATCTAGGGTGCGCCCATGGCCCGGTGCACCAGGGTCCCCGTCCACGGCGCCCCAGGAGCACAGGACGAAGCAGACACAAACCGTCGAAGGTCCGCGCGGATTTCTGGGGTCGGCGTTGGACCACCCCTTCCCCTCCGCGCGCCAAAAAGGTCCAGCGCCCACCCGAAGAATGCCACACGGACCTCCGAAGGTTTGGGCCAAAGCACTCTGCTGTGCTTTCTATCCGAGCACGTCCTGGAAAGGTATCCAGGCCCGCAGGTCCAGAAGCAAAGCTTTCGAGCGCGCGCCGGACATGTCTTGGGCCTCCAACAACGGCTTTCGAAGGGAGGGTGGGAGGAGGGGAGGAGGAGGAGGAGGAGAGAGGAGGAGGAGGAGGAGGAGGACAGGCTCGTTCCTTACGTTGGTCTAGCGTAAAAAAGAGGAGGAGGGAGAGGATGAGGAGGAGGAGGAGGAGGAGGAGGAGGAGGAGGAGGAGAGATGGGCGGCCAGAGCGGGGAGCGTGGAGGAGAAGCGAGCTTGTTTGATGTCTTTACGTACGGGATTTCGTTTATATGCCGCTGTCGCCCAGCGGGAGGCCCGACGTGGGAGGCTCATGGTTGTTGTGCGTATTTGGGGGCTCTTTGGGGCCAGCATGTGTTTCGTCGCCGCGGCTGGACTTTTCCTCCGAGTTTTGTTGTCCAAGTGCATTCCTGGGCAACTTCGGGCAATTCTGGTGGGGGTTGGTGGGGGGTGAGGCTCAGGGGGTGGGGGTAGGAGGCGGGGGAGACGGAGCACCGAGATTAGTTGTCATTTGTATTGAGGTCCTCTCGTGGAGAGGGGGGGCATATGCCATAGACCTTGGACAGCCTCCTGCGACCCAAGAGCTCCCACTCCTTCCCCCTTCCTCTCCCTCCCTGTCTCTCTCTCTCTCTCTCTCTCCCTCTGTCGCTCTCTCTCTCTCTCTCTCTCTTGCTGTGTTTGTTTCTCGTTGTCTCGAGCACTCCACTCCACTTTCCACTCCATGTCTTGGCGTCCTCTCCATTCTCTCTCTCTCTCGCTCTCTGTCTATTTCCCTTATGTTGTTGCTTCTCTCGCTCTCTGTCTCGTCGTCGGAGGACGGAGGGTGAGGAGGAGGAGGAGGTGGAGAGGGTGAGGATGTCGGGACGGCCACCCGTCGGTGCTGGCAATGTTTGATGTTGCTCTGCACGCGCACGCGCTCGGCGGCAGCTCTGAATCCATGTCGGGAGGGCCAGGATGGCGCCCACAGATCCGATGTCTTGACCTTTTCCATACGCCCCCTTGTAAATCGCTTCCCGAGGGCCTGCGCTTCATCCTGGTTTGTTTTGGGCTGCTGTCTTACTGTGATGTTGCCAAGACGTTGGATATCTGGGAGGGGTGCTTCCGGTTCCACGCTGGCAACCGCTTTTGAATAAGGTTTCTTAATGTGTCTCTTTATCTCCCTGTCGTGTGTTTCCACGTTCTCCCTCTCGCGTACTCGGAGGAGGAGGTGGTGAAGGATGGCGGAGGAGGACGAGGGGAGGTCTAAGCCTATCGTGGAAGGAGGAAGGAGGAGAAAGAAGACGAGGCGGAGGAAGGAGGAGAGAGAAGGATGAGGAGGACGAGGGGGAGGTCTAAGCCTTTGGAGGCGCCCCCCTTCCGCCCCCCCATACACACTCTCTCACACACACACGCACATATATATATATATGTATATATATACATACATACATACACACACACACATACATACATACATACATACATACATACAGACAGACAGACAGACAGACAGACAGACAGACAGACAGACAGACAGACAGACAGACATATATTTACATGTGCATATATATATATATATATATATATATATATATATATATATCCGTAAGGGCTTCGCCCCCTGCCGCCGGCCCCCTCTCTCGGAGAATGGGCCATGGAAGAGCTAAGTCATGAGGCCTTGGCGCTGTCGTGAAGCAGTATCGAAACTTCATGCGAAGCCGATTCGCAATCAGCAAAACCAACTGATCACAAGAGGGGTTACCACACCTGGCGATTGGTAAGACGTGTATGGTTTACGGGCTTGGTTACCACACCTTGCGATTAAAGGGCCGAGGGAGTTCTCGCAGTTTGGGTTACCACGCCTTGCGATGGAATGTGCGTGAGGGGTGGCACCGAATTTCAGAAATGTGGCAAATCCCTGTGTTTTTGGACCCTGACCCCGCGGATCTGCGTGAGGGGTGGCACCGAATTTCAGAAATGTGGCAAATCCCTGTGTTTTTGGACCCTGACCCCGCGGATCTGCGTGAGGGGTGGCACCGAATTTCAGAAATGTGGCAAATCCCATGTGTTTTTGGACCCTGACCCCGCGGATCTGCGTGAGGGGTGGCACCGAATTTCAGAAATGTGGCAAATCCCATGTGTTTTTGGACCCTGACCCCGCGGATCTGCGTGAGGGGTGGCACCGAATTTCAGAAATGTGGCAAATCCCATGTGTTTTTGGACCCTGACCCCGCGGATCTGCGTGAGGGGTGGCACCGAATTTCAGAAATGTGGCAAATCCCATGTGTTTTTGGACCCTGACCCCGCGGATCTGCGTGAGGGGTGGCACCGAATTTCAGAAATGTGGCAAATCCCATGTGTTTTTGGACCCTGACCCCGCGGATCTGCGTGAGGGGTGGCACCGAATTTCAGAAATGTGGCAAATCCCATGTGTTTTTGGACCCTGACCCCGCGGATCTGCGTGAGGGGTGGCACCGAATTTCAGAAATGTGGCAAATCCCATGTGTTTTTGGACCCTGACCCCGCGGATCTGCGTGAGGGGTGGCACCGAATTTCAGAAATGTGGCAAATCCCATGTGTTTTTGGACCCTGACCCCGCGGATCTGCGTGAGGGGTGTCGATTTCGAGCCCCCCCAGCAATTCAGACAACGCGCCCAGGGGGTGCTAAATTTCCCGTTTGGGCCTCCCCCCCCCTCGCGCGGTCAATCAACTAGTTACAGTAACCAGCAATAAGTCAATTAGTTACAGTAACCAGCAAGAAGCAGAACTGTAACACTGGAAACTACAAGCTACAACTGGTACAGGAAACTGCGAACCTCGCGCCTACAGCCTGGTGGCCCCACAAGGGGGCCGGCGGATATATATATATATATATATATATATATATATATATATGCAGACATACATGCACACACGCGCACACACACACACACACACACACGAGCACGCACACACGCACACACACACACGGCCTATCCTTGCTGAGCAGCGGGGGCCGACCTCTGCGTGCATTCGGCCCCCCGCACGGGTCCAGGTATATCCATCTCCCACCGCCCTGCGTCGGTGGCGGACATGCAGAGGTGCTACCCCTCTCCCCGCCCTCCCACGCCGACTGTGCGCGGCGCGAGGCGAGTGCTCCACTTTGATACCGACCCGCCTTCCACTCGCGTAACTTCTGGAACTGATCAAGACGACCCCGCCCTCCTTCGCCGAATGTGCGCGGCGCAAGGCGAGGGCTCCATTTTGACAGCGGCCCGCCGTCCACTGGCACAACTGCTGGAGCTGATATCAAGACGAGAGGGCGCGGCGCCACGGCGGAAGCCCCCATTGTGTAAAGGAAATTCGCGAGGGGGCGCAGCCCATGCCTGCAGCTGGATCTGAGAGGACCCACTGTGAGGACGCTTCGCACTCCAGTGCAGCCCCTGAATTTGTTCAAGACGAGTGGGCGCGTCACTATGACAAGGTCCCAGTCTTGAGAGCGCTTCGCATTTCATCCGTTTAGGTTTAGGTCGGGCATGTCCTTCTACAGGCGGATGTTGGACGACAAAGTAAAAGTACCACAATAATCCAACAATATTTAAACATAGTCAAACAGAGCGTCCCCATATTATGTGTTGACTATGTTTGAAGTTTCCTCCTGTAGAGGGACAGGCCCGACTTATGTTTAGGCGTTGGGCGTTCCGCCCGCAAGGCTGGTGACCGTGCTTGGAGCATCGGGCGAACCGCCCAGCCCGCCTTGGTGATGCGCCTGGTCGTGCGGCAGGACGGAGTTGCTCATGTGGAAGAGGGGTGGCCGAGAAGGAGGAGGAGGATGGTCTGCCACTTGTCCGTATGTATATATATATATATATATGCATATGCACATGTATATCCCACGCTCCGATGTCCACCTCTCTCTATCCCTCCCTCTTCGACTTTGTCTCTCTCTCTCTCTTTCTCTCTCTCTCTCTCTCTTTCTCTCTCTCTCTCTCTCCCTCTCTTTCTCTTTCTCTCTCTCTCTCTCGCTCTCTCTCTCTCTCTCTCGAAGGAGGAGGAGGAGGAGGAGGAGGAGGTTGTGGCGGGATGTGGAGGTGGTGGGCGAGGACGGGGAGTAGGAGGCTCTCTCTCTCTCTCTCTCTCTCTCTCTCTCTCTCTATATATATATATATATATATATATCCCCCTCCCTCTCGGGGAAGGAGGAGGGCGAGGCGGAACGGGAGGACGCGCGGGGATTGGGCGCCCCCCGTCGCACACCGATGGCCGGCTGTCCCCGCCAGGAGCGCCCGCGCCGCACGGCTGGCCCTGCTGGCCCTGGCGGCGGTCGCGTTGTGCCGCCTCGCCGCGCCCGCCTTCGTCGCTCCGCCGCGCGCGCGGGAGCGGCGGGGCAAAAGCCGGGTCGAGCTCGGAGGATCGCGTCTCCAGGCCTCCCAGATGGGGTCGGAGTAAATGGGGCCGGAGGATCGCGCCGCATCGCCTATGCATCGCCGATGCGGCTCGATGTGCAACCCGCTTTGCTTCACGTCTTCGTCGCCGATGCATCGCCGACGTCGACGATGCATCGCCGGTGCATCGCCGATGCATTGCCGATGCATCGCATCGCCGATGTATCGCCGATGTATCGGTGATACGGCGCGATCCTCCGACCCCATCTACTCCGACCCCATCTAGGAGGCCTCTACTCAGGCGATTTTCTTCCCCCAACCCCCGAAGTTCGGAGGAGGAAGAGGTGCCCATACCGCTACCCTTGCCTCGTTGTGCCCTCTTTGGGGCCTCCTGGGAGGCCTTCGTCGCCACCGCTGGAGTCGCCCTGAGATCCTGGTCAGAACGCACCCCAGGAGAGGTCCGGGGAGTAGCGGTATGGGACTTTTTGGTCTCCCCAAAAACCGGATCGAGCTTTGAGGATCGCGTCGCAGGCGATCTTCTGCCCCCAACACCCGAAGCTGTTCCGAAGAGGAGGGAAAAACCCTTGGATACACCCCGAGGGGGTTGGGCCCCAAAGTTCCAGTCCACTCGAAAACCTGTCAAAGCTTGGGATAGGGGTCGACAAATCCCTTGCTATCGCGCCTTTCTCAGAGGAGGAAAAGATACTGGTGACGCTGCCCTCCCCTTTTTGCCTCGTCTAGGCCTCCTATAGATGGGGTCCGAGTAGATGGGGTCGGAGGATCGCGCCGCATCGAAGCTGCGGCTCGATGTGCAGCCCGTATTTCCCCACGCCGACGTCGCCGATGCATCGCCGATACATCGGCGATGCATTGGCGATGCGGCGCGATCTTGGTCAGAACGCGCTCCAGGAGAGGTCCAGGGAGCACTGGCGTTGGTCTCTTGCTGCCTCCCGCATGTTGCCCCCTTCTTTGGGGGCCTCCGGGAAGCTCCTGGTGGCCACGGTTGAATACCCCTCTGAGTCCTGGCCCAGAACGCATCCCAGCAGACGGCCAGGATCCAGAAGCGAGATCGCCGTCGTCCTCGTCGTGTTCATCGTCGCCATCCTCGTCGTGATTCTCGTGATCCGCCTCGTCGTCATTCTCACCATCTCCCTTGTCCTCCCGCAGTCGTCGCCCCTCCGCGCACGGGGGCAGAGGAGACGGCGCGCGGTAGGTTTCGCGCCACGTCGACACCGCCAGATCCGGCATCCTCCCGCAGTCGTCGCCCCGCTGCGCACGGGAGCAGAGGATCAACAAGACGGCGCGCGGTAGGCTGTGCACCATGTCGACACCGCCAATTGCTCGGGATTCCTAAGGATTCCCGGGGATTCTCATGGATTCCAGGGAATTCCTGAGGATTCCCATGGACTCCCTAGGGATCCCATCGGTATTCATGGACTCCTAAGGATCATTGAGTATTCCTGTGAATTTCCGCGGGGTTCCGAAGGATCCGGCGTCCTGAACAAGACGGGGCGGGGGGTTCTGTTCGGACTTCGGCAGGGCGCCCCCTCCAGGGGGTCCCAGACCGCCAAGGATCGGGAGGGACAAAAACACACAGGCACAATTGATCGTCGACTCCCTGGGAAAATATAAGAATATGGGAAGTGGGGGGGAAGACGAAAACCCATAAAATATAAGAAAATATGGTGAATCTGGGATTTGTGTCTATTGATTGTGTGTCCCTGAGCCCCTTCAAAGAAACGGCTGAGGCTGGGGGCCCTCGGGTAAGGGGGTCGGGTCTTCCGGGGGCTCGGCATCGCTCGGACGTGTGCACGTTGTTCTCGGCGAGGGCCATTAAAGAGCATCCTGGGCCACCCTGCGAAAAAAAAGAGCGCACGGAGTCGAGAATAATGCACGGGGAGTGGAGGATGGCGAGCGGAGGGGGCGGGTGAAGAATGCAGAGTGGAGGAAGAGTGGAGGAACGAAGAGCGGAGGATGGAGAGTCGAGAAGTCGAGGACAATGCAACAGGGAAGGGAGGGTGGGCGTCTGAGCGATGGCGAGGGGGGTTCCCGTGCCAGTCCAGAGAAGGCTTCTCGTCGGGGTCTGTGGGTGCGGGGCCAGGGCAGGAGGGGGCAAGTTTCCGGAGCGTGCTGCCGGAGCGCTCTTCTACCGGAGCTCTCCAGAGCGTTGCAGAACGCCTCATCCTCCTCCTCCTCCTCCTTCTCCTTTTCCTTTTCCTCCTCCTTTATCCTCCTCCTCACGCCTCCTCCTCCTCCTGTTCCTCCAGAGCTGCCAGGTTTCAGAGATGGCAGACTTCTCCTTGTCCCAGCTTCGCTCCTCGGCGGCGGGCGAGGGGGGGAAACGTGCGGAGGAGCAGGCCCTCTCAGAAGGCGGCGGGACTTCTCAGACCGAGTCTTCTGAGCAGGCCCGCCCCGTCCTCGCTCCCCCCCGGGCTCGCCGCCGATCCGGAACTGCCAGATCTTAAGCATTCCCGACTCCTTCTCTCCTCGTCCGAGGTTCTAGTTGCCCTGGTTTCGGGGGCGGGGCGGCCCAGCCAACCCCTAGCCAAACCACCCCCTTCCGTGACGTCCCCCTCGCCTCGCCCCAGGACTTCTGTGTGCGGCGGGAAGGGGAGCTCCAACGGCGCGGATGACGTCACAGGAGTGGATGGTTTGCCAGGGGTTGGTTCGGCCGCGCCCGATGTCTTTGTCGTAGTTAATTACTGTCGGTCAACAGCAATATGTAAGATCGTATTGGCGGCCAGAGCCGTTCCAGTATCCTTGCGACGCTTCCAGCGTCGCTCGGGGTACCAGCGCCGACCTCATATAATTGCTTGCTGGTAGTTGATTCCTCTGAGGGCTGAGCGTCGTGAGGGTGTGCTTCTGCTTTGTAGTCCTTTCTGGCTCAAGTCATTTTGGCTGAGCCACCGACCACCGCGGCCTCCAGGGCGTTGGATGCGCGCGGCGGCCCAGGGCGTGGTGCTCTTGGCCTTCCACGTCGGTTCGGCCTGGATCGGGCAGCTGTGGGCGGCCGCTCGTGCGCCGCGAGCCCCGCCCCCGCCGCCGCCCGTGGAGGCGCGGGCGCCCGCCCCGCCAGCGCGGGGCTTCCCTGCGGCCGCGGTGCCGCCCACACCCGCGCTGGCCCAGGAGCTGTGCGCGGAGCTGGAGGCGTGCCTGGCACCTGCGCCTCAGGCCAAGTGCCCCGACCCTTGCCCGCCCTGCCCCGAGGCGGCCAAGGTCGACTTCCACTGGGGCGTCGAGGTCTCGTTCGGCCTCGTCACGCTCCTCGCGTGGGAGCTCGCCAGGTTCGGGCTCGGTCGAGCCCAGGCTGTGCTGGGGCGGCTCTGGCCGCGTCGGCGTGCCAGCGCGCTCGCGCTCGAGTACGCCGAGGCGGAGGGCCCGCTCGCCCGTGCGGCCGCGGCCAAGGGCGGCAAGAAGGGCGGCAGAGGAGTGGTGGTCTTCGCTCCTGGCGACGACCACTGAGGAGCATGGCGGGGGCAGCAGCCTCTGTGGGGCAGCAGCCTCTGCCGTGCTGGGCCGCGGGTCGGCCGCGTGGGTGCACTACGGCGCTGGCGAGCATCGCGCGAGGCTCGTCGGCTCCCTCGTCGAGAACGACGAGTACGCGGTTGTGTCGCCCGACTTCGACGTCTACGTGGAGCAGCTGAGCCTCAACCACGGCGACTTGGAGGGGATCCGCTTCTCGGCTTCGGTCGACGTGCGGCCGCGAGGGGTCCCCGCCCCTGGCAATGTGCTCTACAACTTCGCGGCGCTCACGCCCGCCGAGGTCAGCGAGCTGCTGTTGGAGGCGGACCGGGTGTGCAACCTGGAGCGGGCCCACCGAGGGTTCCCGCTGTTGGGCGAGGCGGCTCGAGCGCCAGGAGGCGCCGCCGCGGTGGCGATGCCCGTGCCCGCCGTGGCCCCTGCGCCTGGGGCCCCCCGCCTCGCCCCAGCAGGCGGGGCGCGGGTCCTCGCGGAGCCGCTCGTGGGCCACGACGTCGGCGAGGAGTTCACGCTGCCTGCAGGGGGTGCGGTGCTGGGGACCCGCGCCCTCGTGGTGATCGACGGGGGCGTCGCCGTGCTCGAGCAGCTGGCCGAGGGCGCCGTCATCGCTCGCTGGGCCCTGGCGCTCAGCAACTTCCTCTGCGATGACCCGAGGATCCTGGCGCGGTCCCCGACGGAGCGGACCCTGGCCGACGCCGTGCGCACGATGACGGCGTGCACGCGGCAGGCGGAGGGCCCCCCTGCCTCCCCTCTGCAGGGGCCCGCCATCGGAGCCGAGTGGGTCGACTCGGTGGTCAGGGATGGCGTGACCAGTCTGATCGACCGCGCCAGCAGGTGGCGGCGCGAGAGCGGCGTCAAGACTCACAGCTCGACTGCCCGCGAGCACGCGATCCTCCACAGGGCCGTGCAGCTCCTGGCGACGGTGGACGGGCTCAGCGTGACTGAGGAACCTCATCGGCGTCGAGCTCCTCCTGAGGCGGATCACCTTGCATGAGGAGGCCGTGGCTGAGAACCCCGAGGCGCCGAGCTACGAGGGGTCGGACCACTACCTAGGGATCAGCGAGCGTTCGGGAGGTGCCTAGATGGCGCCTTCGCTTCGGGCTCATTCCGCAGCGGAGCTCAGCAAAGAGGCAGCGATTCTGAAGGAGAAGCGGAAGGTACGGGAGGCCAGGGTTGTAGGCGTCGCGATGGCTAAGGGCAAGGCAGACCCCTCGGCCTCCGCCAAGAAATGAAGAAGGGAGCGGGGGCGGTGCCGCCAGTCGCCGCCCCCGTCTCTGACATGATAGCTGGTTTGAGGTCTGAGGGGGTCTCCTCCGACCGCAATTTCGGAGCGCGTCGTCCTGAGGCCTGGCCTCGCCGACGGCGAGAAGCAGCAGGGGACCGGTGTGGCCGTGGTCTCTTTCCCCTTCCTGACGTTCCTCGTGCTCAGCAGCGTCCTGGTGCCGGTGCGGGGAGGAAGGCCCGGCTGCGCCTCGAGCGCTGGAACGCCGTCCAGTTGGCGGCGCAGGAGGCGGTCGACGGCCTGAACTTGCTCTTCGGGCGCGACCCGCGGGAGATGTCGGCGCCGACGCAGCGCGACGGGGCTGAGGCCGTGGGCGGCTGCAGTCCTTTGCATGGTGCGGTTCGCCAGCACCTGTTCTCCACCATCGCTTCGGGCATGCCCGATCATGTACAAACTGACCACGCCTCTTTTCGTGAGTTGGCTGGTGCGAGTGCGGATTACGAGATGCTTGCACGCGCGGTCGAGCCTTGCGACCCGACGAAGGTGTCCTTGCCAGAAGGGCAGGTGTCGCCTGTAGTCTTGACTGAGTTTGTCTCTCCCGAGCTCGGCCGCAGCCCCGACCTCGACGACATCTTGGCCGATGCTGACGTGGCCGAGCACCGTCTTCGCCACGAGCACGTCGGGTCCTACACGGATGTCAGTATCAGAGGTGATGAAGATGTTCGTCTCAAGTTCCTCAGGAGGCCTGTATGATTGTGGGATATTGGGGTTCTGCAGGGCCTCGAAGGGCAAGATTACACCGTTCTCCGTGAAAAAGAAACAGGGCCGCCAGAGGCTCGTCCTGGACTGCGGAAGGGTCAACCAGATGTTCCGTCATCCCCCTAAGCCTGAGATGAGTTCGGCCGGGTGGGGGTTGTCGTTGACAGATGTCGGGGAGGTCTTCCCGTGCTTGCTCGCGCTGCCGGTGGGTTGGACCTGGTCTTTCTACATCGTTCAGGCTCTGCATGCCGAGTTGCTCCGTGAGGCTGGGTTCGGCCAGGACATGATAATGTCGAATGTTTGGCCTGCCCCTCCGTTGTCCGACGATCCAGTTGCCCTCCCCTACTGCGACAGGCTAGCTGTCTTCGGGATGTCCAGGGACCGCGTCGACCAGCGACTCCGCGAGCTCATCGGGGTGTTCGAGGGGAAGGGCTTCGTGCTTCACGAGATCTCCTGGGCCTCAACATCTGCGGATATCCTGGGTACCGCCTTCGACGGGCTGCGACGGACGGTCCGTGCGAGGCCCAAACGGGCCTGGACTCTTCGGGGAGCTCTTCGGCATGCCGCTCGAGGTGGTTCCATCGCTGGCAGGGCTCTGGAGCGCCTCCTGGGCCACTACGTCGTCGAGGGCCTCAACCAGCAGCCCGCGCTGTCGGTCCTGCGGGCCTCCTACGTCTTCATTCGGGACTTCTACTGGACCCCGAGGCCCCTGTGGGACTCCGTCTGCCGTGAGCTCCTGGTCTGCCCCAGCCTGGTTCCCTTGCTCTCAGGTAACTTTGGACGTCCATGGTCTACTTCTGCGCTGGCGACGGACGCCTCGTGGAGTGGAGGGGGCGTGATGGAGGCTGGCTTCGACAGTGAGGAGGTGGGGGAGATCGGGAGGTGGAACGAGCGCTGGAGGTGCGAGCGTCTGCCCCCGTCGGAGCGGGCGCCTCGTCGTCGCCTACTGGCGGCCGAGCTCGACCCCCTCGTCGACCCTGTGACGTCCGACGCGGGCCCCTGGGACCCCGACGAGTTCAGCGGGGCCCCCTCGGAGTTCGCCTGGCGGCCCCGAACTGGCTTCCCCGAGATTCCGAAGGCCGCGATCCTGGGGCGTTCCTGGAAGTGCTGGAGGGCTGGGAGGTACAGGCTTGAGGAGCCGATCGGTAACAAGGAAGGCAAGGCCGTCATCAAAGGTACGAGTCTCAAACTTCGGGACCCCTGCCAGCACCACAAGAGGCACCTCGTCCTTGTCGACAACTTCGGCGTAGCCCTTTGTTTCTCAAGGGGGCGCGCGGCCTCCCTCGGGCTCCTGCAGCTGGTCCGCCGCCTGGCTGCCTTCTCGATTGCGACGGGCGCATGGGTGGCGCTCCGCTTGATTCCGAGCGAATACAGCCCCGCCGACGAGTCGTCCCGCCTCGTTCGAGAAGCTCAGGGAGGCACGGGCGGCGCTGTATGAAGCGCCTGCGGCGGGAGCAGAGCTTGGCGGCCTGTCAAGCAGCCGCCGAGCCATCGACTTCCTGCGGAGCCGCTGGGGCCCGACAGGAGGGCGGGCGCGCGGGCCGCCCCGCCAGCGGCCCCGGCCGTCGGCAGGGCGCCACTCGGCGGAGGCCCGCCGCGGCCCCCGAGTCTTGGGCGGCGGGCGCAGGGCGGGGAGCTCGGCACTTGCGAGCTCGCGACGGTCGGCGCCAAGGGCTCGGCCGCCTACCAGCATTTCGAGAACCTGTTCCGCGAGCGGCAGCGGTGCCGAGGCAGGGCCACCGACGACCGCGACGAGATCGAGGTGAACCTGCCCGACTACCTGGGCGAGCTCCTAGCCGACAACGCGAAGCTCGCGCGCGCCGAGAAGACGGTGCACGGCCTGCTGTACAGCACGCTCCCAGGAAAAAGGTACGGGATTATCCTCGACCCCAACGGGCTTTCAAAGGATACCGAAAGCGACCCCCGCCTACCAGCAGGATGCCGCTGCCGATCGAGGTGAAGTCGGGCAACTGCGCCCTCCTGATCTACGACGGTGAGCGGTCCACGGCCCTCTACGCCTGGGGTGACGGAGGAAGCTGCGTTGCGGTGCTGGTCTCTGATTGTGGCGCCTGAGGAGCGGCGGCAGCCCCAAAAACCCAGACCTTCGACGACGCCGTCATCTTCGACCACCCCGAGTGGCTGGGCGAGGTGCTGGGTTCCTGGGCTGCGAGCGCGGCGGACGACCGCGAGCTCTTCCCGCTGGAGGCCTCGAGGGTCGCCCGCCTCTTCAAGGCCGCTGCCGACAGGTTGGGCGTCGAGGCGTCCCTGTACCAGCTGCGCCACGGCGGCGCCTCGGATGATCTCCTGAAGCGGCGCCGCACTTTGAGTGACATCCAGTCTCGTGCCAGAGTAAAGTGCATTGATACGGTTCGTCGCTATGCTAAGCCAGGCAAGACTCAGCAAGCTCTCAATCGGTTGAAGCCAGCTAGCCGCCAGTATTGTGAATGGGCTCACTGTAACTTGAAAGGCCGTTTCTGTGGTTCTGTCCGCCCGAGGCGG